>JAXQQM020063156.1:0-538416 GCA_034641835.2 Pinus albicaulis | reverse complement strand
TTACTAGATTCTTGGCAGGGATCTGAGCTAGGTTAACACATAAATCTTTGATTAAACCCAAACATTTGACTCTGCTTGAGTCAAAAGAATATAAATCTTTGTATGGTTTAGTAATCTCTAAGCCTAAGCTCTCCATTACTACCTTAGGCATTAGGTTGTATGAAGCTCCAGAATCTAACATGGCATTGTGTAGAATTTTATCGTGTATGTTCAAACTAACATAGAAGGGAGGGACTGGACCCTCTTGATATTTCCCTTCAACCTCTGGGCCAAAAAATAGCTCAGGTTTGTCATCTGTCAAGTTTAAGGTGTCAGTATCACTTCCTAAGTTTAAAGCCTTCAAAACTTGATTTTTGTACACTTCTTGGGTTACTAGTTCGGCTAGGGGGATGGTAATTTTTATCTTAGCAATCTCTCCCTCGAGGCTGAAAGGAATAATTGACTTGTTAATATTTACATCTGTTTTTTCAATTAAATTCTTTTCAGCAGCTCTGATTTGCTGGACCTTGTTTGGACTAGTGATAGGAATAGTTTTATTAGGACCACTAACTGAAGTGTTAGGGGTACTCCTTTCAACATTTGGCTAGGTTCCCTTGTCTTTGTTTACATCAGGTTTTCTGGCCGAAATGTTGGTTTTTTCTGCTGTCTTTTTGGGCTGGTTTTCTGTGTTTTTCTTGACAGCGGTGCTAGTATTATTATCTTTTGAATTCCCTATACTTCCCTTTCTCCTAAGATCATACTGTTTATGTAACTCCATGATTGCATTTTCAAAACCCAATCTATAGTCATCAGAATCTTCATAGGTGTTTGTATTTTGATCATCAGAGAAGAAACCTTGTTCTTCCTTAGTGAGGAAAACATCATCTCCACTGTCTGATCCAATCAAGTTTACATGTGATTCTTCCAACCTTTCTAACTCCCTATCTTCCTCATATTGATCTACATAGTTCTGTTGAAAGGGAGGTCTGATTTGTTGGTCACTTTCTTTTTGCTTATCTTGATTGTTATCTCTCCTATAATTCTGATTTCTATTTCTGTTTTGATTGTTTTGAAGTGCAGTCTGGTTTTGATTTGCTTTTGCTTTCTTAATTATGCTCATCTCTTTCATCATCTCTTCCAACATTCTCTCCATCTTTGAGCTTGAAGTAGAAGGAGGGGATTCTTCTCTAAAAGATACTCTCTTCTCAGTTTTCATTCTTGCTCTCTTTTCTATTAAGTTGACTTCCACAGAAAGAGCACCCCTTTGCATATCTTCAAGAGTTACAAAATCCCTTTCTCTTAGTGAATAAGTCATGTCAGAGTCAAAACCTTCAGGAAAATTGTTTAAGGCTGAGCCTTGTGGAGGTTTTAGTTCTGGGGAAAGTGCATTATATACACTGTTAAATCTAGTACAATAGGCTTGTACACTTTCCCCAGGGTTCCTATGGAGGTTATTGTAATCAGCAAGGACTTGAAGAGGATTCTTCTTTACTTCCCATTTGTTTAGGAACGTTTGATGGAAGGCTTGGAGATCATTAACACTACGGGGGGCTAAACCTTAAAACCATTTTCTTACTTCTCCCCCAAAGCTTTGAGTAAATAATCTAAGTTTGACAGAATCATCATCAATTTCATTTCTGTCAAAGTAGTCATTCATCTTATCCACATGCTGTGATGCAGTTGTAGCGTTGTTAGCATCATACAATGGAATCTTGGACTGGTAGTCCTGTGGGAGATTGACTAATGGTGCGGGAAGAACTAGGGGAGCATACCATGCGGCCATGGTAGGAGGTGGAGGTGGATTTACAGAAGGGAAAGTGGACTGAGGTGTGGTGGTTTGAACAGTGGATGTAGGATGAGTAGAAGTGGATGGACCAGGAGTAGACTGTTGAGCTGATCTTAGATGAGAGACACCTAGGTTGTGAAGGAAATGTAAATCAGGAGGTGTCATTTCTCTACTACCAGGATGTTTACTTGTCTCTTGGGATGAAAGCGAAGATTCAAAGTCTAACTGGATTATATCATCAAATGACATGGTTCTAAATGGGTTAACTAGGTCAGCTTGTGAGTGTTGTAGAGCTGAAAGATTCTCAGGGACTGAATTAGCTCTCAAGGGTGATCTGAAAACAGTTGATAATTTAATCCTAGGAGACTTCCAAAGGATACTTTCTGGGTTATCAACTATCTCAAGTGGATTAGGGTCTGGATGGGCTCTAGTGTGAATCTTTTTAGAAGCCACTATGCTGTGTTTTTAGACCCAAATAACAAGAAAAGTTTAACCAAGTATGACAATCTTTGAGAGGTTAACTAATCTGTTTACACAAATCTTAATCCTACAGTCCTCTAACTAATTTTGAATGATATTATAATGATAAGGGTTCTTCCCAGTGGAGTGTTAAGGTCTGCTAAGGATTGTGGAGTCACCAAGTGGAACTTTTTAGCTCCTAAGGAGGTAAAAGGTTTTATGGTCCACTACCAATGTTTATTATGAAGCCAAACTTGAAATGTTTTTTTGGTTTTTTTGAGTTATTTTGGTTTTATAGGTTAAGAGAGTGTTCTAAGTCTAATTTTTCACTTAGCTAAGGTGTTCAAACAAACAGAGTTTCTCTTATGGCTTGGTAACTGGTTCCTTCAAGGTTTGGTAAGGCTTTACGAGAATCCTAAGGGTTACTTAGTTTGTCACTGATTCAAATGAGTCCTATCATGATTTCCATTTGTTAGGGAGTGCTTGAAGAAAGTTACTTATGTTATACTGGACCTAAAAGTTCAAGGAAAGGTTATGAAGCCTCTAATTCTCAGCAGGTCCCACCGTGATTGCCATTATGTTGGTGTGAGTGGTGGGATAAATCCAGAATGTGTTCTTTATCAATTTAAGGGCCTAAAGAGCTTTAAGAGATGTTTTCAACTCACTGTATTACTCAGTAAGGTCCCACCATGATCACAATTATGTTGGTGTGAGCGGTGGGATAAATCCAAAATGTGTTCTTTATCAAGTTAAGGGCCTAAAGAGCTTTAAGAGATTTTTTCAACTCACCGTATTACTCAGTAAGGTCCCACCGTGATCGCCATTATGTTGGTGTCCCGTGTTTTGATAGTTTGGAAAATCAAAAGACAAGGCAACATCAGAACCAATCTTTAGAGTTCCAGGATCTAGTCCTCCTGTTCTCAAAGAGGGATCTCTCAAATATTTGTTTGCAAAGGTTTATCTTGTGTGCTTTGAGTATGGATTTTAGACTAGTTATTAAGTGCAGGTGTTTTTTTGGTTGGATTGAGTTGATACAACAGAACATGAAAGGTCTAGGAAAGATAGACAAAAAGAGGAAATATCTGGTTCATTGGGCGTTGGAGTCAAAATAAGGTCATGACAAACTCTTCAAGGGATATGGGATATCAAAGGGAAAATCTAACTTGGCCACAGGATCCTTTGTTTTGGAATGAGATGGACATTAATGTTTTGGAAAGAGAAGTTTAATTCTCAACAAAGGGAAATTGAAAACATAACTTAACAATAAAGAGATATTTGATAGACAGGGCTAACCATAAATTCTACAAATATTCTTTAAGTAAATAATGACTTCAAGACAAATTTTAAAATGAAATCTAAGATTCGGGGAACACCCTATTTCCTCAAAGATTTTATTTTAAAGGACTTAGAAAACATAAAAGATTCACTGATAATTGCAATCATAGAAGAGGGAACACCTAAATAACATCTATGCTTACAACTATAAAGACCTTCGAAACAACTGTTCAAGCAATGGCAAAGGGCAAGATCAAAACCGACCTCTTTGATTAACTTAAAACAATGGTACTTCAAAGGGAGACTTCAATAACAGCTTTCAAGTGATAGCAGACAAGCAGGGAGAACCATAAATCATGCTGAAACCAACTATTTGAGCTATTAAGGAAATAAACAAGCATGAAGACTAAAGAGAAGGTTTAAAGCCTCTAAAATACTTTAGCAGAAGAAAACATAAAACAGTGAAGGGTGAACAGGTCTAAGGTGCTTCCAGAAGTCATTTCTTAGCCTAAAACTTTCAGCCTACTGTAGTAAGAAATTATGGAACATAATGAAAACAGGAGAAAACATTAAACAGTTAGGATACTTCACCAACAACCAAGCTCTGGGATCCAATGATAGAGCCTTCTCAGGAACAAGCATGCAACAACATCATCAAGACATCCAAGACTTCAATTTGTTCTTCAACTTCAACAGACTTGTATATTTATTTCAGAGAGTTTCAGTATTACAGCTTGTGATAAAAAAACAACCAACAATTTCTCATCTTATGCAGAAGTACTTATAGGAAGATGAGGAGGTGAGAACTAACAAAAATAACTCATGAACCATTAATACAGATTAAATGACTTCTCGACCTTTTGAGGGATTCGATGGAGAAGTGTACAGGTGGATCACTATATTAATGTTTTACAATTAATATCAAAGCTCGGTGGGAGCTTTATTTGACTTTGAGGCTCTATGTTCTGTCTGGAGCAAATCTGCAGATATTTTCTATTAAATTCCTTTGGCAGAATTAACTTCTTGGCAGTGCTGGAGGCAGATATTTCCTGAATCAATAACTTCGGCCTCTGTTTTGACTAGTTTGAGGTGACAGGTGGCTCTTTGTAGTAGCTGAGGAATCAATTCACCTCAGTTGAAGCGGTGGAAACCTTTCTATCATCGAAACACTTATGATTTTCTTAAATAGTGTCTTAATTCAGGGAATTAGGTTTTTATAAGCATTCTTAGCCATAATTCCCCAAATCTGTCTTCAACCTTCTGTCCTTCTGCGCTCTGTTCTTCAAAACTTATACTCTTTTAAAATCACGTTAAAACGCAGTGTCTTGTCAATGTCCAGAGCTGCACAGGGATTTTTATGGTATCGGCGCCCATGGAACGTCGATCAAAAATTCAAATGAAGCCCTGCGAATGGTTCTTTTCATAGGCCGAAGGCATGGGAATCGTCATTCCCAACTCCTGGCTTTTCTTCAATATAACGACGGAGACCCTTTAAAACCTGCATAAAACATAGAATTATAAAGAAATCCTACGCTTTTTAGGTTTAAACTGCTTTAGATGGCGGGGAAAGGAGCGTAGCCGTTGGATGAAAACATCCAACGGTGGAGATCTGCGCAAAAAGGACAAAAGAAGAGCGGGAGAAGAGATAAGGCGGGGTGATTTCCGGACCATCCAATCCGGACACGTGGACGGTCCAGATTAAATCAGAAGGTCGCAATCGGGGTTTGCAATCGGGGGGGAGCGAGTAAATGGAGCGATTGAATCACGCGACGCAATTATGCGCGGACCGTTGATCTAAAACTCAGATCAACGGTGGGAATTGAATCGGGGTAATTGCAATCGGAGGTGGCAGGTAGGTGCATGCGATTGCGCAATCGGGGAAAGTTGCGATTAAGTGATAGCCGTTGATCTAAGAGTGAGATCAACGGTGGACAACCAATCGGGGGAGTCGCAATCGGAAGGGCAAACAAAACGCATGCAATTTAACTTTTGCGATGCGATTGAAATCGCCGACGCGACGGAGCGATGACCATTTGATCAGTTTTCAATCAACGACGGAGATTAGTCTTTATAATATATGGAAAAACCAAAGTTTTTAATATAAAAAAAAGGTTTATATGGATCGGGGCGGGATATTTACATGTAAAGGGGGATAGGTGTCCGACTGCGGGGCCTTTAGTTATATGGAACGCAACGGACCCGGGGCATATAAAACAGGGGCTAATCGCAATCGGGCCATCGGGCCTGGTCCTTTTAATCAACCCATTCTGAAAATTTGCGATGCGATGAGCGCTCTGGGACTTCAATACTTGGTCCCGGGGTGAAGGTTATATGGAATGAAAAGGGGGCGGGGTTTATATACAGGGGCTCAATCGCATCGGAAAATTTCGATGCGGTCTTTTTGATCAACCCATTTGTATTTAACACGTGATTTGGCTTTTTAAGTCAAAACTTTGGAAAAGTGGGTTGTTGGACTTTACAAAGGAAAAAATGGATTGGGTAAGAAAAACGAAAGGTGTTAAGCGCCGGAGGCAGGCCCACCAGATATATATATATATAAAATCGATGCGATCGGGAGTTTTATAATGCAAAGGCTGATCGCATCACAAGTTTTAAACACAGCAACAAAACATATGCGCTCGTTTGATTTATTCCAATGTGATAAGCACCGGGAGGGGCTTAGCACCTGGTTTCCGGGTGTAGGCATGTGGGGGGAAGTGGTTAGGACTTAGCCCAAGGGGCTTGAGTCCATAGAAAAGACTTGTATTTTTTGTCAAAATTTTCATGATTTTCAAAGGAATTAGGGTTTTCGGAATAGTTAAAAAATGGGTTTTTAACTATGGGTAAGTGATCTTCATAAATGGAAGAAGAGGATTTATGAAAACAAGGGATTTTTTATGGAGAAAAGGGGAGAAAATGAAGGTTTTAGAAGAGGGAAAAAGAAGGTCTTTCAGCAGTCTTTCATTTGGAATTAGCAGAAATTTCTGAGTCTTTTGAAGTGTAAATAGCAATATAGGATCTGGACAGAGGCATGAGCCCTTCAAGAGTCTTCAAGAGCCAACAATTTTTAGTAATGAAAAATTGTTCCTTGAAGGCTCAAAACAGATTTAGCCACCGTTTGGTATAACAAAATATTATAGGTGGCTAATAGCACCAGAGATTGGGCCACCTTCACCATGGAGCTTTGAAGATACTGCAGTAGATTTCTACTGGGATTCCTAAGGGTACTCTTGCGCAGTCAGATTAGTGCAAGGGGTGTACCTTGGGAAAATTTGTGAAAGCCACCTTTCATGAGAAGGATAGTCGCACCACGACAATCCTTGAGAGAATTCACACAGACGTGTGTGGACCTTTCTCAGTATCTTCAACAGTAAAGCACAGGTACTATGTGATCTTTGTTGATGATTTTTCTCAGAAGTGCTGGATCTTCTTCATGCAGAAGAAGAGCGAGACATACTCAAATTTCTGTGAGTTCAAGGCACTGGTTGAGAAAGAATCGAGGAAGCAGGTGAAGGTTCTTAGGAGCGACAATGGTGGTGAATTCATCTGTGGCGAATTCAAGGAATTTTGCAGCGCAGAAGGAATTCGAAGAGAGCTCATAGCACCTCATAACCCACAGCAAAACGGGGTTGCTGAGCGGAAGAACAAAACGATCGTGGGTGCTCCACAAGCGATGTTGCATGATCAGGGCCTACCCATTCACTTGTGGGCGGAGGCATGCAATACTGCAGTATATGTGTAGAACCGTTGTCCTCACAAGATACTTGGCATGAGTACACCCGAGGAGGCATTTTCTGGTAAGAAGCTTGATATTTCCCATTTGAGGATTTTTGGTTCACCTGTTTACATTCATGTGACGAAGGATGCCAGGAAGAAGCTGGAGCTGACCGCGGAGGTTGGGAAATTTGTGGGGTAGACTAATACACCCCATAACTATCGTGTGTATTTGCCAAACAGTCGCAAGACTGTTGTGCGACGGGATATCAAATTTCAGTAGGAGAAAGCCATGAAGTGTTCGCTTGAGAGGGAGTCACACTTGCATGTAGAGGAGGAGCTATTAGTTCCTAAGGATGAGCCTCAGGATGTGGATCAACCACAAGAGGAGGTTCATGGAGTGAAAGAGACCACTCATGTAGCGCCAACCATCAGAGGGTGGAAGCGCACTACAGAAGCTGAGCGACTGGCTCAAGATGCAGAGAAGGTTGTAGGATCACCTACAACACAGCGCAAACAGAGACAATCACCTGACCGGTACACTGGATACATGGCTCTTGTGAGCAAGTGTATCGTGACAGAGCCATCCTCTTTCGAGGAAGCTGTGGAGGACCCCGCATGGGTAGATGCCATGGTGGAAGAGTATGATTTGATTGTCAGAAACAGTGCATGGGAGATTGTCCCAAGACCGGAAGGGAAATCAGTGGTGGGTTCGCGATGGATCTACAAAGTGAAGCAGGCGGCTGACGGAAGTGTGGAGAAGTACAAGGCGAGATTTGTCGCCCGTGGCTTTTCACAGATCGAGGGGATCGATTATGAGGAGACCTTTGCACCTGTCGCAAGGTACTCTTCCATACGGACGATCCTTGCTCTCTCAGCGCAGATGGGGTGGCACATTCATCAGATGGATGTGAAGACTACGTTCCTCAACGGAGTCATTGAGGAGGAGGTGTACATAGAGCAGCCCGAAGGTTTCGAGATCTTCAGCAGCGAGTCGCATGTGTGCAGGCTCAAGAGAGCGCTGTATGGGTTGAAACAAGCACCTCGTGCTTAGTACACACGGATAGACAGTTATTTCACCGGACTTGGATTCTCCAAGAGTGAGGCGGATCCGAACCTATACCAGATTGTGGTGGAGGGTAAGTTGCTGATCATTGTACTTTATGTAGATGATTTTATTTTGACAGGTGATGAGCTTTTGATACTCTCATGCAAGGAGGATCTTGCAAAAGAGTTTGAGATGAAGGACTTGGGCCTCCTTAATTATTTCCTGGGATTGGAAATTTGGCAGTGCAGTGATGGAATATTTGTTTCTCAGGGTAAGTATGCCCAGGAGATACTGGAGAAGTTCAACATTCATGGCTGCAAGCCTGTTGATACTCCTCTTCCTGGAGGTTGGAGGAAGGAGGATGCTACTTCAGCAGAGGTAGTGGATGCCACTGTTTATCGACAGTTGGTGGGGTCGCTTATGTATCTAGTCAATACATGATCCGACATATGCTATGATGTTAACCAGCTTTCACAAGCTATGGTTAAGCCAACCAAGCTCTTTTGGAAGGCAAGCAAGCATGTATTGAGATATATCAGAGGCACATCGGGATATGGTTCATGGTACAGACAGGAGGATGAGTTGAGGCGGCATGGCTTCACTGATTGGTATCATCATATCAGAGATTGTGTGTAGCAGAAGATCATGTTACTTTCATACATTCCTACGGAGGATCAGGATGTTGATATCTTAACGAAGGCGCTCACCATGAGCAAATTCGAATACCACAGAGGAAGGATAGGGGTTGCAGATAATCCATATCTTGTTGAGAGGGAGTGTTGAGATTGAAACAAGATGATGAGCTTAGTGAAAAGAAGTCGCCTTCACTAAGCGGGCCTGTAGGCTATTTTTGGTGCAAATTCTATTTTTAGACATATGGATCATGTTCTATGAGTTGCAGGATGCTATTTGTTGATGGTTGGTCAAGTCAGAAAAAATAGATGGACTTCTATTTTTAGACATATTGGGTGGAATCTATTTTTAGATTGCCAGTCTAAAAATAGATATGTCGAATATTATTAGCTCTTAATAATATTTGGACTATAAACATTATCTTATCCTCTTGCAGCACTTCAGTTCGAGTCACGGATGTGGCACATGCAACTGATAGAAGGAATTTCGCTATTCCTAGGGTTTAGTTGAGCTATTTCATGATGGACTTCAGTTAGAACTCAGGTGACAAAGTTTGGTGGAGTTGATTGAGGAGTTAATGGAGTTGTGTTCAGTTTAACTCAGTTAAACATAGTTGAGCTAGTTGTATCTAGTCTAACTGATTGATACACTAGTGGAAGTGGTGTGAATTAATTATTAATTAATTCACTAATTAATCAACTAAAGAATACATTAGTTAACTTCAGTGCATGGACAGTTTCAGTGGAGACCAGTGCAGAGGTAGGTGAAAGAGCAGGTTGACTATCAGTTGTGACTATACTGGTGCATGAGTTTGCACCACACATTGATGGAGATTCCAATGAGGATTGTGCAGTGCATACCAGTGGGATTCGAACTTGGATCAAGCTATTCTCAAGGTTGGATTGTGTAGTAGAGGTAGGCTAACAGGTGGAGCAGGTTGGAGCATGTGTTTTGCTAGATCTGAGCTTGTGTAGTGTGTATCATGTGAGATAGTGCTGAGAGCTTGTGAGGAGCTTTGTGCTATGATTGTTACATGAACTCTATCATTATAATATACAGATAGTTGGGGGTTTTCAGCTTTAAGCTTTCCCATAAATACTGTGTTTATATGTGTGATTGATTTATGGTTTTAATGTGCGCATGCGATTGTTTATATTTCCGCAATTAATGATCAATGGTAGAAGAGGTTATGTATTATTCATGAAGAACAAATAGTGTGTGATCAAGATAATCTCGGTGAATAATTTAACTATTATTCAAATTTCTAAAGGTATTAGGCTAGTTATAGAGCACAAGGGTTTTTGATTTGTTTGTTTGGTTGGGAAACATTGAAAGAAGGGTTTAGTGAAAAGTAAAGGAATGAATAGTGAAGGATTTTCGGCAATGGGAGAATAACTCAAAGAGAATACAAGTTCATTGAGAAATGTGTTCATAAAAAGGTTTACTTGCAATCCAAATATCCAAGGCTTTCAAAGGGCTAGTCATCTAAATTGAAGGATCTCTTGATATGATTGTATGGGATGAAACAATAAGGAAATGAATGGGAATAACAAGAAAAGCCTTCCAAGGTGACAACTTCGGAGTAAGTCAAGGGATAGGGCACACCTTATACCTTTATGATCAATACTCCTGGTGAGGTTAACTTCAAAGACAACAATCCAGTAGTCCTCCTGACTACTTTCAGACAATAGAAGACACTTAAGTCAAACACAGAGTGAAGTCCAAGATCAGAGAAGACTTTTAACCTTCTTTGCTTTTGACACTCAACTCAAAGGGATCTTCGAAAGGCTAACTGTTGGAAAGGGAAATTACGGGACAGGGCTAACACTAAATCTCCCTATTTCCTAATTCTTTCAGTTGAACCAAAAAAGAACATCTAAGAAACAAACTCTAAATTCATACATCAGTAAGCATGGGTGAACCAACTCCTCAACTGGTTAAATTATATTGAATTTGTTCTAAGATACACAAATAGCAGAAAACATAAAGATAAGAATGTGCAGGAAGCATTAGGGTACTTGCAACAGTATATCCTAAGCTAAAATTACTATTTATTATCGGAGAAAATGAAACATAATGTAAAATAGAGGGAAAACAATAACAAAGAAGGGACACATCACCAATGATTTAGATCAGGATCCAGTGAACATGCTTGTCATATTAGCAGAGAAAAACCAGTCACATAAATTCTTGTCCAATAGCTTGATACAATCTAGAAATCATCTCCTAGCCTATTTACAACAACTACTCAAAGAACTCTAACTCAATAAACAGCTTACAATCAGTTAATTTCCAACAACCCTTTACAATGTATTTTCGATGAGTTCTTATAAGTGAATGAGTGATAGCAGTGGTAGATGTAGACTTAAAGGCTTCATTAAGAGAGAGGGGAAGAAGTATTCGAATGCCTACTCTGCTTAATGGTTTTACACTAACTGCTGGTACCCTTAAGATGACTTAGGAGTCTTTGTCATGTTGACAATAACTTCTAGGGTATGTTTCTTGAAGTACTTTTTCTGGCTGTAGTAATCTATCTAATCCTCTGAGACAAGTAAGGTGGAGATTTTGTCTTTCAAGTCTTTCATACTTTGCAACCACTGTGCTGACACTCTAGGAACTTCTGTCAGAATAATAATTGTTATGGGGCTCGATGAAAAATGGAGTAGGCTGTGGGAAGTAGTCCTTCTTAGGAAAGAATTTTCTTCTTAATAGGTCTCCTTTGTTGCTTTAATCACTAATTTCTGCATTTAATCTGTGCTTCGAGCTTTATTAATCTCCTTTGATTATCTTTGGGGTCCTTGAACTTGCATTATTTTCTTTAATCTGTGGATTAAGTATCAAATCTTCAACATTACACATTAATATTAAATCTTCTCAGGCATAATTTGCTGCTTCTTCTGCTCAGGTGTCCGGGTTTTTTGCTGATCTGGAGGGTTTGCCGAAGATCAGAGATAATGATCTCTCGAACCAACATGAAATTAAATCCTCTTTTGATTCCTTTCTTTGCAATCTTTGGCTATAGGATTGTCACCCTGCAACCTATGTCACCTGACTGTGACTATGGAAATCGCATGAATTAACCACCCTTTACACCTTGCAAAACACGATAACATATGACAAAAAACCTGCAGGAGCTTGGATAACTGAGACAGAGGCTCGGGGGAATGGCGGAGGAGCAGTGAGAGTAGTGAAATGCAGCGTCGGAGGGGAGAAAACCTGGCAGAGTAGCTAACCAGGTTAAAATTTGAAATAGGGCACGAAAATGAGGAGAAATGGTTTTAGAAAACCACTCATGGTTATCACGCAACAAAAAGGCATTAAGTGGTTTGGGACGGATGGAATGCGATTCCATACATCATTGGATGCATGGATTTCCAATACCACCAATTTCGCATAAGAGTTGCACGAAGCTGGGGAGGGGGGCAAAGTGATGCGATATGGATTATGGACCGTCGGAACTGGGGTCTTAGATCTGACGGTGCAGCGTGAGCGCGACAGGCCGAAAGCTACATGGTGGGATGAGTAGTGGGCCAGGTAAGTGACGTAATCTCTTTTGTCATGGAGTGGATGGAAGAGTAGTGAGGTCAAGCGATCATGTTAAATTAGGACCATTAGATCCATTGGGTGAATGGCTGGGATCGAATCGGGAGATCACACTTCGCGAAGGGAAAGGGAAGGGGACCAATGGATTCAGTTTGGCTGATGTGATGGCTTGAGACCGAAATAAGCGCCAAGGCACGGTTCTGTGAGAGTAAGCGGAACCAGGGGCTTAGAGGAGGAAAGGCTCATCGCATCGGGGAAACGGATATGAAGGGACCAACGGAAAGGTTTCCCAAAGGAGTGATGACCATCGATCTATCAGGATCGACCTTCCTAATTTAATCAGCGGAAGCATTTTGATGAGGAAAGTTTCAGGAAAGAAAGGAATTTGCGATAGTGGTGAGGCCCTTTAGCGCTTGGTCATAGCGCGGGTCACATGCGGAAGAGGGGCTAGGGTTTAGGCCAAAAGGGGCTTAAGGCTAGAATGCTTGGAGGACTGCTTTAAGGCTTCAAAAGTGATTTTAAGGTCAAATGAAGATTCCGATAGGTCAAAAAAGGGATTTTTAAACCAGATATGAGGGAGATACAAGGTCTAAAAAGGGTTTTTGAATAAAATGGGGGGAAATGAAGGGCAAAATGTGAGGGAAAATGAGGGATATGGAGGCCTTTTGAAAGCATATTTCTTTCATAAACAACAAGTTTTTGGTGGAGACAGCTGTGGAGATGAATTTCAAGGATAGAAAATAACACAAGGCTTCAGAGATGATAGATTTTTAAAGGAAAGATTCACTTGAAGGCTTGGTCACAAATTTAGCCACCTTTTTTCTTTGTCAAATTATTATAGGTGTCTAACAGTGGCTCCCCATGGGGATGGCATCTTCTTGAAGGTGTCACGAATATTAGATAAAATTTTTGGAAGTAGGCCAGAGCCTTGTACTTGACCATCTTTTTCTTTCTCTGATTCAACTGTTACAGACATGATGAGTATTATTTCAGTAGCAATACTTTCCCAAACAACTACCTACCCATCCTACTGTTCTAACATTTTTTCTTCAAGGTGCACTTAGACTTGCAGACCTTTCACATCATCATTTGTTATTGAAAGCAAGAAACTGATCTAAGTATAACCTTATTCCTCCATGAGACCAGATTAGATAGATGGACTCATAGCTTCTCTACGTAAACTAATATATGCCAGGATTAAACTGTCTGACAAATTTTCATTCTCTATATTCTAAAACAGAAATTGAAAACATAGCCAAACCAGGATTAGACTGTCTGATTTGCTGTGGGTCCATGGCATAAAGACAAGCTACACATGGACTAAAACTTTGCATAAATTAAAACAAAACTGCGAAGGCTTGAAGTTCTGCAAATTGAAAACAACTTCCTTCCTTTGTGACTCAGATTTTAAGCTTTTTAGAGTCACCTTTCCTTCTTCATTTCAGCTCTGATTCTGATCTTGTTAGAGTTGTTTTCTTCTTCTTTGCTGGTCCAAGTTTTGATCATGTTAGAGCCAGTCCTTTTCCATTTCCTTTGGCTCAGGTTTTGATCTGATTTTGAGCCATTACTTTTTTTTTTAAACTTCAAAGGTTCAAGATTTGAGCTTGTCTGAACCTTTCTCTTTCTATTTTTGTATATTTTTTCTTTTCTTTTCAAAACAAAATAAAGCAATGGTATTTACAACGGGAGTGAAAGCTTTAAACTGAGTTCAGCAGAAATAATGCTTGAGCATCCTGCCATTGACAGGACCCCCAAACAAATCTTTACCATTCATTTCTTGCAGAAAAAATGCATTGGGACCAATGTCAGATTGAATGATGTAAGGGCCTTGCCATAAATTGTCAAACTTGCCATGTTTACCCTTATCTTCTCTCCTAGAGTCCCATTTGAGTACCTTGTCTCCAATTTTGAAATCACAGGCTTTTGTCCTTTTATCAAACAACCTTTTGATATTCTCTTGTGCTTTCTGAATTCTGTTGTAGACTTCTTCCCTTGTTTGCTAGAGATGTATGGTCTAATTGATCCTCCTCACCATGCTATCCTCCTCTGATTGTATTTCTTGGACCAAATTTATCACCGGTACTCCTAAAATGGTAGGGAAAACTGCCTCTGCTCCATAAACTAGCTGATAGGGAGACATTCCAACGGATTTCTTTGTTGTCAATTGGTCTGCCCATAAAGCATGCACTAACTTATTATGCCATGAATTTTTATTATCTTCTTGTAGCTTCTTGATGATGTTCACCAAACTTTTATTTGATGATTATGCCAGCTCATTACCTTGAGGGTAATAAGCAGTGGAATGATCAAGTATGATATGATATCTGTGACAACAATCAATCATCTTTTTGGAACCAAATGCAGTAGCATTGTCAGTGATAATTTTCCTAGGGTAGCCAAATCTAGATAGGATATGGTCTTCAAGGAATTTTATGATGACTGAGTCTGTGGAATTCCTATAAAGGATGGCCTCTATCCATTTAGTGAAATATTTAGTGGCTGTGAGTATCCATCTATGTTGGGAAGATGAAGCAGGGTGGATTTCCCCAATGAAGTCTAGGCCCCCTGTTGAAAAGGAGCTTCAACAGTGACTGGTTGTAAAGGTAGAGGGAAGAGTTTTCTTTTGCCCTCAAAGATTTGACATTTGTGGCAGGCAACTATCATTTTGTGGACATCTTGGAAGAGGGTGGGCCAGTAATAGCCAGCTCTAAGGATTCTATTGGCAGTGGTTTTTCAATAGAGATGGCCTCTGTTAGCACCCTGTAATTAGCAAGATTGGCAAAGTCCAACTGCAGAGGTAACATCATACCACTTTGGGATTCAAGGATCTAGCCCTCCTGAATCCAGAGAGGGATCTCTCTATAAATGAGTTAAAAGATGTGATCTTCAAAGGCTGAAATTGTGATATTAGGCTAGTTATGAAGAGCATGGGTTTGTTTCGTTTGTTTTTGGTTGAGCAAAGACATGATGAAGATGAAAGGCAGTTCAAAATAAAAGGGTGAAGATGTCTGCAAATGAAGGAATGATTCAGCTAATAGAAAAGGGCAAAGACAGTTTTAACCCATTGGACTATGGAGTCATAGGAGGATTTAATTGGACAAAAATATTCAAGAAAGATCCATGGGGCAAGTTACTTATATCAAAGGATCTTTTAAAGTGATTTTATGTAATGAAACAGATAGGAAGTGGAAGACCAAACAAAAGGAAGAACAAAGCACAGTCTAAGATCAAGTAAGTACTTTTAAACTAGCTTGCTTTCAACATGTACTTAAGGGGAGACATAAAATTATCTCTGTTGATCAGGTAAGTGCTTTTAAACTAGCCTGCATTGAAGTAATTTCAATAAGAAACATTTAAAAAAAAGCTCGAACTGCTTAAGATCAGGTAAGTGCTTTTAAACTAGCCTGCTTTCAGCATATTCAATAAGGAAACACATATGATAATCCCAAAGAGCAATCTAGATCAGGGAAGTACTTTTAAATTAACCTGCATTAATATACTCTTCAAAGAGAACATTCAAATGAAGAAAACATAGAAGTAAAGCTTTCAGTAAGAGTAGGGTACCGTGGAGAGTATATCCTAACTCTACGTTTGCTGCTCTTTATCAGAGAAAGTGAACAGAGTGAAAACATTAAGCAAAATAACGATTAATAGTAAGGAGCACATCACCATTGACATAATTCAGGATTCCATGAATCAGCAGCTTGTATTGATGTTCAAACCAGTTACAATCAGCAAGCCCGGTGGGTCTCTACAGCTTTGAAATTTTCGTATCAGCATGTGTATCTTTCAGTTACAAGACAGGGCATTAGTAGCTTCAGAATAACTATTTCATGCATTCAGATGTCCAGAGACCAACATTTTCTCATCTTCTATAGCAATATTTATAGAAGAATGAAGAGGTGGGAGGATTTCCCAGGGGTCAAGTATTATCAATTATGCAATTAATGCAGTTCTTGGCCTTTGGGAACCAGGCAAGGCGTAAGGTGGGAATATAATCGTTTATAACTCTACTTCATAACTCTGCTTGTGTCATTCGAGGCCAAATAATTGAAAATACCTGCTTCCCGACTGTTATTCAACTTTCATAATGGTTAAGATTCTTTGATTTGCATTTAATTGTTCGGAGATCTTTAATTTCTGCGAGGCTGCTGGTGTCTTTTGGAGCTATGGAGGGTTCAATTAGCCTCTTTTTATGGCGGTGGAGGCTTTCTCAGCTTGATAGATGTCTTTGTCATTCCCAAAACACCTTTAATTAACTTGAAATCCGTGTTTTGGGTCTTCAAACTTCTTCTTCTGATATCTTATGTCTTCGGCGCTTATACTCTTTGATAGCGCCCAATTTAACTGTGTTTCTTGGTGCGCAGGGTTGTACAGGGTCATACGACATCAATGCCTCATGAAACACTGATGACAGTGTGAATTTAACACCTTCGAACGATTTCCTTTGATAAATCGAAGGAGGGAGGGTCGTCACCCTCATCCCTCGAATTTCCTCTCAATATAGCGAAGAAACGTTAAACCCTGCAAAATAAAAACAAAATGTTATAAAATCCTGCGTATATAGGTTGACTACATCAGAGGGTGTGCGGAGGAGCGCGGTCGTTGGATGGCATCATCCAATGGTCAGGATTAACCGAGAAATGTTATACGGAGGCAGAAAGAAGATCAAATCTGAGCCGTCGATTCACGCAAAATCGACGGTTGGGAGAGGGCAATGGAAAGTCAGTGGCTTGGTTACAGCACGAGCACCTTTGTTAATTGCCGGGCATCTTGGAAAAGTGATCACCGTTGGATGAGGGTCTGCAGATCGAATGGCTATGATGAATTCCGCTGGACGACTTGATCCGAACTATAACGCGCGGGGGACAGATATTACGCGGCGGTTTTGAAACAGAGCGCATGACACGTGGCACTGGATGTATGGATTCACTGGCCATCGCGAAAAAACTGTTTCCTGCCAAAGAGTGGTGTGGAAAAAACCAAGCAGGTTATATGGAAACAACAGAAAAAATCAATGAAATGACATATAAAGGGTGAGGCGGGAGAAGAATAAGGCGGAGAAGTTTTAGACCGTCCGATCTGGACACGTGGACGGTCCAGATCTAATCGGAGGATCACAATCGGAAGTAACAAGTAAGTGCATGCGATTTGAAATAAGCGATGCGATTGAGTGATGGCCGTCGGATCAGCGGGGAGATGGACGGTCGAGATGCAATCGGGAGATTGTAATCGGGGTGGAACCATTGGGAGCTGTGATCGCGATTGGACAGGGGTTGCGATTGAACACTGACCGTCGGATCAACAGGGAGGATGGACGGCTAGGATTTGATCGGAGCAATCGCAATTGGAGTGCACGGAAGAGGGGGTGCGATTGAAACTTTGTGATTGAAACCTTGCGATTTTGTGCGGGCCGTTGGATTTGGCTGACGATCAATGGTAGAGATGAGCCGGGGGAACACCTTTGTATATTTTTATAAAAAACCCACAAAATTTAAATAAACCAAGGTTTAGTGGGTCGGGGCAGAATATATATATACGACGGTTGGCGCCCGATTGCGGGGCCCTTTGGTTACATGGAATAACAATGTGATCGGGGGCTGCAGCACACAGGGCCAATCGCATCGGAACTTTTTGTCAACACAATAAAAACAAACTTGCGTGCTTTGGATTTTCTCTGATGCGATAAGCGCCGAGAGGTTTAGCGTTTGGTTTTAGTACCATGGGCATATGGTGGGGAAGTGGTTGAGACTTGGCCCAAGGGGGCTTAAACCCTTAATACAGAAATGGGTTTTTACACATATTTTCAGTGGTTTTCAAAGGTTTTGACAGAGTTTTCAAAGGATTTTAAGCTCGGAAAAGGAAACTTTTATGAAGGGAAGATGAGGAAAATGGAAAATAGAGGAGTTTTATGGAGAAAAAGGGAAACAAATGAAGGTTAGTTTCTGAGAGGAGGAATGGAAAAGACAGGGATTTTGGAGCAGTCTTTCTCATGGAATTTTTAGGAGAATTTTTGAGTTTCTGAGAACTAACAGTGACAACCTTGAGACATGAACATGAGATCTTCCACATGCTTCAAAAGATAAAATTTGACCAGGAAACTGTTTCTTGAAGGCTGAACATATTTTGGCCACCTTTTGGTAGAACAAATTTTATAGGTGGCCAACAGTGGCTCCACTTGGGGATGGTGCCTTCTTGAAGGCATCAAGAACTTCAGACCTGCATTCTGGGAGGCTGATCAGTTGCCTCATCCATTAAGTTCTCTAGGATGCTGATCTGTGCCTAATCCATTGGGCTGCCTTTCCTTGCTGGGATGATCTTTCTGAAAACATATTAGCAGTATTGAAAAAACAATGGATCTTCATCAACACAAATTTTCTACCTACCCAGTCCTACTGATCTAACATTTTTTCTTCATTCAGAGTGCACTTGGATTGGCAAACTCTTTACAACATTTATTTCTTTCGAAGACAGGAAAACTAATCTAATTCTACTCCTTATTTCTCCATGGACTCAGATTAAACAGTTGAGTCCATATGATTCTCTACCTAATCTACTATTTGTTGGGATTAAACTGTCCAACAGATCTTATTCTCTACATTCTAAAACAAAAATTTTAAAAAACAGTAAAGTCAAGATTAAACAGTTTGACTTGCTGTGATCTATGGCATGGAAAACAAGCTGCACATAGACAAAATTTGCATAAAACTGAAACAAAACTTTGAAGGCTTGAAAACTGAAATTTTGAAGCATCCTTCTTCTTGTTTGTGACTCAAGTTTTGAGCTTGTTAGAGCCACTTGCTTTCCTTCATTTCAGCTCTGGTTTGACTTTGTTTGAGCTGTTCTTTATTTCTTTCTGGTTCAGATTTTGAGCTAATTAGAACCATATTTTACATCTTTTGACTCATAATTTGAAACAGATTTGAGTCATTCTTCTTTTGGAAACTTAGGTTCAGGTTTTGAGCATGTTTGAACCTTTGATTTCTACCCTAATCTATCTACTGACAAGCCAATATTAAACAGTTTGGCAAATCAAATTCACTATCCTATCAGTAGAAAATTCAAAGCTAATTAGTCAAGATTAAACAGTTTGACTAACTAGAAGTGTGTTTTGAGGAGTGGCATTTGAGCTTGCACACTTTCAGATTTATTTCTCTCTTTTGGCATGGGGCTGTGCCTTTCTTGTTTTCATTTCTGCCCTCTTTTCATTCTTTCTTTGTTTTTGTATTTTTGAATCCTTGACTTTTTCTCCAAAGCAGAAAATAACAACTAACTACATGCTCGGAACTAAGCTTTATTGACATTCATATCTAACCTATTCTAAACATGGAGTATTTACATATTCATATGATACAAAAGTGCCAATGCAGCCAACTGAGTAATGTCAAGAAGAAGAAGAAAATCTGGCTGCTTGTCAGAGATATCCATAGTGTATTTTGAAGATTAATCTTCAAAATAAAAACTATCACAGAAGGTGACAGCTTTTCATGTCTCTGGCTCTTGCAAAGGATCTCTACTTGATAATTTGAGCCAGTCGGGATTTCCACACACTCTTCCATAGGATCAACAAAGAAAAGATGAAGATACTCTTCCTTTTGGTCCTCCACAATTGGTAGATCATCTACTTCCAAGACATCAGCTTTGAGGACTATCTCTTCAGTATGTAGCTTGGAAGTATCATCATTCTTAACCTACAAAATAGCAAACAGTGAAATATCTTCTTTCTTTGAATCTATGCTTGCTTCTGATATAAATTCAGGCTCTTTAAATGACAAACTAATATTAGTGAAGGGAGAAGTTTCTTCTTGAGAAGATGATATATCCACAGCAGGATAGTCTTCTATTTGTTTTTCTCCTTCATCTTCATCATCTTCTGAACTGGAGGACTCATCATATTTGACAGTGTTGTCCTCTTGTGGCCCTTGTATGCCCGTATTCAGTCGACTAACTTCTGTGAAGAGGTTATTATATTCTTGAGTAGGGGAGTACTTAAAGGTTTCCTCATTTTCAAGAGAAAAATCCTTTTGCTCAAAAAATTCTTTATTGCTCTTTTCTTCACCTTCTGAGTTAAAAGGCTGCTGATTTCCAATTATGTGAAAGCCATTAGTGATGGATCGAAATGGATGTTTTTGTCTTTCAAGCTGATGATGGTGAAACTCATAACACCAATCAAATTCTTGTTGCCCTGCATGATTAGTTTTTTATTGGAAATCATCATCATCATAAGACTGATTGAAGTTTGAAAATTTATTAGAATAAATATTTTCATCAGTTAAACATATTGAGATATCAGTAGGTCCCTTTTCATTTTGATCTACAAAAGAACTTTCTAATTCTGTACAAAAAAGTCCTCTGTGTGAATGGGCAAGAGTGTTTGTTTCGCAAAAAATTTTAGAGAGCGGCTGTTTATTTATAATCTGATCTATCTCTTTTTCTGTCAAAGGGGAAGATGTTTCTAGGTTCCTTTGAACAGGAGTACAATAGTTCTCTGTCTCTTGTGAAGACTGATTTTGAGGCTGGATGTCTTCTTGAGCCTCGACTATAAGGGATGATGAATCAATATTGGAGTTTTCAAGGATATCTTGAGGAAGGTTCTTTATTTCTTGGATCATCTCTTCCTCAACTGGTTCATCTAAGTTCTTAAAATTTTTCAATAGGAGATTAAACTCATGAATGGCTATTAAAAGATCTCCAGGATGCATTTCTTCCAAAGCTTCCTCATTATCTATAATGTGTTGGGTGATGTTTTGTGATGGATCATAATATATTGCACCCAATGATAATGATGTAGTGTTTTCTTTATAGTTCTCATAGAACACATATTCAAGGTCTCTTAAAGAAAACAAACTACTAGATCTTAAGCATTCATGCCAATCCCTAGCTTTTCCTTCTAATGTTAACATGAAAATTTTCATTAGGTAGTCTTCATGCCACTCAACTTTCAACCTCCATACATGTGTGTGAAACTTGATAAGATGTAATAAACGGTTATCAAACTTTTCACCTTGAAAAACAGGCAGGTTGTCATCCCAATTCACCTGGGGCATCTTATGTGGAAACCCAGGGATATGATCTCTACTCATTGGGGCATATCTTCGTTGTATTCTTGGAATCATGTTTGTAAATCCAGAAAGAGGTCACTGTGTCTGGTCAATCAGTTCAGGGTCTTCTACCAGTGGAGTCATTTGGTCTTCTGGGAGTTTTAGAGTGTGGAGTCGCCAGGTGGAAAAATTTTTAGCCCCAAAGGAGGTAAAATGTTTTATGGTTCCACCACCATGTTTATTAGATACCAATCTGAAATATTTTTGGGTTTTTCTGAGTTATTTTTCAGTTATGAAGGGATATCTGGTATCTTATGATTGTCTTCTAATCTAAGAAATACTCAGTCCCCAGTGGAGTCGCCATTACGTTAGGTGACTCAACTGGCTAACACATCAAATATTCTTAAATCAAGGGATTTCTGGTATCTTATAATTGGGCTTCTAACTAAGAAATACTCAGAAGTTCCCCAGAGGAGTCGCCATTATGTTAGGTGACTCTAGCTGGTTAATAAAGCAAATTCTCTATGAACCAAATCTCTGATGTCGTATGATTGTCTTTAAATGAAAATGATTCGGGGTTCGTCCTAGCACCCTGTAATTAGCAAGATTGGCAAAGTCCAACTGCAGAGGTAACATCATACCACTTTGGGATTCAAGGATCTAGCCCTCCTGAATCCAGAGAGGGATCTCTCTATAAATGAGTTAAAAGATGTGATCTTCAAAGGCTGAAATTGTGATATTAGGCTAGTTATGAAGAGCATGGGTTTGTTTCGTTTGTTTTTGGTTGGGCAAAGACATGATGAAGATGAAAGGCAGTTCAAAATAAAAGGGTGAAGATGTCTGCAAATGAAGGAATGATTCAGCTAATAGAAAAGGGCAAAGACAGTTTTAACCCATTGGGCTATGGAGTCATAGGAGGATTTAATTGGACAGCAAGATTCAAGAAAGATCCATGGGGCAAGTTACTTATATCAAAGGATTTTTTAAAGTGATTTTATGGAATGAAACAGATAGGAAGTGAAAGACCAAACAAAAGGAAGAACAAAGCACAGTCTAAGATCAAGTAAGTACTTTTAAACTAGCTTGCTTTCAACATGTACTTAAGGGGAAACATAAAAGTATTTCTGTTGATCAGGTAAGTGCTTTTAAACTAGCCTGCATTGAATTAATTTCAATAAGAAACATTTAAAAAATAGCTCTAACTGCTTAAGATCAGGTAAGTGCTTTTAAACTAGCCTGCTTTCAGCATATTCAATAAGGTAACACAGATGATAATCACAAAGAGCAATCTAGATCAGGGAAGTACTTTTAAACTAACCTGCATTAATATACTCTTCAAAGAGAACATTCAAATGAAGAAAACATATAAGTAAAGCTTTCAGTAAGAGTAGGGTACCGTGGAGAGTATATCCTAACTCTACGTTTGCTGCTCTTTATCAGAGAAAGTGAACAGAGTGAAAAAATTAAGAAAAATAACGATTAACAGTAAGGAGCACATCACCATTGACATAATTCAGGATTCCATGAATCAACAGCTTGTATTGATGTTCAAACCAGTTACAATCAGCAAGCCCGGTGGGTCTCTATAGTTTTGAAATTTTTGTATCAGCTTGTGTATCTTTCAGTTACAAGACAGGGCATCAGTAGCTTCAGAATAACTATTTCATGCATTCAGATGTCCAGAGACCAACATTTTCTCATCTTCTATAGCGATATTTATAGAAGAATTAAGAGGTGGGAGGATTTCCCAGGGGTCAAGTATTATCAATTATGCAATTAATACAGTTCCTGGCCTTTGGGAACCAGGCAAGGCGTAAGGTGGGAATATAATCGTTTATAACTCTACTTCATAACTCTGTTTGTGTCATTCGAGGCCAAATGATTGAAAAGACCTGCTTCCCGACTGTTCTTCAACTTTCAGAATGGTTTTGCCGATAATTAGAGATAAGATTCTTTGATTTGCATTTAATTGTTCAGCGATCTTTAATTTCTGTGAGGCTGCTGGTGTCTTTTGGAGCTATGGAGGGTTCAATTAGCATTTTTTTATGGCGGTGGAGGCTTTCTCAGCTTGACAGATGTCTTTGTCATTCCCAAAACACCTTTAATTAACTTGAAATCTGTGTTTTGGGTCTTCAAACTTCTTCTTCTGATATCTTATGTCTTCGGCACTGATACTCTTTGACGGTGCCCAATTTAACTTTGTTTCTTGGTGCACAGGGTTGTACAGGGTCATACGGCATCAATGCCTCATGAAACACCGATGATAGCATGAATTTAACACCTGTGAACAATTTCCTTTGATAAATCGAAGGAGGGAGGGTCGTCACCCTCATCCCTCGAATTTCCTCTGAATATAGCGAAGAAACGTTAAACCCTGCAAAATACAAACAAAATGTTATAAGATCATGCGTATATAGGTTGACTGCATCGGAGGGTGTGCGGAGGAGCGCGGTCATTGGATGGCATCATCCAACGGTCAGGATTAATCGAGAAATGTTATACGGAGGCGGAAAGAAGATCAAATCTGAGCCGTCGATTCGCGCAAAATCGACGGTTGGGAGAGGGCAATGGAAAGTCAGCGGCTTGGTTACAGCGCAAGCACTTTTTTTAATTTCCGGGCTTCTTGGACAAGCGATCATCGTTGGATGAGGGTCTGTAAATCGAATGGCTGTGATGAATTCCGCTGGACGACTTGATCCGAACTATAACGCGCGGGGGACAGAGATTATGCGGCGGTTTTGAAACAGAGCGCAGGACACGTGGCACTGGATGTATGGATTCGCTAGCCATCGGGAAAAAACCGCTTCCTGCCGAAGAGTGGTGCGGAAAAAACCAAGCGGGTTATATGGAAACAACGGAAAAAATCAATGAAATGACATATAAAGGGTGAGGTGGGAGAAGAATAAGGCAGAGCAGTTTTAGACCGTTCGATCTGGACACATGGACGGTCCAGATCTAATTGGAGGATCACAATCGGGGGTAGCAAGTAAGTGCATGCGATTTGAAATAAGAGATGCGATTGAGCGATGGCCGTCGGATCAGCGGGGAGATGGACAGTCGAGATGCAATCGGGAGATTGTAATCGGGGCGGCACCATTGGGAGCTGCGATCATGATTGGACAGGGGTTGCGATTGAACGCTGACCATCGGATCAACGGGGAGGATGGACGG
The DNA here is from genome assembly GCA_034641835.2 of Pinus albicaulis. NCBI lineage: Eukaryota > Viridiplantae > Streptophyta > Pinopsida > Pinales > Pinaceae > Pinus > Pinus albicaulis. The sequence continues at coordinate 513,767 of JAXQQM020063156.1, read as the reverse complement.
TTAGGATTTGATCGGAGCAATCGCAATCGGAGTGCGTGGAAGAGGGGGTGCGATTGAAACTTTGCGATTGAAACCTTGCGATTTTGCGTGGGCCGTTGGATTTGGCTAACGATCAACGGTAGAGATGAGCTGGGGGAACACCTTTGTATATTTTTATAAAAAACCCACCAAATTTAAATAAACCAAGGTTTAGTGGGTCAGGGCGGAATATATATATACGATGGTTGGCGCCCGATTGCGGGGCCCTTTGGTTACATGGAATAATAATGTGATCGGGGGCTGCAGCACACAGGGCCAATCGCATCGGAACTTTTTGTCAACACAATAAAAACAGACTTGCGCGCTTTGGATTTTCTCCAATGCAATAAGCGCCAAGAGGTTTAGCATTTGGTTTTAGCACCATGGGCATATGGTGGGGAAGTGGTTGAGACTTGGCCCAAGGGGGCTTAAACCCTTAATACAGAAATGGGTTTTTACACAGATTTTTAGTGGTTTTCAAAGGTTTCGACAGAGTTTTCAAAGGAGTTTAAGCTCGACAAAGGAAAATTTTATGAAGGGAAGATGAGGAAAATGGAAAATAGAGGATTTTTATGGAGAAAAAGGGAAACAAATGAAGGTTAGTTTCTGAGAGGAGGAATGGAAAAGATAGGGATTTTGGAGCAGTCTTTCTCATGGAATTTTTAGCAGAATTTTTGAGTTTCTGAGAAATAACAGTGACAACCTTGAGACATGAACATGAGATCTTCCGCAGGCTTCAAGAGATAACATTTGACCAAGAAACTGTTTCTTGAAGGCTGAACATGTTTTGGCCACCTTTTGGTAGAACAAATTTTACAGGTGGCCAACAGCCTCCACACTCTCCTTCATGAAACTCATGCTTTATCCTATCTGCATCAACTTCAGGCAAACATTTAAGCAATAAACCATTGGCATTTTTCCAATATAAAAATTCATCTAAAATGCAATAATTCCTAGCTTTCAACTTTAAAAACCTTGCCTTTGTCTTAGATAGATCAGGAGGAGCATTAAGATTGATAAGCACATACAAAATATCAGCGTACCAAGGTGAGTTTTGGAAATGATCTTCAACAATGGGAGCTGGTAACCCTTCCTGTTCATCTAATGCATCTACCATATTTATGTCAAGGGCTTGTAAGTTTGATTCAGCCATCAATTGTGCTAAGCCTTAACGCTTGATGAGTTTAGTGGGTTTGATTTCCAAATCATATTCTAGTATCACAACAATCCACTTGCCCCTTTTGCCATCTAGATCTTGTGACAAAATGTCTTTTACCACTATATTAGGCACAAAGGAAATAATATGAGAATGTAAAATATAAATTTTGAAATCCTTCAAGGCTTTTACCATGGCATAGGCCTGTTTTTCCATGATATTATATTTCAAAGGCGCATCTCTTAATGCCTTGTTTAAAAATGCAATTGGCTGCTCTTGTCCTTCTGGATTTTTCTATAATAGGATAGCAGCCACAATATGCTCCAATGCAAATGAGAATATGAGGAAAGCCTTAGTGAAATTAGGGCTGATGAGAACTGGTGCTCAGGTGAGTGCATGTTTTACCAGCTCAAAGGACTTCTTGGCTTCTAGAGTCCATTTAAAAACATAACAAATCATATATTTGACACAATGAACCTTTAGTTTTAAGGCCTCACAATATTTTCTTCTAAAAAATATCCCAGATTGTCCCTCAATTTTCCCTAGAAGAATTTGGCAAGGCAATGCTAGCTTGCCTACCAAATGAAATTTAAGTGGAATAGAATGGAAGAGATTACACCACCATTTAAATCACATGATAAAGCCCAACCTTAGAAATATACAAGGCAAGAAAACCTAAAACGGTAATTCTAACCGTTTGGAAATCCGCAAAATAATTGAGTAGAAGGTTATACTAACAAATGATTGATTACACATTTCCTCTGTCCAAAAATGATACCTAAACATGGAGCTTTGGATAATCGTTTCCATGATTTACTCAAGCATAAATAATAATCAAGATTAAAACAAGCAAGAGAACTACATAAAAAGAGCACAAGTATCCATGGTAATATCAAAAAATGTCAAACCAAACAAATTATAGAATAAGCTACCACCAAATAGAAAGATAATTAGAAAGAAAATTTCCATAGCACCAATAGATAACATGTTTGGAGAATCCCTCCCATGATTTCATGTAGCATAAAGACTAATTAGAATTAAAAAAAGAAAAAACACTACATAAAGAAAATCAAAATGGTAATGAGAAAATAAATAAATGGTAAACCATGGTAATTTGAAAATAAATGTCAAACCAAGAAAATTATACAATAAACTACGACCAAAAAAAAAGATAATCAGAAGAAATTTTCAAGAGCACCAAAAAATAACATGCCTTTTAGGAAGAAAGTCATAAAAGCTCAAGACCAAGGCCAATAGAAAACATTTTTACTTCCTAAGGCACCACAACATCCAATTTTTTTTCAAGGCGCCATCGTGGAGGATATGTAATCTCAATAATTTTTAGATGTAGATGCCAAACCATGATTTTAGAGAAATAATTTAGTAGACCTTCCATCTTAATCTCATCTTCCACCACTTTCTCAATGAAACTTGTCTCCTTCGAGCAACACCCAATCAATCAATTTCATTAGATGGAATACAATAGCAAGTCCAAAACACATATGTAGCTTCTATATAGAAGATAGTGTGATACACCCCAATGTGTTCTGGATGAAAGGATAGCATAGAAACTAGATTTTAGGAAGATAGTAATCAATATAACAATATTTAATCTATATATGCATATGGGCTAGGCATAACATAAACTATGAATGTGGAAGGGGAAATTATGCTAACTTGGAATCCTTCTTTGAATGTATCTAGCTACCTTATAGGTTCTAATGAAGAATGATTCCATCTTGAGGGATCCAAAAGAACAGTGCTATTTAGGGCCAATCCTAACACAATTCAACATGGAATCTGCAAAGTAATTCAGTTTTTTTCATTTGCATGCCATATAATTACTTGGCTCCTATGATTGCCTTACTTTTGTTTTGCTGAAGCATGCCAACTATCCAGGTACCAAAGCGCTTGCAGATTAAACATCTTCATGGTATTAGAGATGGATAATAAAGCAAAAGGACTGATCCAGTATATATACCCATTAATTTGAGGAAAAAAATCCAAATGCATTATTTAAAATTTAGAGTTGGATCTAGAACTATACCATGAATATCCTACAAATTTTCTTATTAAATTGAAAGAAACAAATATTGGATACCCAACTGTCCTCGAGGATGATCAAGGTAAAACCCCCATCACATCGTAATCGATTAAAGTGTAGCAGGGCGTAGAACAATGGCAGTGCCAAGGCCCAAAATAATACTTGGATGTAGATAAGTGTAGAATAGGGAATCCCTTCATTGAAATAATAAGATGATTATACAACATGAAATGGATAAAGTTAATAAGATGAGTATACAACATGAAATGAATAAAATCAAAATTATAAGAAATGTTAGATATTGTATAATCATTTCATGGGAGTAAAGGAATCACATGTTAGCTAGGTCAGAAAATGACAACCATCATAAAAATAAAATAAAATTGTAGAGACTCTTTAAGAAGCTCATAGGGTTCATAATATTTCAATTTTCAAGCAATGAAAGATTAATAAAGAAACACAATTCATATACAATATATCAAGGCCATTGATAACAGCGTGGGTTTAACACACCATGTAAATTAACCTAAATATGCACTCATAAGACAAGTTCCTACACTAGAGAAGAAGTTAGTTTGGTCACTAAAGCATGACTTAGAAATTGAAGTAGCTAAATAGGAAATAATACCACTTGGATGTCTTATTTTAGAATTTGTACCAATTTCTTAGAATAAGGGTGATGTCAAGCTTAGTACTAAATGGATGCTTAATAATTCTACATAAGAAGCTTGGGCCTATGTTATATCATGGCTAGAACTGAAATTGAATAACTTCCAGAAAATTTTCCATTAACAAGTGTGTTGGTGTGTTTGGTGCACGAATGTACTAAATCACACTTGCTTAAGAGGGGTGGTTTTTCCCTCTTAAGTTATTGGTCACAGGCAGAAATAGATGGAGTCAGGCAAGTTAGTGGAACATTTACAAACATAAACATACTAGATAGAGAAATATCATGCATATTCAAACATAAAAACTAAACTAAAACTAAAACAAATAACACAAAAGCTCCGAATAGATTCAAACAACTTCAATAATCCAAACGGCGACGCTTACGTCCCCTCTTATTGAGTGCTGGTAGGAAATGAGGATGAAACTTTTACCCACTTACCAAGGGGACCTTGGAACTATGGAGCTCCAAGTCCCAATGCAAGGATGTCTTTACTTTCGAGCTGCCTTGGCACAAAGTCTCCCTCTCTCTACTATGGTGGGCTGGAGTTGTTGGATGGCCAACAACTGAGTCCCCTCTATCTTTGCTCCGAACCACACACTGTTGGTATTGCTTGGGGAAATTCTAGCCATCATAACAATGTGCTCTCATATTGTTCATCTCTTGGTGGTATTTTATAAGAGAATTCAAATCCTCCTTCCCTCTCTTGGTACATTGTGGATGGTGACCTGAGAAAGGAGGGTGATTCCATTGTGTGCTCCTTTGAGGTCCTAAGGAGGCTTGGGCAACTGTCCTTAGGCAGCCTCAAGTGTGGGATCAATGTCCTGGAGTGCTCCTTGTGGTCCCAGAAAGTGACTTCCACCACTCTCAGGACCGCGTGACTATTTGAGGAAAAGCCGTGAAAAGGCGCCTTATCGAAGAATTCTGCACACAAAGGCGCATTTGAATGGATATTTCTGTGCGCAATTCAATTTTTTCCTTTCAGACCTTAGATATTTTAAAATAGTTCAGATTCTCTAATGTCTCTCATCCCTGTGAATCCTTCTTCCTAACATTAAATAATGTCATCTTTGCTTGTTCGATTTTCCAGTGATAACAGTTGCCCCTAATCTGTGAGGTCTAGGAAGAACTATATATCTGAAATACATTATAGTTTATTTTCTGTGTGGAGAGAGAGAGAGAGAGACCTACGTGTAGCTCGGAGTTGGAGACACCTTGCACCGAGGTCCCTGCAAGTAAAGGTACAATACAATATATATACAAATTTTCTACGAGGCGAACATGTCCCATGCTCATGATGCTTTGGCTAGTTAAAAAAATCTATGTGGCAGATATAGATTTTGTCTGCGTCACTAGTATGGTAGTGATCTGTTGGTTGATGACGATGACTGTTGACGCCCTCAAGGGAGTTTTTATTTGAAAATACGTGGAATGTGGTACCCATATGCGTAAACTTGGTATAACATATAAATGCGCATGGTACGCATAGGTGTTGGTTGGGACCTTCTCGTGTAAGCATTGCTAAAAGAGACGCTTATAGAGGCATGGGTATTCGAAAAATTTGATCAAAGTGCAATGGTTGTAAGGTATGATACCATCTTGACATGAAATCTTGTGTTGTAGTCGGATGTCAAGAGGATCAATGAAATTTTTGGGCAATGGTGTCTCCCACAATGCCACTCGAGGATGCCCTAATTGTGGAGAGGGATGATCCAAGGTACCGCTTCCTTTTTGAAAAATAGGTGTTGATGTCGACAAAAAGGAAGCTTCAACCGAACGAGGGAGTCACTGATACGGAGGATCAGGATTATGGATGTGATGGGTTTAACATAGGCATGATGGCAAGGGGTGACTAAAAATTGATGATGGGGATTCAGTCGCCCAAGGTCATAGTATAAAAAGCAGCTAAGCGATGGTCATAATTATTTCTGATGGGGAAATCCCTGGAGTAGGTAGGACTTGCAAGGTGGGTATAAACTGGTTATGAATGTCATGGTGGCTTTTGTGTGAGGGTGTGATACTCCGACCAAGGGTGACAAGGGACTGCTACGATGGGAGAAAAAATGAATGGGTGGGTGGGGGATGTAGTGCGCCATTTGCGGTATTTTTACAGTTACTAAAAGAATAAAATAATGGGGTTTGGTTTGTACAAAAAATAGAGACGGGTGCCCAAAAACATGAAAGTGTTCGGTCACTGATGATGTGAGGAAGGTTTTTTGTTGAGGGTGGGGGCCCCATTGGTTTGTAAAATTCCAAATTTAGCTTCAGCTAATGGGAATATTAATTTTTCTCTTAAAACTTAGATTGATGAATAAATGGGCAAGGAGGCTCATAATTTGCTCAAATATGAATAAGAATCCTTCCTAATGTGAAAGGGGATCATGTAATAACAAGTTCAAGCATCCGCATGTATGAACAAGGTCTAAACTATGTGGGAAAAGTCAAGTTTGACCAAGTCAACATGATTTATTCTCAAATAAGTGGATCCTACATAAAGCCAGCTCAATGTGAATAGAGATCAATCCAGCTAGATAAAATGAAGGCACCTTGAGTGTGAAAAGGGACAAGGCATGAAGAATCATTCAAGGTTGACCAAGTCAACAAAGCTGTCTAGATACATTGCACCATCATTTTGGACAACGCAATTTTTGTGGAGGAGCCTTTGCATGGAATTAACCTCATAGTGGGTGGGACCCTTGGTGAGGAAGCTCTTCAATTATATAATGAAGGAGATGGCAAGCATATGGACATATTGGAGATTATATTTTCATGAGGTCTACTTAGACTTCTTGCATACTTAGCTGTTTAGCTAAGTTGCTGCACTGCTTAGTACAAGGGTTTACCCGGGTGGGGATTCCCTACTCTTTCTTGGAGATCTTGCTTGAGAAATCTAAGAGGAGGTTTCTGATCTGAATTTTCCACTACCTGGTGTTGGTCCAAGCATATAACTTCAGCAAAAATGCAGTCCCTTCAGAAAACTGCGTTATCTTAAGGTGTGCAGTGGAAGGGGTTAAAACCCCATCTTGAGGAGCTAGTTTCCCAAGAGGGGGATCAGCCTTTCTTTGGGAAAGATAGAGGGAGAATATACAGCCATTCCTTTGCATGTTTAGACATATCTTGTAAAGCTTCAGCCATACAACATTATTCAGCCATACAACATTATTCAGCCATAGATTTTTAGCAGCTTTCTCTTATACATCTTTTATTGTCAGGAAACCCTTGCTGGGTCTTCTTGGATCTGTGTAAACGAGATTAGATCTCTGTTTTTGTACCTCATTGAGTATTATAATAATATTATCAGATATATTTCTCTATTTTCTGATTTTACCTCTCTTTAGACTTCGCAGTCACTAGTGCAGCTGCTCCGACATTTTCCAGTCTTGGGGTTTTGCCCATTTTTAGCAGTTGTGAGCATGGGAGGCCTGTTTAACTAGGCTAATTACATTTGTTTCCGAAACTCTTTTGCATGCATGTACTATATTTCCCATTATAAGGGACACAACCATTATTTCCATTGTTTTAACTCAATACTCAGAAAATAGCGTTTTTGAGGCAAAAATAGCTACTTTTCCCCACTTGGTGACTTGTTATAAAGCATATTTTGTTGTTGTAATTGTTCTATGATGGATATGTATTTAAAAAACACTACATGATTTTATCACTTGCTGTTCTCCAACTTTGGAATACCTTAAGGTATTCTTATTTTTGTAGAAAATTCCAGATTTGGAATATTACATGGTTGGTCTCATGTGTGAGGTTAATGAAGCAGATGAAAAAGTATCGCAAATGGGTTATGATGATGGAGGTATGGTAGGCCAAATGCGAGGCACGGTAGTGCGCTTTTGATCTACTTGCGCAACCTGGTCGTCCGGGAAAGAGGTTTTATTTTTATATGGTAAAACTTGACCTGATGCATGGCAAGTGAATGGGCATGAGGTGCTTCCCAGACTATAGTGGTATGGCCATGGCATCGATTTTGTTGTGATAAATGGTCTACTTTGGGTGACAAGCGCCATGAGGGGAGGCTCTACTGACAAATGAGGATGCTTATCATATGCGAGGTGGCGTGATGATAAACATGGTCAGGTGTTTGGAACCTATGGAGAAAGGATGTCAGGATATGTAGAGTTTTTCTGGGACTCTATCATGCTGGGGGTAGAATGATACCTGCTCTATAACTTTTAGTGGATGGAGCTGTGGAAAGTTTTTACACTACCTGAAAAAACAAGTACCCCAAGTGAAAGCATCTTCTTTATTCAAATATTTATTTGAAAGACATGCTTAAAAAAAAAAGATGAGAGAGGGCATACCTGCCGACGCTGAAAAATTATTTTTATGGGGGTGAGAATGTGTGGCACTGCCCTTGGGCATTATGTGTAGAAATTAGCTGAATACATCACTTATTCACTGAAGATTAACCTGGTCATATATCAATTTCGAATTGCATACATAACACATAACCTTCTTCCACAATTAATTGTCACATGCGGAAAATAACAGAAGCAATCTCACATCAAATCAATCACACATTAACTTCCTAATGTATGGGAAAGCCTATAGCTGAAAACCCCAGCCTATTGTGTATATTATAATGGAGAAATCATGTAACAATCATAGTACAAAAACTCTTCACAAGCTCTCATGCACTACCTCCCATGCTACACACTATCAAGCTAGATCTAGCAAATCACTTGCTCCAATCCTTAGCCACTTGATAGCCAACCTTGATTGCGTATTTTAATGCTAGGTGATGGCCTCCTTATATAGATAAACCACCAGCCTAAACTTTGCAATACTCATAGCTTACTCCACCCATCTATGTGTTGCAAATAGCAACAGTATAGTTACAACTGATAGCTAACTCTACCCTTTCATCTATCTCTTTCACTGGTCTTCACTGAACTGATCATGCACCGTAGTGAACTGAAGTGTTCTTGAGTTGACTAATGAGTTAATATTTAGTAAATTAAATATTATTTAATTTACTCCACTCATATCTAATTGATTAGCTAGTTTAACTAATCCCAACTAGTTCAACTGAAATAAATAGAACACAACTCCACTATTTGTTCCGTTAACTCCTCCAAAACTTCTGCCACTGAAGTCTAACTGAAGTAAACCATGCAAGATGCCATCAAACCCTAGGAACCACGTGATTCCTTGTGTCAGTTGCATGAGCCACCTCCATGACTCAAACTGCAGTGCGCCAAGAGAGTAAACTGCTGTTTATAGTCAAAATATTATTAAGGGTAAATAATATTTGACTTCCATATTTTTAGGAGATCAGTCTAAAAATAGCCTGGGTCCTAAAAAATAGGGTCTCATCTATTTTTACCGACATGTCGCATCCATCAAAAATCTCCAAGTAGAATTCCCAAATTATGCTCCGTATGTCTAAAAATAGACATAGTCTAAAAATAGACTTTGCGCCAGAATTTGCCTGCGGGCCCACTTAGTGAAGGCGACTTCATTTCACTAAGCTCCATCATCTTGCTGCATTCTCAACACTCCCTCTCAGCAAGATATGGATTATCCGCAATCCCTATCCTGCCTCTGTGGAATTCGAACTTGCTCCTGGTGAGCGCCTTCGTCAGGATGTCGGCATCCTGATCCTCCGTGGGAACATATGAAAGCATCATGATCCTCCGCTGAACACAATCTCCGATGTGATGGTACCTGATGTCGATATGTTTGGACCTATCATGAAATACTGGATTAGCCGAGAGCTTGATGCAGCTCTGGTTATCACAGTAGATCACTGTAGGCTCCAAATGCAACCTGAACAAACCCGCGAGGATCTTCCTCATCCAAATAGCCTCACATGCAGCCAAGCTTCGTTTCTTAGGCACGCCTCCGCTCGAATCAGTGCCACTTCGATCTCTCGCTTCCCCGCTCGTACTCGGAAACCGCCGTCGACCCACGTCGAAAACCTTCCGAAGTGCTCTTCCTGGGTCCGTTGGGCTCCCTGCCCAATCTGCATCAGTGAAACCAGAAAGCTTCACTCCATCCTCCTGTCTGTACCATAGACCATATCCCGATGTGCCTCTGATATAGCGCAATACATGCTTGCCCGCCTTCCAAAAGAGCTTGGTAGGCTTCACCATAGCTTGCGAAAGCTGGTTAACTGCATAGCATATATCGGGTCGAGTATTGACCAGATACATCAACGACCCCACCAACTGTCGATAGACAGTGGCATCCACTACCTCCTCCGAAGTAGCATCTCCCTTCCTCCATCCTCCAAGAAGAGGGGTATCAACAGGCTTGCAGCCTTGCATGTTGAACCTCTCCAGAATCTCCCGGGCATACTTGCCCTGAGAAACAAACAGTCCTCCGCTGCGCCGCCAAATCTCCAATCCCAGGAAATAATGAAGGATGCCCAGGTCCTTCATCTCAAACTCTCGTGCAAGATCCTCCTTGCATGAAAGTATCAACTGCTCGTCGCCAGTCAAAATCAGATCATCTACATACAGTACGATGATCAACACCTTCCCCTCCACCACAATCTGGTACAGGTTTGGATCCGCCTCACTCTTGGAGAATCCAAGCCCGGTGAAGTAGCTGTCTATCCGAGTGTACCAAGCACGAGGTGCCTGCTTCAGCCCGTACAGTGCTCTCTTGAGTCGGCACACATGCGACTCACTGCTGAAGATCTCAAAACCTTCAGGCTGCTCTATGTACACCTCTTCCTCAATAACTCCATTGAGGAACGCAGTCTTCACATCCATCCGATGAATGTGCCACCCCATCTGCGCTGAGAGAGCAAGGATCGTCCGTATGGAAGAGTACCTTGCGACAGGTGCAAAAGTCTCCTCATAGTCAATCCCTTCGATCTGTGAGAAGCCACGGGCGACAAATCTCGCCTTGTACTTCTCCACACTCCCGTCAGCCGCCTGCTTCACTTTGTAGATCCATCGCGAACCTACAACCGATTTCCCAACCGGTCTTGGGACAATCTCCCATGCACTGTTCCTGATGATCGAATCATATTCTTCGATCATGGCATCAACCCATGCGGGTTCCTCCTCAGCTTCCTCAAAAGAGGATGGCTCTGTCACAACACATTGACTCATAAGAGCCATGTATCCAGTGTACCGATCCGGTGACTGTCTCTGTCTGCGCTGTGCCGTAGGTGGTCCTACAACCTTCTCTGCATCCCGAGCCAGTCGCTCAGCTTCTGTAGTGCGCATGCGCCCTCTGATGGTTGGCGCTGCCTGGGTGGTTTCTTCCACCTCCCGAACCTCCTCTTGTGGCTGATCCACATCCGGAAGCTCCTCCTTAGGAACTAACAGCTCCTCATCTGCATGCAAGTGTAGCTCCCTCTCAAGCGAACACTGCATGGCTTTCTCCTCCTGGAATTTTATATCCCGTCGCACAACAGTCTTGCGACTGTCCGGCACATACACCCGATAGTTGTGAGGTGTATCAGTGTACCCCACAAATATTCCAACTTCAGCAGTTGGATCCAGCTTCCTTCTCGCATCCTTCGTCACATGCATGTGGACAGGAGATCCGAAAATCCGCAAATGGGAAATATCAGGCCTCTTGCCAGAATAAGCCTCCTCTGGTGTACTCATGCCAAGAACCTTGTGAGGACAACGGTTCTGCACATACACTGCTGTATTGCATGCCTCAGCCCACAAGTGAAGGGGTAGGCCCCGATCATGCAACATCGCCCGTGCAGCACCCACGATCGTTCTGTTCTTCCGCTCAGCCACCCCGTTCTGCTGTGGGTTATGGGGTGCGATGAGCTCTCTCCGAATCCCTTCTGCACTGCAGAACTCCTTGAATTCAGTCGAGATGAATTCACCACCGTTATCACTCCTTAGAGCAATCACCTTCTTCCTCGACTCCTTCTCGACCAGTGCTTTAAACTCACAGAACTTTGCGAATGTATCGCTCTTCTTCGACATGAAGAAGATCCAGCACTTTCGAGAGAAATCATCAACAAAGATCACATAATACCTGTGCTTTGCTGTCGAAGCAACAGAGAAAGGACCACACACGTCCGTGTGAACTCTCTCAAGGATCGTCGTGGCGCGACTATCCTTCTCGTGAAAGGTGGCTTTCACATACTTCCCTAAAGTACACCCCTTGCACTGATCTGACTGCGCAAGGGTGCCCTTAGGAAGTCCAGTAGAAATCTGCTGCAGAATCTTCAAACCTCCATGGTGAAGATGGCCCAATCTCCTGTGCCATAGTTCGCCCTCATCATCCCGGCTCACCACATCTCCCGCCTTGCATGCCATAGCTGCGCAGTCATCTACCTGCAACTGATACAGGTTCTGAGTTCGAACCCCTATCTTCCGGGTCTCTCCAGTAGTCTTACTGCGCAGGAAAGCTTTTCCTTCGCTGAAGACCACATCATAACCCTTATCCTCCAACATCGCTACCGAAATCAGGTTCTTCTTCAATCCAGGTACATGCATGACATCCTTTAAGACAAAGGGTTTACCAGACTCCCTCTGAAAGGATACGGTACCGATACCAGTCGCACCGTATCTACCGTCATCGCCCATCTCGATGTGCATACCCAAATCCTTGTCCTCCAGATCTGAGAACAACTCCCGATCTCCCGTCATATGAAATGACGTACCGCTGTCCAAGAACCACACCGATCCCATCACACTTGAAACCAAGCATGCAATCAGTGAAACTTTGACAGCCACCCCCACACTTCCCAGCTCATCTCTGCACTGAGTGAACTTCGTGAGGTATTCGGCGATGTTGTCGCCCTTCTCCATCTTGATGTTCCTGAGCTTATCTTTGAGCACCAGCTTCCTTTGGTCGCTCTTCTTCTGGAATAGATCCGTCAAATCTTTCCACATTAAATATGGAGTAGCCTTACCATGAAGGCTGGATACAATATGATCCTTGACGCCCTCCAACAGGATCCTTCGACATTTCGCGATCTTCTTTTGCCATGCATCGACCAAAGCTGCATCAGTGGGCTTTGGGACATCCGCATCCACGAACTCCTTCAGACCATTATCTTCTAACACTGCTTCCATGCGATCCTTCCATGCAACATAATTCGAATTGCCTTCAAGAGCATATTCGAGTCGCAAACCATTGAAAGAAGACATCTTTCAACACCGGCACCAAGAAGAACAACCTTCTGCAAAATTCGAATTCCAACCTCAAGCTCTATCGCTTCCGATCTATACTTGAAAACAAATTATTTCCAAATCAGAGATTGACTGCAAAGGGCATTCACCAGATCTTTCACCTTACAAAGAAGGATGAATATTCCGGAGGCTACCTGGCCCGCATGCAGACTCTGTCCGAGGAAATAAGTTTGCAATAACCGTAATAGACTTCGACAATTAACTTCGCTCTGATACCATGTAGAAATTAGCTGAATAAATCACTTATTCAATGAAGATTAACCCGATCATACATCAATTTCGAATTGCATGCATAACACCTAACCTTCTTCCACAATTAATTGTCACATGCGGAAATAATATAGAAGCAATCGCACATCAAATCAATCACACATTAACTCAGTATGTATGGGGAAAGCCTATAGCCGAAAACCCCGCAGCTATTGTGTATATTATAATGGAGAAATCATGTAACAATCATAGTACAAAAACTCTTCACAAGCTCTCATGCACTACCTCCCATGCTACACACTATCAAGCTAGGTCTAGCAAATCACTTGCTCCAATCCTTAGCCACTTGATAGCCAACCTTGATTGCGTATTTTAATGCTAGGTGATGGCCTCCTTATATAGATAAACCACCAGCCTAAACTTTGCAATACTCATAGCTTACTCCACCTATCTATGTGTTGCAAATAGCAACAGTATAGTTACAACCGATAGCTAACTCTACCCTTCATCTATCTCTTTCACTGGTCTTCACTGAACTGATCATGCACTGTAGTGAACTGAAGTGTTCTTGAGTTGACTAATGAGTTAATATTTAGTAAATTAAATATTATTTAATTTACTCCACTCATATCTAGTTGATTAGTTAGTTAACTAATCCCAACTAGTTCAACTAAAACAAACAGAACACAACTCCACTACTTGTTCCGTTAACTCCTCCAAAACTCCTGCCACTGAAGTCTAACTGAAGCCAACCATGCAAGATGCCATCAAACCCTAGGAACCACGTGATTCCTTGTGTCAGTTGTATGAGCCACCTCCATGACTCAAACTGAAGTGCGCCAAGAGAGTAAACTGCTGTTTATAGTCAAAATATTATTAAGGGTAAATAATATTTGACTTCCATATTTTTAGGAGATCAGTCTAAAAATAGCCTGGGTCCCAAAAAAATAGGGTCTCATCTATTTTTACCGACATGTCGCATCCATCAAGAATCTCCAAGTAGAATTCCCAAATTATGCTCCGTATGTCTAAAAATAGACATAGTCTAAAAATAGACTTTGCGCCAGAATTTGCCTGCGGGCCCACTTAGTGAAGGCGACTTCATTTCACTAAGCTCCATCATCTTGCTGCATTCTCAACATTATGGAGCATTGATCATAGTGCTTCTTTCAGTCCAGTGATTGGGCTTTGTAAGCTCTCGTTATGGTCCTCCAAAGTTTCTGAAAAGGGTGAAATATAGGCAAATATGGCTCAATTCAGTTCATTTGCGTCTGTTGAGTATGCCCCCTTGAGGAGGAAATTTTTTATGATGTAGGGTCCTTTCTACTAGGTTTTGAGATTTCCTGGCCCTAGGGCTTCTTTTGCGACATCGTAGCAGAGGACTAGTTCTCCCTCAGTGAATGAGCGAGGGTTGATGTGGCAGTCGAATGATGGTTTTACCCATTTCTTGTGGGCTTTGTTGTGTTGCAGTGATTATCGTCGACTTTCGTTGATGAGCTATAGTTGTACCCGACGTTGTTCTAGAGGTTGGGTATCATCTAGGAGTTCGATGGCGACATGTAAATTTGGGATCTTGTGGAAATCAATGCAAAAGCGTAAGGTGCCCTTATTTTTTACGATGGGAACAGGGTCGGGAATCCAAGTCGTGTGGGTGGCCCGAATCCTGGTTCCAAATGATGATACGAATCGTATGTGGTGTATCGTGTCATCGAAGTTTTGTGGGGGGAGAATCTCTATGATGGGATTTTGCGTAAGCACAAGGTTGGGTCCCCTGTTAGGATGGTCAATTTACTGTCAGTGGAAATTGTGTCGGGTGCAGAGATGTCTGAACGTTTCCATTAGCGGGCATGCCTCTCATTCGTGGTTATGGCCAGTGCAGATGGTGGATGGTACCACTGTGCCAACTGAGTAGATTGTGTGGGAATCAACACTACTCTTCATCCCAGAAGTGGATGCTTGGAAAGGATCTATTGCAGAAGATGAGGTCTTATTCGTCCATTTCTGTGTCTTTGGCTTGGGTGTGTCTAGCTCTTTTGGGGAGTGTAGACTTAACACTGATCTTGTCGCTTTTATCTTGGAGAGATGCTCACATTTAATTGTATGATGAAAGTGTGAACAAATCTGGCAATAAGTACGCGTTATTTTCTCTTGGTTAGAGAGAAGTTTCTACGAGAGAGGAGAGACTGTGTGAAAATTGTTTGCGAGTTGCTCCAGTTATTTGCATTGATTGACCCGGTGGCCAATCAAATCACATAGTTCACATGCTATCCTAGGTTGTACCTGGGTCATGCTTGGTTGGTGCGTTGTCCCAATTTTCCCATCACGTCGATGTGGGTGCGAGGTTGCTGGTCTGGGGGTGATATACTTTCTATATTGTTGGGGAGATCGTCTTGTTTCTTCTCTAATGTATGTATCATATCAATTAGAGGACGAACTGTCAGGATATAGGTACAACGTTGTTGATGGTGATTTGCCTAACATACTAGGAAAAATAGCCTAGATATGGGGTGCCCAATGTGCTCAGTTGGTGGCTTTACTGGGTACCAGCATCGTAGCGCTTTTAAGTCGGGGCAGGTGGCAACCACATGATTGGGCATTTTACATAATGCACATGTTGGTCTTTTTTGAAGAGATTGGTTGGGGGTAACTAAAAGTTCCATGATTGGTCGCTTTTCAAATGACAGAAAGAGGATGGATCTACTCGTCACATCTTCCTGGGTTGCGGAGTTGTTTGTAGATTCCAAGTCTGAGCCATCTTCTTGGGAGAGGCAGGCTATGTCTAATCACATACAATCTAGCGTTGCGTGAAATCTAGGTATGTAGTGACAATGGCACACCGAGTGATTTCCACCACATATCTGACATGAATATTGGGTGTCAATGTCAGTGCGATATACTACATGAACAGGATACCATCGCTGGAACATTTCCAGAGCTAGGTAATCGATGATGAAATTATTGCACTCATCACAGAGTACGCAGTGCTCGATGGGAGGAGGAGGTGTGGTTGGGAGTTTTTGAGGCGACTATCGCTCCTCTTGCAGGTAAAGGATGGTGCGAGGTTCATCTCCAGATGACTAGGTGGAGGGATCCTCTTGGTAGGACCGCTTGATGGCATGTAAGGCGTCCCTATATAGTGATATTTATGGGCAATGATGGGTATAGTGCCCATAATTGCAGCAGATAGTGCATGCTTGATTGATACGCAATGTTTTTCCTTGACTTTTGGTGGCAGGTTCCTTTTCACGGGAACGTGGTGTCACGATGTCTACCTCATAGCTAAGGAGTGGTTTTAATTCGTCCAGATCTGGGCAGATGTGGGCAGGGTGGCCTACTATGTCACATATGGCACAACGTGGTTGTAACACTCATACCATTAAAAAAATAATAATAATAAAATAAAATAAAATAAAATAAATAAATAAATAAAATAAAACAAAATAAAATAAAAATAAATAAATTACTGCTCTCTATAGCTAATCAAACTATTTCACACTTAATCAAAATTGCATCACATACAATAATCTTAGCATAAATCTTATCGACTCACCTAAAGTTGATATAAAGGTTTTAAACCATATCACTAATATATATAATACCCATATACAGTCCCGCTTGTAACTCTGGCTAGGATATTTTTATCACATTATATAATGTACATATATGTTCTCAATGGTTATCATTGCATAAATTTTACTAGCTTTAAACTTTAATGTTAACATAACAATAACGTTTACCATAACATCGCATTTATGCATATTTCTGTAGATTGTGAATACCAAGGGTTTTAATTGGCACGTCTTAACAAATTGAATGTTGATTGTCCTGGCAAGTAAATCCCTTGACAGTTTAAGATAATCCATGGATTTGGTGCGAGTTTCAATGGCCTTATACCTTAGATCTCACCGTTCGTTTTCTTGTAGATCTACAGTTAACAATTCCAGCGGGAAATGACTTGTTAATCATGCCAAACCCTAGGTGGCTCTGTCATTTGTCTCTGCTCCTGCGTCAGGTTTCTTACTCTGTTTCTGAGAGGTATGATACCCCAGCAATTGAACTTTGGCTCTGTCTCGTGGTGAGAGCCATCACAACTTGTGATATTTCCAAAGGCGGAGTGCCCCATGGGTTGGATTTTGGTAGGGAGGAGAACCCCAAAGTTATCTATGTGATGGATTTCGGTGTCTCCTTCTAGACCGCTCTGGGATTTTTGGTGGAATTCGACCTCTGTCGCCATTGCAAATTCTTCGATCTCTATCGGCGTTACAAATTCTCTATTCCTATGTTTTTCAAACTTCTCGGCTCAGGTAACCCTTACCTCGTTCATTGCATTTATGGGTTTTTTTTCCCCAGATTTTTCCCAAATCTAGATTTTATCTCTTTAGCAGTTTCAGGTATTAAGTTTTAATTCTCATGTATTCATATGATTCCAGTTCGATGTTCGGATATTTCGAGGAGAATATCTTCTATAGGTATACTACTTCTCGATTTCTCATTCTTTGAATACATTTCTTCGTCTTTTTTTATGTATTGCCTCATATCTTACCTCACAGAATCATTCTGTGGTTCATTGGTTGCAGGTCAGTTCTCTTACCAAGTGGCAGAGTCTCCTGCACTGAAAACTTCTTATTGCACACCGGATTTCTCAGTTTCCTACTTAACCATTTGGCTCACATTCCATGTACTTCTAAAGGTCTCTCTTAGTGTCAGGAATATTTCCTACCTATGGCAGTTTTGTAGCTTTCACTAGGTTATAGCCCCAATCACCTGTTCAGTTTAAGGACTTGTCTGTCGGGCCTTGATTTTTTTGTCCCAAGTTGTTTTTATGTACTGTTCTTTTTGCAAATTTTGTAAATACATTTAGCATTTTCCGGGCCAGAACTTTTAGGCCTCAGTTAATTTTTCTCGCATTCCCTTATACTGTAAACTTCACCTTGTTATTGATGATGTATGGTTTTCTGAAGAGTAACGTTTTTCCCTTAACTCGGCTCTTAAATCGATTTCATTCTGGAAATTGCAACTGTTGTAATATTTATCTTGAGACAGTGCTTCAGTTGGTCCATATGTATATCCATGCTACTTATAGTAATCTTAAATACTCTACGTTCCAATTTATGTTTATATTTAAGCATTTTTCTCTGTCATTCGATTACATGTTTATATGCTCAACCTTCAGGCCTTAACTCTGTTTTAGGTATATTTGTACACTGTCTTAAATGGCATCCTAATCTCCAGTTTTATTTCTTCCTTTTTTTTTAAAGATAGTATATATATATATTTAAATCATCTTTTTGTTACGATTTTTTACCTACTTCTTCATAACCAGACCACTTTAAACTCTGTCCGTGTATAGATAGTTAGGGGTAGCGACGATTTTTGGGTTGGAGTTTCATTCCCGTACCCAAAACCAAAGGCTCACCCTGTCATAGCTCTAGAAGGCAGTATTATTTCTAATATTGTTTCTTTTGCACGGTAATTTATAACTTTAATAATTAATCATTCTCTCATTAAAATTCTTTGTCATTGTTCTTTCTGAATGCATCCTGATGGATTAAAGACTTTCTGGCAATGAAACACTATGTACAGTTTTCTATTTCATGGTTTAGCAGGTTTTATTCCTAATATCCACCTACTGTATTTTCCAAGTGTCTTGCAGCTAGTCTTGTTTTTATTATATATATTCTCATGAGATTATTCTATAAAATCTTATATAAGAAATCTCAGATTTTAGTAAATAATTTTTGAGTCATTTATAATTCACAAACTTGTCCCTTTTCCACAAAAAATGTTCCAAAAGAAAACTAGTATTTCCTGATACTAAGTAACACTTATCTGTGTATAAATAATTTGAAACAACTTTCCTGTCTAAAAATTATGAAAGAAACAGTCACTTATCTACGAGTGAATTTGGCTGTTGGTGTCCACCCAACCTTCAAGAGAGGCAATTACGTCATCCTCTTGACCCCGAGCTCCACTCCTGAAGAGGTACATGTTGACAGTAGTTTCTGTTGTGACCTCAGGACCCCTAAGTTCAGTCAGTACCAAAAAATTTCTGGAATGTTGAGTGATTTCCACTGGTCTCTACCAGATCAAGAAAATTTTCTACTCCCTTCTTCAGTCTCTGAATAAAACCCCTATTCCTCACTGGGATATGCCTCTTATCCTCAGAGGAATAGGTAACTGCTCAAACTGTCCAACCAACCTTCAGTTCTTGGAATACTTTTACCATCAGCCTTCTTACTTTTTATGGAACCACTTACATAACCAATTTTATTTCTAAATATCAAAATAAATAACTTTTCCAGAAATGATAATTGTCTCAATTTTCTTTTAAAAATAAATAATAACTAAAATGTCAGATTACTAGTTAACAACTTGTTAATGCCAAATTCAGCTGTTACAACTTCCCCCCCTGGAAGTAACACCGTCGTCGGTGTTTCACTCCAGCTCAAAAAATAACTTTGGGTAAGCCTCGCACACAAATCCCTCATCTTCCCAAGTAGCCTCATCTGGGTTGAAGTGCTTCCACTGCACTTTAACTTGGGTGATGACTCGCTTCCGGAGCATAATTTATCTCCTGTCGAGTATGTGTTGAGGCTTGACCAAAAACTTGCCATTCGGCTCTACCTGCAAACAGCAAAGTTTTCTTGTCAAATTTTCATAAAGAATTCATACTTCAACTTAGGATTTTCTAATTCTATCCTAACTGAATATTCTACCAATGAGTTACGTGCTTCGGATCATGCACATATCGCTTTAACAGGGATACATGAAACACATTGTGTACTCAGATGTGACTGGGTAAAGCCAGCCGATATGCCACAGGTCCTACCCTTTCCAAAATTTGGAAGGGTCCATAGAACCTGGGGGCTAACTTGGCACAAGAGGCCCACCTCAAGGTACTCTTCTTGGGTTTGATCCTCACATACACATGATCACCCACTTTGAATTCTCGATAAGTCCTCTTCTTATCTACATATATCTTCTGTCGATCTTGTGCAGCTTTCAAGTTTTTCCTGATCTTCTTTACCTCTAATTCCATTTCAGCCAACATTTCTAGTCCCAACATTAATTTCGTTTCGGGGCTACTCCAATTTATGGTTGTGCGGCATTGCTACCCATATAGAGCCTTGAAAGGACTCATCTTAACCAAGTCCTGATAACCATTGGTGTAAGAAAATTCAACTAGGTGTAAATACTCTTCCCATTTAGTTCATTGTTGCATCACGTACATGTGCAGCATGTCTTCCAAAACTTGGTTTACCCGCTCTGTTTGACCATCCATCTAGGGATGACAAGCTATGCTAAAGTTTATTTCGGTCCCCAGACCTGTAAACAAAGTTTTCCAGAATGCTGAAGTGAAATTCATATCTCTGTCCAAAATAAAATTCTTGGAATGTCGTGCAGTCTGAATATTTCTCTCATAAAAATATTTGCTATGTGAACAGTCTTGTAAGTATATTGTACAGGCATAAAATGTGCAGACTTACTCAACCTATCGATTACCACCATGATGGATTCATTGCGCCTCTTTGACTGGGGTAAACCCGTAATGAAGTCTAGGGATATAACCTCCCACTTCCATTCAAGTACTGGTATGGGCTGCAAAAATCCTACGTGATGTCAATGCTCCACCTTGACCTGTTGACACTCCAAACATTTGATTAAATATTCAGCAATGTTTCTATGCATACCAGGCCAGAAATATATTTTTCTAATAGTGATTAACATTTTCTAGTATCCTGGGTGTCCAACATAATTACTTCGATGATATTCATTCATGATTAACTCCTTTAGGTCAACACAGTTTTGGTACATATAGCTTTCCTCAAAAGGTTATCATTTTTTCTTTATCAAATCCATATTTGGAAGTGTTTCCTTTTTTTCTGGCCTCTTCCATTTGCTGCCACGGGAATTGGTATTCAGGATCCTTCTGTGCTTCCTCTTTCACTTGATCCAAAAATTTGCATTCAAGCTAATTATAGTAAATCTCATAAACACAATGCAGCTTCCTACTTAAGGCATCTGCCACCTGGTTTTCCTTACCCTTCATGTGTTGGATGTCCATATCAAACTCACTTAGGAAGGCATTCCATCTTGATTGTCGGGAGTTTAAATCAGCTTGTTTGAAGTAACTGGTTAGGCTAGTATGATTATTTTTTAGTACAGACTTATTTCCCAACAGGTAGTGTCTCCATACCCGGAGTGCATGTAATACTGTTGTTAACTCCAGATCATAGTCTAAATATCTTTTCTCATGCTCTTTTAACTTTCTTGACTCATAGACCACTACCTTCCCTTCCTGAGATAAAACTGCCCCAACTCCCTCTTTACAAGCGTCTGTACAAACTTCAAATTCTTTATTGGGGTTAGCTACCCTCAACACTGGTGCAGTGGTCAATAGATGCTTCAACCTCTCAAAACTGTTCCGTCACTCAACAGTCCACTTAAAGAATTTTCCTTTTCTCTGCAAAGAGGTGATTGGAAAAGAAATTCTGTAGAATCCTTCAATGAATCTTCGATAGTACCCTGCCAATCCCATAAAGGATCGGATATCTGCCACATTTTGGGGAACTTGCCATTCCATGATTGTCTTGATTTTATCTGGATCAACAAAAATCCCTTCTACTGAAATAACATGGCCTACGTACTAGATTTCTGTTTTGAAGAAATCACATTTGCTGAACTTAGCGTACAGGTGGTGTTTTCTTAACATTTCCAACACAATCCTTAGATGTTCTCTATGTTCTTCCTGGTTCTTAGAATAGATTAAAATATCATCAATAAATATGAGTACAAAGTTATCCAAGAAAGGATGAAATATACCATGCACTAACCTCATAAATGTTGTTGGTGCATTTGTTAACCCAAAGGGAAACACCACAAACTCATAATGCTCGTACCTGGTACGGAAAGAAGTCTTATAAATATCTTCATCCTTGATTTGGATCTGGTGATATCCAGACCTTAAATCTATTTTTTAGAATACTATGGCCCCTTCACCTGATCGAACAGATCATCAATCCTTGGTAAAGGATATTTATTTGTTACTGTTAACTTATTGAGCTATCTATAGTCCATTCACATTCGCATGGTTTCGTCCTTCTTCTTTATGAACAACACTGGTGCTCCCCAAGGGGACACACTCGGACGAATGTATCCTTTGTCCAGTAGTTCTTGTAGCTACATTTCTAATTTAATTAATTATGGAACACTCATTCTGTAAGGAGCCCTTGACACGGGTGATGCTCCTGGCATTAATTCAATGGTAAAATCAATATCTCTTCTTGGTGGTAATCCGAGTATATCTTCCGGAAAGACATCCATGAAATATTGTACCACTGCTATGTTCTCCATCATAGGAGACTTCTCCTTGGAATTGGCATATCCCACTTGGATAGCATAAATCTAACATCCCTTTCCCATACATTTATTCATTTTGGATATTGTAATAGGACGTAACTATAGCGTTTTCTTGATTCACTGAATCTCTTTGCATGTTCTATCTTGCATTCTGTAATAAATAATCTTTTCTTTGCAGTCCACCAAGGTCCAATGTTTTTCTAGCCAATCCATACCCAGCAAAATATCATAGGACCCCAATGGAAATATGTTCAGGTCCACGTTTAACTACTGGTCCGCAATTTCCAATGTGCAGATTGGAATTTTGGCTGTTAATTTTCTTTTTTCTCCTATGGCTAGCTGTACCATCCAAGGATTTTTGAATTTCTGACCTTTTAATTTACATACTTCCACTATTTTGGGATTAACATAACTTAGACTTGCACCTAGGTCAACCAAAATAGAAACAGATTGAGACAGTAACTTACCTTCCAACTATATCATTGTTGGATGATAATTTTCTTGTCAATCCTCCAGCGCTACGTTTATTCGAGGTATGTTTCGAGCCACATTAGCTACTGTAGAAGCCTCCTGCAAGTTTGCAACTATTTCACTTCTCCCTCGCTGTGGGAAATTTTTATAATAGTGTGCCTCACCATACCCCCAACACTGCAGAGGTGGCTTGGACACATGTCCTTGCAGGTTTGCTAGAAGCCTCAATAGGCCTCTCTTCAGCTAGCCATCGGGTTCTTTGATGATTTCTGCCAAACTGCTTGCTTACAGAATTTCATGCAGAATTCTTAAAATTATTACTTTTGGCACCCTTGAAGTTTGATTTGTTTTTCCGTCCTTTTCTTGGCTGCCAAAATTTTCCCACTTCCCCTTTTGCCTTGGACTGCTGGTAGTGCATTCGTGCCTTACGAATAGCTTCGTCCATGGTTCTAGGATTTACAAACTCAATTCTTTCCTTCATATGAGTTGGTAGAATGCTCAAGAATCTTTGAACCTTAGCCTTTTCATCTCTGAGGTATGGAACATATCTTAACAGAGAGGTGAACTTGGTAATATACTCGTCATAAAAACATTCTATTAAATACTTATCTTTAAAGTATTACTGGAATGATTCCCAGGTAACATCTTGGTCTTCAATCCTACGAACATTATTTACTTCCTCCCACCACAGGGTGGATTTTCTCTCAACTGATATATGCCCAATCTGGCTTTTATGTTGATGCTGTACTTGTACACTTGAAAATATTTATTCATATTTATCAACCAAGCCTCTTCCACTTCCTCAACTTCTCCATCAAATGTAGGTGGTTTTATTTTTCGAAACTCGCCTGAAGCTCCACTTTTTTCTTCTTAACCTCTTGCTGATCTGACACATTGCCATACTCTGCTTCATTATAGTTTATGTTTTTGTTACTTCACTGTGAAGGGCTTCTTTCCACTCTATCAGTGGTGTGGTCCCTTTCTTGCCGCTCGTTACCTTCCTGCATGTCTCTATCAGGACTGGGTTGTTCCATTCCCTGATTCTACTTATCGAAAAGGCTCTTGAGTATCTTTTCTTGCTCTTGCATCAAGCACTCATTATCACTCTGAACCCACACCATTTATTCCTGTAGCTTCTGCACTTTATTTAACAGCATGCTAGTTTGATGTTGCTTTTCCTCCAGCAGTCTACTTGTTTACTGGTGCTCATCCACGCTCACATGAATCCACATCTCAGGATTCATTTCTAGTCGTGGTTGGGGTTCCCCGGTGTTCTGGGGTGGTTGTTGCATTGACCCCCTTCTCATAACGTCTCCTTTTATGCTTCTATTATGTGCATTAGTATACACACAGCGTAAATCGTTAGATGACCCATAGGGTCCCAGTGTGTGAACATTGCTATGATACCACTTGTAACACTCATACCATAAAAAAAATTTACTTCTTACTCTACATCTAATCAAACTATTTCACACTTAATCAAAATTGCATCACATATAATAATCTTAGCATAAATCTTATCAACTCACCTAAAGTTGATATAAAGGTTTTAAACCTTATCACCAATATATATAATACCCATATACAGTCCCGCTTGTAACTTTGGCTCGGATATTTTTATTACATTATATAATGTACATATATGTTCTCAATGGATATCTTTGCATAAATTTTACTAGCTTTAAACTTTAATGTTAACATAACAATAACATTTACCATAACATCACATTTATGTATATTTCTGTAGATTGTGAATACCAAGGGTTTTAGCTGGCACGTCTTAACAAATTGAATGTTGATTTTCCTGGCAAGTAAACCCCTTGATAGTTGTAAGATAATCCATGGATTTGGTGCGAGTTTCAATGGCCTTCTTCCTTAGATCTCACCGTTCATTTTCTTGTAGATATATGGTTAACATTTCCAGTGGGAAATGACTTGTTAACCATGTCAAACCCTAGGTAGCTCTGTCATTTGTCTCTGCTTCTACGCCAGGTTGATTACTCTGTTTCTGAGAGGTATGATACAACAGAAATTGAACTCTGGCTCCATCTAGTGGTGAGAGCCATCACAACTTGTGATATTTCCAAAGGCGGAGCACCCCATGGGTTGCAGTTTGGTAGCGAGGAGAACCCCGAAGTTATCTACGTGATGGATTTCAGTGTCTCCTTCTAGACCGCTCTGGGTTTTCTGGCGGAATTCGACCTCTGTCGCCATTGTAAATTCTTCGACCTCTGTCGCTATTGCAAATTATCAGTTCCTATGTTTTTCAAACTACTCGGTTTAGGTAACCCTTACCCCGTTCGTTGCATTTATGCATTTTTTTTTTTCCAGTTTTTCCCAAATCTAGATTTTAGCTCTTTAGCAGTTTAGTTATTAAGTTTTAATTCTCATGTATTCATATGATTCCATTTCGATGTTCATATATTTTGTGGAGAACATCTTCTACAGGTATACTACTTCCCAATTTCTCATTCTTTGAATACAGTTCTTCGTCTTTGTTTATGTATTGCCTCATATCTTACCTGATAGAATCTTTCTATGGTTCATTGGTTACAATTCAGTTCTCTTACCGAATGGCAGAGTCTCTTGCGCTGAAAAATTGTTATTGCACACTAGATTTCTCATTTCCCTACTAAACTATTCAGCTCACATTCCAGGTACTTCTAAAGGTCTCGTTCAGTCTCAGGAATATTTCCTACCTCTATCGGTTTTGTAGCTTTCACTGGGTTATAGTCCCAATCACTTGTTTAGTTTAAGGACTTGTCTGTCAAGCCTTGATTTGTTTGTCCCATGTTTTTTTTATGTACTGTTATTTCTGCACATTTTGTAAAGATATTTAACATTTTCCGGGCCAGAGCTTTTAGGCCTCGGTTAAGTTTTCTTACATTCCCTTATACTGTAAACTTCATCATGTTATTGATGATGTATGGTGTTCTAAAGAGTAACGTTTTTCCATTATCTCAGCTCTTAAATCGATTTCATTCTATAAATTGCTACTGCTGTAATATTTATTTTGAGACAGTGCTTCAGTTGGTCCATATGTATATCCATGCTGCATATAGTAATCTTAAAGACTGTACGTTCCAATTTTTGTTTATATTTAAGCATGTTTCTCTGTCATTTGATTACATGTTTATATGCTCTGCCTTCAGGCCTTAACTCTGGTTTAGGTATATTTGTACACTGTCTTAAATGTCATCCTAATCTCCATTTTTCTTTCTTCCTTTTTTTTTAAGATACTATGTATATATATATATCTATATCTATATAGATATATATATATATATATATATATATATATATATATATATATATATATATATATATATATATATATATATATATATATATATATATATATATATATATATATCATCTTACTGTCATGAATTTTTATGTGCTTCTTAGTAACCGGACCACTTTAAACTCTGTCTGTGTATAGATATCTAAGGGTAGCGACAATTTTTGCATTGGAGTTTCATTCCCATACCCAGAACCAAAGGCTCACCCCGTTATAGCTCTAGAAGGCAGTATTCTTTCTAATATTGTTTCTTTTGCACAGTAATTTATAAATTTAATATTTGATCATTCTATCATCAAACTTATCTGTCATTGCTATTTCTAAATGCATCCTGGCAGATTAAAGAATTTTTGGAAATAAAACACTATGTATAGTTGTCTATTTCATGGTTTAGCAGGTTTTATTCCTAAAATCCATCTACTGTATTTTCCAAGTGTCTTGTAGCTAGTATTTTTTTTCTTATGTATATGCTCACAAGATTATTCTATAAAATCTTATATAAGCAATCTCAGAGTTTAGTAAATAATTTCTTATAATTCACAAACTTGTCCCTTTTCCACAAAAAATGTTCCAAAAGAAAAATAGTATTTCCTGATACTAAGTAACACTTATCTGTGTATAAATAATTTGAAACAACTTTCCTGTCTAAACATTCTGAAAGAAACAGTCACTTATCTGTGAGTGAATTTGGTTGTTGGTGTCCACCCAACCTTCAAGAGAGGAAATTGTGTCCTCCTCTTACCCCCGTGCACCACTCATGAAGAGGTACAAGTTGACAGTAGTTTCTGTTGTGACCTCAGGACCCCAAGTCCAGTCAGTACCAAAAAATTTCAGGAATGTTGGGTGATTTCCACTGATCTCTACCAGCTCTGGAAACTTTTCCACTCCCTTCCTCAGTCTCTGAATAGAACCCCTATTCCTCACTGGGATATGCCTCTTATTCTCAGAGGAACATGTAACTTTTCAAACTGTCCAACCAACCTTCAGTTCTTGGAATACTTTTACCATTAGCCTTTTTACTTTTTATGGAACCACTTCCATAACCAATTTTATTTCTAAATAACAAAATAAATTAATTTTCTAGAAATGATAATTGTCTTAGTTTTATTTTAAAAATAAATAATAACTAAAATGTCAGATTACTAGTTAACAAATAGTTAATGCAAAATTCATTTGTTACAGTGGTGATTCCCGTTGCATTGTGGGTGTCTCCACCTTCTTTCCTCTTCTCTCAGTTTTCTTAGTCGTAATCATCAGTTTTGCAATGGGTCTTTCCTTTGCAGGGATATTTTTGACAGTCTCCTAAATGGGTGGGGCCTCCTCAGGACTGAGGGGCACTAGCCCCGTAGAGGTGAGGTGTGTGGCTTCCATCCCAGTAGGGGGAACGAGGTACCAAACTGGTATTGCAAAAGATATGTTTGGTAACACCACGGTGGCCAAGACCTGATGGTATACGAAACCAGCTGGGGGGAAGAGGAAAGGGGTTTGGAGGTGGCATAGGTTGGAGAAGATGTCGTGGCCGAGGACTCGGTGTCATTATTGGTCATCTCCATGTCATGATTAGCTTCTGTGCTTGATGTGGACATCATGCACACCGAAGCCTGTGTGACATCAGGTGATGACTCAGGTATAACAGGGGGATCTCCTAGAAATGACCCTAGGATGGACGACAGTTTGAACTGGTCGAGGCCATATCCTTGGTACTTTGTAAGCACGTCCACAGATGTGTCTACATAGGGTAGAATGACATCAATATTTTTTAGGGGCCGATTTTCGCTATGCGTCAATTGGTTGACAGTAATGATGCAGGCCTCATGGGGGAACATCATATTTCAGAAGAAAGAGGAGGCGATGGCAAGCATGGTGTACATATAACTCCAACCAAGGAGTATATTGTATTCCAATTGGGCGTCCACCCCTATGCTCCACTCCTGAAGAGGTATAAGTTGAAAGTAGTTTTTGCTGTGACCTCAGGACCCCCAAGTCTAGTCAGTACTAGAAAATTTCAGGAATGCTGAGTGATTTCCACTGATCTCTACCAGCTCAGGAAACTTTTCCACTCCCTTCCTCGATCTCTGAATAGAACCTTTATTTCTCACTGGGATATGCCTCTTATTCTCAGAGGAACATGTAACTGTTCAAACTGTCCAACCAACCTTCAGTTCTTGGAATACTTTTACCATCAGCCTTTTTACTTTTTATGGAACCACTTCCATAACCAATTTTATTTCTAAATAAAAAAATAAAAAAATTTTCTAGAAATGATAATTGTCTCAGTTTTCTTTTAAAAAGAAATAATAACTAAAATGTCAGATTACTAGTTAACAACTAGTTAATGTCAAGTTCAGTTGTTATAGTGGTGATTCCCGTTGCATTGTGGGTGTCTCCACCTTCTTTCCTCTTCTCTCAGTTTTCTCAGTCGTAATCATCAGTTTTGCAATGGGTCTTTCCTTTGGAGGGATATTTTTGACAGTCTCTTGAATGGGTGGGGCCTCCTCAGGACTGAGGGGCACTAACCCCGTTGAGGTGACGTGTGTGGCTCCCGTCCCAGTAGGGGGAATGAGGTACTAAAATGGTATTGCAAAAGATATGTTTGGTAACACCATGGTGGCCAAGACCTGATGGTATACGAAACCAGCTGGGGGGAAGAGGAAAGGGGTTTGGGAGGCGACATAGGCTAGAGAAGATTTCATGGCCGAGGACTCAGTCTCATTACTGGTCGTCTCCATGTCTTGACTAGCTTCGGTGCTTGATGTGGACATCATGCACACCGGAGCCTCTGTGACATCAGGTGATGACTCAGGTATAATAGGGGGATCTCCTAGGAATGACCCTAGGATGGATGACGGTTTGAACTGGTCGGGGCCATATTATTGGTACTATGTAAGTGCATCTGCAGATGTGTCTACATAGGGTAGAATGACATCGGTATTTTTTAGGGGCCGATTTTCGCTATGCGTCAATTGGTCAATAGTAATGATGCAGTCCTCATGGGGGAACATGATAGTTCAGAAGATAGAGGAGGCGATGGCTAGCATGGTGTACATATAACTCCAGCCAAGGAGTATATTGTATTCCAATTGGGTGTCCAAGTCTTCAATGTCTATAAGGACCATCTTTCCGGCTAAGCAGATCGGGATGTTTTGGTAGAGACTAACGAGGGTTGAAGGGTGACCATCGTATGCTCTAAGCATAATGTCTGATGGCTTTAGTTCAGGGGACCCTAACTTCTGCCAAATGTTCTTTGACATGATGCATGTGGATGCACCTTCGTCAATGAAACATCAATGAATGGTAATGTTTTGTACCGATACTGGTATCTAAAATGCAACCATTGAAGGAAGCCTAGGGGTGGCTTTATCTAAATCAAAAGCCATCAGGTGCGAATCAGCAGGGTTGATGGCGCCTAATGCAGAAAGTAAGGCTTTCCGCTGCTTTGGGCATGATTGTACTACCTCCAAAGTTTACATAGCATCGAGAGATTGGGCTAGATCATCCATAATGCTATAGTTATGGGTTGTTTTGGAATAGTTTCATGCTTGCCTAGTTGGTCCTTTAGCCATATTTGGCAAAGTTTCAATAGGCATCTTTGATATGGCCAAAGGTGTTGTTGGTGCAATAGTACTAGCCCCTAACGCATTGGTGTCTGGTGGGGTGTCGTAATTTTGATTATGTGTCTGAAAAAACATTTCTTTGCCAGTCATGTAGATTTCTTGGTTGTTTTTTCAGGAATCGTCGGGAATTTGTTGTTATGCGCTAATTGTCCCTTGGTGGGGGAAAGTCTCCTACATGACTGATGTTTGTTGGGAGGATCCCCCCTATCCACAGTTACTCTGTAGCTTCTTCAGCTCAGGGAGGTTGGGACAGTGGTGAGTGTAATGGTCGTACACACCACAGATCGAACAAGAATGGTTTCTCCGAAGAATTGGCCTTTTGTTCTGCCTCTAGGAGTTGCTTGGCTCCTGGTTTTGATTTCAATTTGAGTTGCCTCCAGCCTGAGATCACGAAGGTCATTGTTGATTGTTGCCCCCCTATCTAGGATTTCCTTTAGGCTTTTTTTTTCCTTTTTTCTTAATCTCGTTAGGAGGATAATTTGAGTTCTCCTGGTTATATGGTTGGCGCAGTTGGTTTTGGGAGGGTTGTATGAAGTTTACCTATGCATTATTATACATGGGTGTTTCTTGTGTTGGGGACTGGGTGTATTGCGGACCTTGGCTTGTAAATGGTTGGTAAGGGGGAGCTCTTCCATCAGCATGTCTATCTGCATACTGGGTCCCCTGAGCCGGAGGATAGGGTCCTCCATGCTGATGGTGATACGATGACTCCCTACTGGTCAAATTTTGCGGAGGCATGTGATGACTTTGGTAGCCAGGTTGTGGTATGCTCCGGGTAGAATCATACGTGTAACCAGGGCATTGAACGCTAATTCTTAGGTGATTTTGTGTCAATGACCCAATTAAACTGTCTGCAGAGTTCGACGCACCTGGAAATTCTTTGTAAGTTTACAAGCACGGGGCATTCAGTAGGATATTATAAATATACCCTGACTGTGTATAGATCATCTCGAGTTGTTGGGCCTTACTGATGGCGTCCTCTTCGGATATGCAATTTTTTTCGCCACATCTTTCGAAATCTATGTGGTGAGATTTTTTAGGAACAGGTCTAACAAAACTTGATCGTCAATTTTGGCTTTGCACAAAATATGACGTCGCTGCCATTCGTGGAGATGGTCTGAGATATGGATGGCGAGGGTTTACCTAAAGTGGGTCAGTAACTCCATTCCGGAATCGTGGTGGATGGGTAACTAAAAATAGGTCAGGAACGCAGTAGTGAGGGTGCTAAAGGTTCCATGTGTAGCAGAGGGTTGCTCCACATACCATTTCGTTGCTACTCCGGTTAGAGTGCATTTAAACAGTCTTAGTCAAATAGTATCATCAACAATGTTGTTTGAAGAACACCATAGGTGGAAAGTCATAACATGATTTCCTGGGTCTTCCCCTCACTTTCCTTCAAACTTTGGAATGTCCAAAGGGAGCTTCGTGGGCATGGGAGGCCATATCGGTTTGTGAGCAATGGGGTCATTTTTAAACTTGTTTAAATCTGGTAGATTTAAGGAGGCTAGAAAAGGTGACTGCGAGATTGTAGCCATTGCATATTGTGAAAACACAATGTTCTGGTTAGGAATAGGGTTTGTCTGAGACGTACCCTAATGTGCGTTCACCTGGATTCCTGAATGGGTAGCACTCCTTTGTGCGCTAGGGTTTGTGGGAGGAGTGGTGTGTGGTGACCCTGTGGGGGTGTTCACTGGTGTGGCATTGGGAGACTGATTAGGGTTCCCAACTAAACATGCATCTGATAAAAGATGAACCAATAAGGGTGGCAGTGTTCCATCTTTGACACCTAAATGGTGAAAGACCTGGAACCCCTCCCGGTAATGGGGGGAGGTCCAAAAGATTTCTAGATCGATGAGGTCCTGTTGGGTCCATTCTGGCGTCGACTAGGTATGGTTTTGAAAATATTTGAGAGGATAGAGATTATACTCAGAGAAAAATTTCGATCGCATACATAAAACAAAGCGAAAATAAAATAAATTTTCCCTTTAGATTAATCCTATGTGACCAGTCAATCAAAAAATATGGTTTTTTGTTGTTTGCGTATGATACTCAAATCCTAGAAGACCTAATATTCCTCACAAACTCAAATGTAACTGGGCCTTGAGAAGATATCTTGTGAATGCTGGCACGACGTCCCGAAATAATTGGCGACGCCCCCAGTCAACCAAAGAAAATCCACCAAGGTAATTGTAGAGGATCTAGTGCTTGCCTACACCGTCACCTATAGGGAAAGGATGCCTTAATTTTGGCCACTAAGCACTGTCATTCCACATGAGAGTTCGATTATTGGGCTTCTTTGTAGTTCAACTAACAGTACCGAGTATCAACTGGGTCAGGTAGCCCCAAGTGATACCGCACGCACTGGGCCTATGCTTAACCCCCTCTGAATCGGGTCTTTGTCGCGCTCGGGTTTTCTTTTCCGTGGGTTGATAGGTGGATTTGAAAGCTCCCTAAACAGTCAAATTCTATGTTTCAATATTAAGAATGACCAAGGAGGCTTATTGGATGCCTACCCCCTTGGTCCTAACATAGACTATAAATTATTTTGTGGCCCTTGTGGGGAGAATTTAGTGAGCTTTGTTAAGTTAGTTTTAGGTGTCTTTAATTCAATTAAGGTGTGGATGTGTGTGAAAAAAAGGTGAACAAGCACATAGTTTGAACATGTGTATATGCGATGATCCTTTTCAAAATCCCCTATTTAAACTATGCTCTATTGTTCCTTGCTCAAAAGGAAAACATGCGCAGATATGAGCCACTTTCAATTTTTCCTAGTTAATCTAAATGATCAACTATAGGGAGATGGTGAGTTGTCAATATGGAGTGTTCATATGCTTGCCTAGGACCACCGGAGGGTGCAAAGGCAGCAGAGATTACTTGCTCTTCTATAAAAAAATTGATCCTAGTCCCGAAATCCTAGTGCAAAAATTGAACTAAACTAATGACTTTTACATTAGAAAAGGGACGAGCTAAGCATGCGTGGACTTGGGCCACTTACTTTGGCTAATTATCTAGGTGTTTTAGTACCTAAATTAGTAAAACATAAAATATTTCAGAAAGCAAGTTAATTTCCTCCTACTTGAACTATGTGTTAACTTTGCGAAAATCAACTTGAAATAAAACCAACACCTAAACTACTAAAAGCAGCTAAGAGTGAGCTTTAGCAAGTTGCGAGGCATCTCAACCAGTGATAGCAGATGTATTATGCGCTGCCAGTCAACTTTACAAGCAATAAAAATATGGAAATAGTGGGAAAAATCCTACTTCTGGTTTCCACGCGTAAAAGGATGAAACAAACGCGATTTCTGCGCACAGGTCACCTATGAACACGCGCACTGGGGTGCGTCTCTCTGGAATAAAGCCACGCAATTCCCTGCAATGTTATTTTTTGGGAGCTCTTCAGCTTCAGCCTGTTACTTGGGATGAACTAGGCAGTGAAGGAGAGAAAGGGGGCAATTCCAGCCCAACTCCACAGGAAAGACGTAGGTCTCTGCAAAAAAGGCACAACCACATAAACTTGGAAATAAAAGTTAGTGAAGTCGTCAATGCTGTGTTGGTGTGTTTGGCACACGAATGTACCAAATCAAACTTGCTTAAGAAGGGTGGTTTTTCCCTCTTAAGTTTTTGGTCATAGGTAGAAATATATGGAGTCAGGAAAGTTGGTGGAACATGCTTAAACATAAACATACTAGATAGAGAAATAGCATGCATATTCAAACATGAAAACTAAACTAAAACTAAAAAAATAACAACAAAAGCTCTGAATAGAGTCAAACAACTTCAATAATCCAAACGGTGGCGCTTATGTCCCCTCTTATTGAGTGTTGATAGGAAATGAGGACGAAACTTTAACCCACTTGCCAAGGGGCCCTTGGAACTATGGAGCTCCAAGTCCTGATGCAAGGATGTATTTATTTCCGAGCTGCCTTGGTGCAAAGTCTCCTTCTCTCTACTATGGTGGAATGGAGTTGTTGA
The DNA here is from genome assembly GCA_034641835.2 of Pinus albicaulis. NCBI lineage: Eukaryota > Viridiplantae > Streptophyta > Pinopsida > Pinales > Pinaceae > Pinus > Pinus albicaulis. Next base: position 479,826 of record JAXQQM020063156.1, on the reverse strand, counting down.
ATGGCCAAAAACTGAGTACCCTCTATCTCTGCTCTGGATCACACACTGCTGGTACTGCTTGGGGGAATTCTGGCCAGCATAACAATGTGCTCTCATATTTTTCATCTCTTGGTGGCCTTTTATAGGAGAATTCAAATCCTCCTTCCCTCTCTTGGTACATTTTGGATGGTGACCCAAGAGAGGAGGGTGATTCCATTGTGTGCCACATTTATTCCATTGTGTGCCACATTTATTCCATTGTGTTCTCCTTTTGGGGTCCTAAGGAGGCTTGGGCAGCTGACCTTAGGCGGCCTCAAGTGTGGGATCAATGTCCTGGAGTGTGCCTTGTGGTCCCGGAAAGTGACTTCCGCCACTCTCAAGACCGCGCGGCTTTTTGAGGAAAAGTCGCGCAAAGGCGCGCTTATCGAATAATTCTACGCGCAAACGCGCATTTGACTGGTTCTTTCTGCGTGCAATTTGATTTTTCCTTTCAGACCTTAGATATTTTTAAATACTTCAAATTCTCTAATGTCTCTCAGCCCTGTGAATCCTTCAGCCTGACATTAAATAATGTCATCTTTGCTTATCCGATTTTCTAGTGATAACAATAGGTATTCAACATACCTCAATTTTCATCTCCATGGTTGCATGTATCATACAAAATATTTTCCCTCTCAAATTATACAAGAAGATATCAACCTCGTTGTCATATTAGAAATTGGAGAGAACATCCATTGAACAGGAATAACACACAAACAATTAATTTCTATATATCAATAATCATAGATACATCAAATATATATAGTTGAACTAATGCTAATCTTAGAGAGAGAAGTTTAGAGAATCTCTCAACTTCCTCAACAACCCAATCCAAACTAAGTAAGCACAATAATGGAGGCATTATCTCAAACAACCCCCCTTAATGCCTACATTACAAAAAAGGAGAACACACTAATTTAATACAAACATTTGTCTGCCCTGGTATTCATTAACATTTTTACCCACTCTGAGATATCATAGAAAACGCTCTTTTCTCCACCATTTTCGAGCTACCATTCAACCCATTTAAAATACATTTGTTTCTGACCAGCAATAATGAACTTTGCAAGATCAACAGTATTGACAACTCGGCTTGTCAGGGCTTCCGCGATAAGAGCTGACAAGTGATGAACCATCCTATGGACCAATCACCATCTGTCGGATATTTCGCTTTCGGCTATCCATCAGTGGCTAGGAAAATGGTCTGAATAATGAATGTGTTCAAGAGCTAATCTAACAACTTGACCTGCTTCACATCATACTGTAACCTGTAACTGATGCTCCTTGGCCCGTAGCACAACAAGATCAGCATATAACAAATTCACACAATCAAATTAGCCAATTGTTCTCTCGTCCCTGTAGAACGTAGAGAACGACTAATTTAAATAATGCTAATTTGTTCAATAATTGGTTCTCTACTACACAATTCTCACAAATCCTTGCCCTGCAAATAAGATTCCCTAATCCAAAACTTCACTCTACGAGATAATATTTTACTCAAAAATACATTTACATTAGAATAACAGTCAGGCTCCTATTTAAACATCCTATCATCTAGATCACAAACACACATTAACCCTTACACCAATGTTTAACCATCCAACCATTCGTATCACAAACACACATACATGGCGTCTCTTGCATTCTTATTCGATGGGAAAAATAACGATATTTCCTTTGGCTTGTTCGCTTTCCTGATGTTTGAAATGAATACGGGCCCTTCGAATCCAGCACAGGTTTCAGCTGCCCACTTTCGTCCTCCGGTCTCATGTAACGGGGCAGCAACTTGAAAACCCCGCTCTGGGCGAGACATTGCATCCTCTGAATCGGTTCCGACCAGTCTGCCTGCAATAACGCACCTCCACCAGCAACCACAGAAAAACTGTTCACTGCACATAGTATCCCCTTGTGGACTTCCAGCCAATCTATCATAGACCGGACATAATCATTGCCTATTCTGAATCCTATTCTGGACAACCTTTGCTCTGGCATACCCTGGTACCACAGCATTGCCCGCGTATTCTCTGGGAAGAGGGGGCTCCATTCCGGCCCTGAATTCCACCAGAAATAACACCGTGGAAATCTCATCACTCGACATTTCCAACGCCAGGCTTCTTGCCCTCCACAGGTGCGCGGTTACCACTTCGAAACTGGTGCACTTCTTGATCTTGCCGTCCTCCATTGCATTTTCTTTGAGGCGATGCAGCATTTCTACAGAAACAGGAAAGAGCTTCAGCACAAGCTTTGGCCGCGGTGGGATTTTGATCATCTCTGACTCTGCGGGTGCCCCGCTAAATGGGCAGTGATCTTCCTGGCCAAATCCATTATCTCTGCCACCACTTCCATGAACTGTCCCGCTTTTGATTGTGGAAGCTACAATGCGCTCAAATGCAAATGAGAGAAGTGCAGCCGCTGTGAAAAAAGCAGCGAGGCATGAAAAATAGCATGGGTCTGTCCACAGTTCGTCTGGCGTCATCTTTCGCATGAAGACTTATGCAGTTCAAAATTTTGTTATGACTCTTAGCTCGATTGTCGACAGAATTGAATCCGACACCAATTTCTCTCTCAAAAAAATCACAAAAGCAACCTTCCAACGCCGTAGAGAATCAACACAACAGCGATTCTCAACAATACACAGTGAAATTAACATTCAAACATACACACATAAATTCACACAGTAATCTACACACGAATCCTATTCCTATAGAATCAATTCTCACAATTTTCTCTTCATCTTTCTGAGCACTCCCGTGAGGGATTAAGCTCAGATAGGCTCCGATACCATATTAGAAATTGGAGAGAACATCCATTGAACAGGAATAACACACAAACAATTAATTTCTATATATCAATAATCAGAGATACATCAAATATATATAGTTGAACTAATGCTAATCTTAGAGAGATAAGTTGAGAGAGAATCTCAACTTCCTCAACAACCCAATCCAAACTAAGTAAGCACAATAATGGAGGCATTATCTCAAACATGTCACAGAATATATACACCCAAACCCTGATTCATATTAGAAATTATGAAAGGAACATAACCAAGAACCAAGCACATACAAGATAAATATAAAGGACAAGCATCAACACCTCGAAAGACATAACCTACCCATGCCAGATGTTTGCCTTGAACATTATCCTATTAGAAACTTAGTAAAAAAATAAATTCAATTTAACATTTTTTATTTCCATATGTTGGAGCTAATTTTCCCGGTAAGAAGAGCACAAACTAACATACCTTTAAGATGAATCTACAATAGTTATAGAGCACAAAGTAAATTCCTCTAGTGATTTGAGTGACCATCCAACAGAAAAAACCAAAATTTCAAAGATAAAACAACTTTATTTTTTAGAAACCGATTCCATATTCATCAAAACTAACAAAATAAATTCAATCTTAACATTTTTTGTTTCCACATGTAGAGCTAATTTTCCCAATAAGAAGAGCACAAACTAACATACCTTTAAAATGAATCTACAACAACTATAGAGCAAAAAGTAAATACTTCCACTGATTTGAGTGACCATCCAACAGAAAAACAAAATTTCAAAGATAAAAGAACTCTATTTTTTAGAAATCGATCCCATATTCATTAAAACGAATGAAAACACGTACACTATATCTGAGAAAGTTGTACCAAGGCCAAATATATTGAAATCAAGGCCTATTACTTGGCTGATAATACTCTATAGAGGTCAATGATTCAAAACATAAATTTAAAAAGATATAAGAGTATGCTAGAACAACTCTCCCTACTCTCACCTTCCTACCTGGATTCTGATGAAGAATATAAGAGTTTTAGAAGTTCTGGGAGTGTTGTAACATTATTTGTTTTTGATAAGTTAGCATGGTAGTTTAAAAAATAGAAATAAAATGCTATGTTAGAACATGGATGAAAAAATAAAATTTTAAAAATGTTAGGAAAAATATATTTTATTACATCCATGTTAGAAAAATGATAGGATAGTTTGCTCTAAATAAAGGAAGCAAAAGAAAAAATGTTACGAAAGCATGAAATAAATAAATAAAATGTTAAATTCTTTAGTAATCAAAATGATAATGGCCGCATGTTTAAATGCACCAGATACTCAAAAATGTAAAGTTTAACTCATGTATGTGTAAACCTTTGAAAAAGGGGATTTATATATTCATTGATTAAATTAATATATATGCACGCATATGAATTTTATGGTAAAGTCGCTAAATGAAAAACGGTCAAATAAAAAAGAGGAAAAGGGGACTTGCAGGTTTTGAAGGTTGATCTTGAGCTTCCCTCAGATGTACGATGGAGATTGACTTCGCACCCCCTTCGCCTATTTCTTGTTAACGTGGGGGGGGGGGGGGGGGTCCAACTCCGGTTTCATTGGCTACCCTTTTCCCTAACATGGTAGCATCAGGTAACTTCACACCCCCTCTGCCTAAAACCAGAAACCGAGAGGTACCCCCCCCCGAAACCCACCTCCATTTTTCCACTCTCTCTATCGTTTGCCCGCACCACAACCGTTTATCCACCCATCACTCATGTCCCTCCACGTCACTTATCCGTTATTCCCTAATGCTCTATTATACCCATTAATCCTCCCATTAGGCAATAAATTCGCTTCATTATACCTGTTAATCATACCATTACGCAGTAAATTCGCTTGACTGTTAGCCATGACCGTTAAACCCAAACCACAATCTATAAAATTGCCAACAATCTCCCATTCATTACTTTACCTCTGCCTTCAATTCACTTTCATCCTCCATCGCCATTCCATATTTAATTATCATTTTTGTAATTTCCTTTCATATTCCCAAAACCCTGTCATCGTTTTTGTAACCTGAAGCTTTGAATTCCTGTACCACTCTATACCAATCAAGCATGGCACCTAAGGCTAAAACCAAGAAGAAAATGACACTGAAAGGTAAATGTAAGAAACAAATAATAGAATAAATCTAGAATGTTTACAGTATTGTAGTGTTCATACCCGAGGTCACTCATCCAGCTGCCGGGGTTATTCCTGAAGCTGTGAAAGCCGTTGCAGAAGCCATTCCTGCAACTCCGCAAATTAATCTCGACCTCACAGCCCTAGTCGATACCTATCTTAAAATCACTAACTTTCACTATGAATTTGAGTTTTATGAGCTACGTTTGTGGCTAAAATAGAAGCACCTGGATAACCAAGACCCTATTAGGTTTTGGGAGTCTATGTTGCCTCTGTTTTCATTCCCTCAAACTCACTCGTTCCCAAATCTAATTTCCTGGTGTCAGAAGTAGTATGACCCTATAACCAAGTCAGTGGTGGCTCAGAATGGGAACGTTTTGATCACCATATCCCCTAAAACCATTAACCATATTCTTCTCATCCCTCCTTCTGACTCCTTATCCTATTTTTCCCTGCTTCCCTCATGGATCTTTATCACAAATTATCCTTCCCTCAGAGAGCTCAGATATTTGACATCTTCCTACTTGAGGATGTAGATTTACCAAAGAGAAATCCCCCATATGCATCATCTATCTTTCCCATTTCTTTCAAACACTGTATCTTCCTCCTTTCTTATCTGTTAGGATACCCCAACGATGAAACCGTTGATGAACCCATCCTAGGTTTCTTATCTATCTTCACTCTTGACAAATCACCTTTGTTTATGTACAATTACAACCATTTCTTGGTTGATATTATACATGAACAATTCATGAACTTCACCACACAAGGAGAATTTAATTACTCTTATGTGATTATTCATATGATTTTGTTTTAGAAGATATATATGTTTCCCATTCATTTCAACAAGAAAGATGCGCAGGGAGTGAATCACTCAGTGATTCATTGGACAAAATTGGTCAGAGCTTCGACAAAAACTACTTCTTTCTCGGAATTCATTAACTCATTCACTCATCCAGTCAGGCAGCTCTTTACCAGTTCATCAAAGCCTATAATTGGAGAAGACATTAAAATAATGTTGCACCTCAGTGAACAAGCAAAGACAGGTGATTGGTATCTGTACAAGAATTATATAGAGATCAGAGTGTGTGGTTGTGAGCTTCCACCATACAAACTTCCAAAATATGTGCCTATGAGAATTTTCTCCTTAGAGTACATAAGACATATGTTAAATATGGATGAATTACATTTTGTTTTGGGAAAGAGAAAAGCCCAGTTTAAAATCAAGGCCAATTTTGGATCATTCATTTGTAATACCATAACAATTGGTATTGATGCAGATGCACTATTAAAGAAGATGGGTTTTTAGTCAAGTTTTACTTGGTCATATGACCCCCATTGCATTATTTCTTCTCTAAGGGTTGAACTCAACACAACCTCTTACCACTCATAACTCTAGGGTAGAAATAGAGAAGTACATGAACCAGGATGAATGGGTAGAAGGAATTTTACAAGAAGCAGATGAACAAGTCATTTCTACTTCAAATGTACAAACACCAGTCCCTGACAGTAAAAGACAATTCAAGAAGAGAAGGATCAAATCCAACAGAAGCTAAGTGAAGTTTCTAATATGATCAAGGTTCTTAATTCAAAGAACAAAGAGGAGTTAGAAGCAATCAATATATCAGAGAGGACTGCAACTATTTTGGAGATAAAAAAGGTTTTGTAGAAAAGGAACTTGATCAACCAGTTACAGACCAAGTGTGAAGCCTTTAATTTTATTGTTGAAAGGTTTCATACTAAATTTAATGTTTTAAATCATAAATGTCTGCCAGTTCTAGTTGGATTAGATGATAAGTTGGTCAAGTTAGAAGATTATTGCAAAACGTTGTATACAATTTCAATAGACAAACAAAGTTTGCAGTTATCAAAGGTCACATTATAGGCAAAGCTTTTCTTGAAGCACTACAGTTTGACTTGATTATTTAGCATCAAATCAAACAGTTGTTCATCCAAAAACCAACTTTTGACAGTTTCACTGAAGTGGATGAAATCTTCAGGAAAAAGATGAATGTAAAATCCCAAGTGAAGATTAGTGAGATAAGTTTTGTGAAACCATCGAGTAAAAAGATTAATTTTGCAGCATGCCAGCACATCCAATTTTGAAGAGCCAGGTCAACAATAGCTTCCAATGAAAAAGGACAAGTCAGCAACAACTTTCACCAAAAGAGGTCGAATCATCGACAACCTCTAGAAAAATAGAGACACTCCATCTATCTGTCTCCTTCTTTTATTCTTCTTATCCTATTACTATAAATTAGTTAAGATATTTTTAAATTTTTATTAATTAGTATAAACAAATCTCAGCACTAGTTATGAAGGGTTGCACCCTTGGATGAGCATATTTTGTAAAGCAGAAATTGTACTAAGTCTTTTTTATCATCAATAATACAAGCAGGATTATGAACTCATCTCGTATAGTTCTATCTTCTCTGTGAGTTTTCCAGTTTTCTGCCATTTCATTTCTTCATATATTTAATTATTATCAAGATAACTAGGTGAGGTTGATTGTGTTTCAGCAACCTTATAATTCCTCTTAAAGTCATAATTATTTTTAAGAATGATTTACTTGAAAATATGTTAATATAAGTCCCTTTTATCAATAAATTGTCAGTATCTTGGTGATGTTAGATATACTTTGTTGAACCTTTAAACACTGTTTAAAAGTTTTCTAGCTTATGGTTTATTGAATATTTCAATCTGAATGTCTAATAATCATATTCTCTTACATATGTCTACTTAAGCGAAATCATAAAATATTAATCATTGTATGAGATGAACAAGCAACCCTTACTTATAATTATTGATATTATAAGCAAGATTTAAGCAAGATTTAAAAACCTTAACTGTTTGATTAAAATCTATCTTATGCATTGGTCCTCCAAATATCTCAAAACACAACAAAACATTTTAGATCCTTTGGCATCATTATTGACCACAACCATATCAAAGTACAACATCAGATTGGCACCATTGTCGGGGAGACGTAGAATAGAAGCTAAATCTTCTTGGGACAATGATTTTTCCCCTTTTCCTTTAAGGTGAATAAAGGATAAAATATAAAGGTCAAAACCTTTCACCTGGTGATTCCACTATTTCAAACTGGCTCATTTTAAGCACATTAGATCTCGATCTGAATCTGAGATTGTTAACGCTTTACCAGATCCCGAAAGACTCATTAGGGAAGCCTCTTTGAAAAGAAAACATAACATTTTTGCTTCTTCCTCTTCAGCCTTACAACCTGAAGAAATTTCATCTGTAGACCCCTTTTCAGTAATATCATACCAACCTGAGTTGACTCAATTACCTCCTAGAGTTGTTGAACTTTATTCACAAGGAGTAGATCTTCAGTCAGCTTTTTTGGTAGCCTCACTTGAGTCATATCAATTCCCATCCTTCCCTATATACTCACCTACATATGAGACAAAATTGGGGTTGCATTTGCACAAATTTAAGCCTATAGATTTTGTTTCTCCAGTCTATCATCCTATTTCATTAGACTCTAATCAACGAGAAGAGACAATTTCTGTATATTCTAATCCATTATTCTAATATAAGGAAGAAGATTTAACACCATCAGTTCAAAAGCTAATTGTTAAAATCCCTTTGAGATCCTCACTTCCCTTTGAGATCCTTCACGTTCTCCTTCACCATCTAATACTCATTAACCTACATCTTCATCATCATCTTCATCAACATCAAATAAATCATCCATGGCTTTTCAACCCATTATACAAGCTAGGTATGTTGCTCTGGTTCTTCCTGATGTCTTGGGAAATTTCTTTGATGGATATCTTAAACATTTACCAAGATTTAATGGAGAAATAGGACCCTCAACAGAAGATCATATCGCTGCCTTCTTAGATTTTGTAGATAGTATGAACATCGAGCATGACGATGTTTATATTATATTATTTGTATAGTCCTTGGAAGGGCACGTTAGGATATGGTTTAAGCAACTTAGAGAAAATTATATTCGAACCTGGAAAGAGCTTATAACTATCTTTAAAAACAAATGGGGGTAAAGAAAGATGTCATTTACCTGCTCACTAAATTTGAAGAGTTAAAAAGTGTTAGGTTCCTATATTACTAGTTTAGCCCCTTATTGTTATTAGTGTAGCCCCCTTATTGTTATTATTGTACCCCTGTAACCCCAATATTGTTATTATTGTGCCCTTACATTGTTATTGTTAGGTCGTTTAGGATTACATTGTGGCCCCATGGACTCCTATATATAGAAAGGAGGTTTTGTCATTTGTATCATCCAAGAATTGTTCATTCATGTAATGTATTGGAGGTTTCCCCCTCGAAGTGGCTTATTTCTAAGGCGTTGATATCTCTTTTCTTCTCTTTTTGGAGTTGGTTACACAACATTTGGTATCAGAGCTTTGGATTCTAGGGTTTCGCTGCTCCAAACAAGTCATCGTGGAATTTTCGCTATAACATTTTTTATACGAAGGGTCAGAACCTGAAATTTTTAGAGTGCGAAACAGAAATCCGAAGGAACATTGTCACAAATTTTCAGATTTTGGTTCGCAACATGTTTGGAGATATGATCTGTGGAAGTTAGGGATTTTTGTAGGCTCCTCAATTTAACCTAAACAGGTCATTGCGGAATTTTCGCTATAACTTTTTTTCTACGAAGGTTCAGAATGTGAAATTTGTAGAGCATGAAGCCAAAATCTTGAGGAACATTGTCGCAAAATGTCAGGTCTTGGTTTGCAATATTTTCGGAGATATGGTCTGTGGAAGTTAAGACTTTTGTAGGCTCTCGAATTTCATCTCAAAGAGGTGATCGTGGGAAAATATTCATAACTCGCTCTTTGAGCATCAGATTCGAATTATGTAAAAAGTGGACACAAACACATAGAATGTAGTTTCCTGTCTATCAATTTTAGAGCTTAAGGAGGCAGAAGTGACACGTGGCAAGTCGTACAAGTTCGCTCTACTGAACCAGTCCATAATTAGGTCATCATAGGATATTGAGCACAACTTTGTCTTCAAGAATCCAAATCAGGTCAAACCTATGGAATTTGAAAGAGGATTCAGAGGGCTACCTTAGTGCCAAATTTCAGATATTGAAGATCTAAAATCACAGAGATAATTCAGTTTCAATATCGCGCTCCTCAAAAGCAAGAAAAAGGTGTGTATTTTTTTCGAATTACATAAGTCTCATTTGAAAAAAATTAGTTTGAATTGATTCCAAGGGCATATTGAAGAATAGATACCAGTGCTATTGGGTTCTAAAATGGCCCCTAAAAGGAATTCAACACCCATTAAGCCTTCAGAAGGCTCTACTATGACTCATGAAGACGAAGAAACACAACATGAGATATCAAAATTACTAGAGCAAGTGCACCAAATTTCGCTATCGCAAAGAGGAACAAAAAATGAAATGGAAGTTTTGAAGAAAGGCATGGAAACTAAGATGGATGGTTTGAAGAAAGGCGTGGAAGCTAAGATGAATGGTTTGGAAGCTAAGATGGAAGGCATGGAAGTGGGCATGGAAGCTAAGATGGATGAAATGGAAGCTAAGATCGATGGAAAAATGGAAAACATGAAGAATGATATAACAGTAGACATCGAAGGTTTGGCAAAGTTGATACAAGAAATGTTTCCTAATGGCAAAAATATAGTAGAGGAAACTCATGATGAGAACAAAATAAATGTTAATCGTGATTTAATAAACTCTAATGTTGGACGGAAGAACCACCATATTCCAAATATAGATATGAGGAAGTTTGATGGCAAGGATCCCATAACATGGATACTACAGATGGAGAAATATTTTGATCTCAATAATGTGCAAAACACACAAAAGGTACACATTGCAACTTTACATTTAGAACAAAATACATTTTGTTACACCATTTTTTGGTCATCTAACCTACTATCATTAGATGGACCCAAGTACACCATGTAAGACCAATTTTACCCTAAGTAAAATTGCTTTCACTATGTAAAATAACTTAATAAATCACATTTATTAGGTTGTTTATGGTCTAAACAAGAAACCCCAAAAGGAAATATGAAACAAATCTATATTTGTTTGATTTTCCTCATGGAATAATTAATTAAACCATAATTTAATTATTATTCCTAGTCATGCTTAACCCAAAACAACGAAATTAATTAGATAAACCTTTATTTATCTTATTATTTTCTAGGAATAATTATTTAAATCTTATTTAGATAATATTCCTTGTTATACTCTGACCAAATCACCCATAAATAATTAAATAAATCATTATTTATTTGATTATCTTTCAACCACTTCCTTAAAATGATAAATAAATCATTTATTTATTTATTATTTACAAATAAAGGAATTTGACCCAAGTCAAATACCTTTTCCCTCCAACAAATATAATAAAATATTCCATAAAAGGTGGATCTAGATTTGGTTAACATTATTTTAATCATGCACCAAGATCTAGAATCACCCAATATTTTGTTATAAATAGGAGGGTTTTTCCTACCACTCTTCACCTTTTGTTGCCTATTAGATCACTCTGGATCTATACACTTGGTCATACTTTTCTCCATTTTTTCTTTTGTGAACTCCCTTTGAGTTCTATCTTTGTCTGGGTTTTCTACACCAACAGGAGAGAGAAATGCTAGATCTGAAGTGCTGAGGACCTCCAAGAACCCATCCCATTGAGGAGAATTTGAAACATCTTCTGGTTTTCCTCCCAGGTGCCCATTAATACAAAAAATTCTTTCAAATATTGTTCTTGTCTTGTCTATTGGATGCATGGAGCAAACCCTTATTTTTACTGCTTAATGTCTTTCTATACATAGATCTGGTTTTTTGCAGCTCTTGTCTTAACCAATTAACTACAGATCTGAAGATATTGGCAGCCATATTTGATGTTAGGGCTATTCGTTATGCGTAGCTAAAGTGGTCTTTTTTCGTACACTTCGACAAAAGATTCATACTAAAAACTGGCGACTCCACTGGGTTTTCAATTACGACCGATGTCGTTTTTCATTTTCCTGCATATCTAGCTACTTCATACCCTAGGGTTTCTTTTCAGATTTTTGTTTTTTCTATTTTCCTGTTGTTTTTCACCTATAAAACCCTAAAACATTAAAATTTCTAACTTCCGCGTGTTTTTGGCCTTATTGCGAAGGTGACAGACATCAGCCGCAACTGAGACGTCAAATTTTTCCGGACATCTGCCGCCGAGACATCCGGAGCTTCAGGTCGCACTTTTCAGCCCATAAACTGTGACCTGGACCTCCAGGTCGCACTTTTCTGCCTATTATCTACGACCTGCACAGAAAGCAGGTCAGAACCTGCAACCTGCCAATTTTTCTGCACTTTTTCTGCAATTTTTCTTTGTTCTTCTGAAGCTTCTGTCAGGGTTTTCCAGCCTCTGTCTCAGCCCGTTTCGACCTGTTTCCGATCTATTTTACTCATATAAGAGGGAACATAGCCCCCTAGGGCTTTAGTACCCTCCACTTTTGGTGGAAGAGTTTTTATCTGTTTCAGGTACCTATTTTTCAGAGTTTCAACGCCCCTTTTTTCCAAATCTGATACCTCCTTTTCAGATCCCTTTTAATCAGCTTTTATCCTTTCAAAACACCTCCTGAAGTTTTGTTTGGACCTACCTTTAGGGCCCCCTCCTTGCCCCTTCTTCTTTTTGCTGATTTCCTTCCTTTTTTCTAGCCACCTTGCCTCTGCCTCTTGGCTGTATTCTGCACCTCTTTTCAGAAGATTTCTCCTTTAGATCCCTGTCCCTTTCGACCTTAGATCTATTGGCCTCTTTTTAGTGTGTTTTGATTAGATTTTTTCCCTCTGATAGACTAGTTTTGAGAGGCCCGCTTTTTTGGGTTAAATAGATGCATTGTTAGCTGTTAATTTTATGTTATTTCAGCATTATTTACTGTTCTCTGCAGATTTATTTTCAGTTACACATCACACTTTTTCTTTTTCTCTCAAAATGAAAAGGGTTTAAAAATTAAAATTAACGCACGCCACACACTCACCCTAAGCGAAGAAGAGCCTGGTTAACACCGCTAGGCAAAGACTTTAAAATCAATTGACACTGCACCTTTCTGCCCTTATTCCGACATTGTACTCACTTGATTCTGCACCTCCCTGCCTTTGTTGGTCGTTCTTCTTCCCCTTGTGCCGTGTTTTTATTGTCACCATTGCGCCCCCAAGGCGCACATCCCGGAGACTTCTTGGCCTTCACCCTCAGTTTCCGGTCGATCGACCTACTTCGTCCCGCCGTCGGCGAGATAGTCCTCCTCCGAGTCCGCACTCCGACTCTTCTTCTGATTCATTGGGTTCTCCTTTCACTTCTGGTTCTCCCCCTGTTACCTTCACTATGTCTGGTCCAGGGCCTAACGCTAGCGAGAACTCTGGCCCTAATGCTCGGACTACTACTAGTGGAACCGCCACAGGAACTACCTTGGCTGCACCCTTGCTCCCTTACATGGCAGGCCTCAGCCTCCCCGATCTCAATCAGTTGATCAATGACCCTATCCGCCATGATGTTGGTTGGCCTGCTATGCCAACCAAGCTCCCCTCCAACATCCCTAAGTTCGAAGGCCTTGCTGGAGAAGATCCATCCAATCATGTCCGATCTTTCCACATGTGGTGTTCCTCCAATTCCATCACCGATGATTCCATCCGTCTTAGGTTGTTCCAACGCACGCTCACGGGCAAAGCTTCTAAATGGTATGTTGACTAGACCACCTCCTATCATACCACCTTTGCAACCCTTGCCCAGGCCTTTTTATCTTACTTCCAGCTCCCTCTCCGATATGATACCGGGACAGAGCTTTTGACTTCTTTCAAGCAAACCTCTTCAACTCGCCTTTCCACTCATGTCCAGGAATGGCGGCGAAGATGAAGCTTATGTCGAGCCCCCCCCCTTCGAAGATCAAGTTTATATGGACTGGTTTCTTCACACTCTTTTACCTCCCATTGGCAAGGATGTCGCCTCTCATTTCCCTCAAACCGAAGAAGCCGCCCTCCAAATCACCTTGAAATATGACCTGATCTATGCTCAGTCTGGTTATGTTTATATCGTCCTTCCTGACCTCCCCAGGCCAAGTGGCGCTAATGCCCCAGGGGCATCTCATTCCGCCGACGGTATCGTTGGAGCCCTTTCCCATCCGTATGCTCAACCTTCTATGGGCTATGGTCTTCCTCCAGGAGGGGCCAACACCTCTAGCACTATTCCCCCTCCAGGTAGCATGTATCCAGGATATGGCATGCCTCCTCCTTTTTCCTACCCTCCTTCTTACCTCAATGTTGCCCAACCTCACCCTTATCCTTATCCTTATCCGCAGCCTAGTGCGTCAGCTCCTCCAGCATATGTGATTCCACCTCCCTTGCCTTCTCAACCCCTGCAACAGCAACTACAGCCCCCTCCAGGGCAAGTATTTGCACAACAGGGTGCAACTAATCCCCCTTCCTCTCAAAGAAGGCAGAGAGGCAATCCAAATTAATCTGCCCCTGGTACTCGTGGACCCAATCCTCAAGGTATTGACCCCAACACTGCTAACCAGCAACAGGGCACTCAGCCCAAGCCGGACAGGCCTCTTCGCACAAATAAGCCTTGTTCGTGTTGCGGTGTTTACGGTCATTACACCCATGATTGTCCCCTCTTACCATAGATGCGGCAGATGTGGGAGTCTCAAGCCACATTGCGAGGACAACATGCCTCCCCTCATGCTCCCCCCAATGTGACCACTCCCCAACCAGCTGTTTTTACTGATCCTTTCCCTCAGCAAGGATTCGTGGCTACCCAACCCCCTTACAGACAGGTTGCCACTCCACCTTCCCTTTCTGGTTCCTCCGATTTCCAGATCCTCATGATGAACTCGGATCCTGTCCCAACTGTCGACCTTAACCTTCAAACTCGGTCTCGCCAGTACCCCAAGCCTCCCGCTCAGTCTGCCTCCGAGTCCCCTTCTTCAAGTTCTACTGAGCCTCTTTCGACATCCAATGGTCCCTTACATATCCCTCAACCCAAAGTTGAGGTTCATACCAAGATTCCTAAAGGACCATTACGCCGAAATGCTACTCCTAGTCGAGCTGCTCATTCGTATAGCATAGTAGATGATTTGGCGCAGTCCCCTGCTGCCATTTCCACATTGGAACTCCTCCAATCGTGCCCTTCCCAAAAGAAGGCTCTATTATCTGCCATGGGCGTTGTAGATCTTGCTGACGACCACATGATTGTTTTCAACGCCCATCAATTCGAGCATCCTCCCCTTCCTGCTTTCGTAGCCTTCCAAATCCCAATCAAAATCCGGAACGCTAACGTTTCCCGGTGCATAATTGATGAGGGGGCATCCACCTGCGTGATGTCCGCTTCGGTTTGGAAACAACTCGGATCTCCTGAGTTGGCCCCTTACATGATCACCGTTCGAGCGTGGGATGGCCACTCCTCGCAGCCCATTGGCCTCTTCCGTAATTGTCCTATCACTCTTGCGAGCAAGACTGTTTGCGTTGACGTCGAAGTCATCGATGCCCCTCTAGATTACAACATTCTCTTGGGGCGTAGCTACACCTATGCCATGTCTGCTGTCCCTTCCATGGTTTTTCGCAAGATGTCTTTTCCTCACAATGGAAAGATAGTCACCATCAACCAGTTGACGTATCATGAGCCCAAGTCTCAGACCTCCCCTGAGACGACCATGTCTTCTGTAGCCAATAAGCAAACTGTCGATTCCTTGACCAGTGTCTGCCCCGGTGTCTACAAAGACTCCTCTTTGCTTGGAACTTTCCCTGGTCTCCCTCCTCCTCCTATCGCTGATCCCAGCTTATCGAATGTTTGCATGATGCAATCGTCTCAGGCTGCCCTTAAGAAACCTGCTTCAGCTAGTCAGCAACCCCAACCTCGCCCACCGCAACCTGCTTCTAGCCATTCATCTCAGCCAGCCGGACCTCCTCCTTTTGTCCCTTTTCCCACAGTCAGTATCCCTGCACCACCCTATCCTCCTGGGTCGGTTCCCCCAGGCCTCAACCATCTCGGAGCCGTCCCTCCTGGTCATTATCCTGCTGGTCAGATACCTTTTCTGGCTCCCCCTCCCAGAGTCTATTCGGTCCCTGTCATGGCCACCCTCTCTCTCCCTAACCTGACCCTGGGCATACCTGTCTGGTACCTCGACCCTCCAGCCGCCACCCCCCCTGGTCACCCCAAACCTTATCTTGCTTTGACACCAGTTCAACCGGTCCCCCTCGCTTCCTCTGTTGCCACCATGCCCCCCGCACCCCCCCAGGACCCTGCCCCTATGGTGACCACTCCAGGGAAGAAAGGAAAAACTCGCAAGGGGGCATCCAAAGACATGGTCATCCCTACTGACCCAGCTCCTCCACCGCCAAAGCATGCTATCCAGTGCGCTTTGTGCGATATTGTCGATCACGCCACCCATATGTGTCCTGAATTTCCGCATCTCAAGACCTTGGTCAATGAGACTTTTCCAGAATCTGATATCCCTGAAGTCTGTGTCACTATCCCCGATTCTATCCCGAAGCTCAAAACCTTGCGCACAAACCACCCTTGTGCTTTATGCGATTTCCATGGCCATTACACCCACCTCTGTCCCCGCCTTGACGAGTATCGTTCCTCCTTAGCTACGTACCACCAATTCAAGGTTGTGCATGACAACGTCCCTTCTCACTTGTTGGCGAGTTCTACCCCAGTGGACCCAGTGGACCTTCCTACTCCCATCCACATTCCCCCCCCATCTCTTGAACCCACAGAGCCTTCGACCACCATCTTCTAGCTATCGTCATCCTTAAGAGCTGATTCGCCTAACCCCCTCCCTGCGGACACTCTCGGCTCCACCTCGGTAGACCCCAGATCTGCCGACGTTGCCCATATGAGCCCATTTCCATAGGATGACCAATCAGGTATTGCTACATCATCGGGTGAACCCCCTTCCTCCAATCTTCCCATCTTTCAGTCAGATGAAGACATTATGGAAGCCATGACTCACCCTGACTTTCCCTGGGATGATATGCACCATCGTGCATACTTCCTCCCACAACAGTCCCACGACCAATATGCTGTGGAAACCAAAGACTTCATCCCCCATGCAGTCAACTGGTTCAAAAATCCCATCCCTGCCCCTGATGCTTTCGAAAAAGGAAACACGACCAATATCTCTCCTGCCATTAAAATTGACATTTCGGTCAAACCAGGAATCGAAGAATATGTCACCTTGGGTGCCCAATGCACCCGGAAAGAAATTGAATCTTACACTAAGATTTTCAAATAATTTCGCGATATTTTCGCCTGGTCCTACTCTGAAATGCCCGAACTTGATCCTGCCATCGTCGAACACCATATCGACACATGGCCTGATGCCAACCCGGTCCGTCAAAAGTTGAGACCCATCCATCCTTCCAGACATGATGTTATCAAAGCCGAAATCGATAAACTCAAGCAGGCTGGTTTCATTTACCCTATTGAATACACCACTTGGGTGTCCAACCCAATTCCCGTTCTCAAGAAGCAAGGCACCATCCGTGTCTGCACGGACTTTCGCGACTTGAACAAAGCTTGTCCCAAAGACAACTTCCCCACACCGTTCATTGACCAAATCATTGACGAGTGTGTGGGGCATGAGGTTCTATCCTTTATGGATGGTTTCTCCGGATACAACCAAATTGTTATCTGTCTCGCTGATCAACTTAAAACCGCGTTCATCAGTCCATGGGGAACGTTTGCTTACCGGGTCATGCCTTTCGGCCTTAAGAACGCCGGCGCCACTTTTCAACGGGCCATGTCTTATTGTTTCCATGATTTAGCTCATATTATACTTGCTTATTTATATGACCTCACTGCACGTTCTAAACATCGGGCGCAACACCTACACGATCTGCGCACCATCTTCCTCCGATGTCGCAAGTATAATATCCGCCTTAACCCATTAAAATGCGTCTTCTGCGTTCCTGCCGGCCGTCTCCTAGGCTTCATCGTCTCCAAAGACGGTATCACTCTTGACCCATTAAAAGTTCAAGCCATTCTTGAACTTCCCCTACCTCGTACCTTACGCCAACTTCAAAGCCTCCAAGGCAAAGCTAATTTTCTTCGCCGGTTCGTTCCTGACTATGCCACCACCGCGCATGGGTTCCTTAGACTCCTCCGCTCTAACATCCCGTTTGTATGGGATACCTATGCTCATGAGTCTTTTGATGCCCTCAAGCAGGCTCTCACATCCGCTCCCTTGATCCGCCCTCCTGACTTTGATAGGGACTTCATCCTGTATATCTCCGCTTCCACCTATTCGGTCGCTGGAGTTCTGATCCAGGAAGATGACAAAGGTATCGAACATGTGATATATTACATCAGTAAGAACCTCGTAGGGCCTCCTGTTTCCTACTCATATGAAGAAAAATTAGCGCTGGCTGTCGTGTTCTCAGTCCAAAAACTTCGTCATTATATCCTCATGCGCTCCACCAAGGTTGTGACTAGTTCCAACCCCATGGCTTTCCTATTGAGCCGCTGCATTCTCACTGGGAAATATGCCCATTGGGTCATCATCCTTCAGGAATTCGACCTCAAATTTGTCACACCAAAAAGTAAGAAAGGCTTAGCCCTCACTGAGCTCATTTCTGAATTACCTACTGGAACGCAAGACCCTCCGGTTAATGATGATTTTCCTGATGAACACTTGTTCGCCATTACTTCAGATGACCCATGGTACAGCGATATCCTCACTTACCTGTGAACCCAAAAGTTCGCCCTCCACCTTGATCGTGAGGCTCGCCGACGTATCCGCCACCAGGCTCCCCGATACCTTCTTATCGGTGTTGACCTCTATCGTCGTGGTATCGATACTATCCTTCATCATTGTCTCACACACGCTGAAGCTGAACAGGTCCTCAATGCCTGCCATAGCGACGCTTGCGGTGGCCACCTCTCCGGTCTTGCTACTGCCCAAAAATTCATGTGCGCTGGGTATTTTTGGCCTTCCCTCTTCAGTGATTGCATTGAGGCAGTCAAACACTGTCCCAATTGCCAGCATTTTGCCCCTAAGGCACGAGCTCCCCTAGCTCCCCTCCATCCTGTCGTCACAACTGGTCCCTTTTGTAAATGGGCCATCGACTTTATGGAGTGTCGACCTCCATCAACTGGTAACCATAAGTGTATCATTGTGGTGGTTGACTATTTCACCAAATGGGTTGAGGCTATGCCCACTTTTAACAATACGGCCGCTACTTCCGCCCTCTTTTTCTTTAACCATGTTATCGCTCGATTCGGAGTTCCGAAACAACTGGTCTCTGACCACGACCGACATTTTGAAGATGAGATATGGCGAGAGCTATCCTCACTGTTGGGTTTTGAGCACCAATATTCCTCCTCCTACTACCCCCAAGGTAATGGCCAAGTTGAAGCAGTCAACAAAGTCCTCAAGACCATGCTTCAACGAACGGTGAATAAGCACAAAACCAACTGGCATCTTATGCTCTTCCCTGCTTTGTGGGCCTATCGAACTTCTGTTAAAACCGACACCGATTTTACTCCCTTCCACCTCGTTTTTGGAGAGGAGGCAGTCTTACCGATCGAGTGTGAAATCCCTTTCCTTCATCTGGCCGTCGAACTTCTCCCTGACACCCAACCTCTAGAACAACGACTTATCATGCTTGAGCGTGCCTCCGAAGACTATCGTGTTGCATTGCAAACCATGGAAGCGGCCAAGAAACGCACCAAAGCTCAGTATGACCGAAAATTCCAGCATCATGCTTTTCACGAAGGCGACCTTGTTCTAGTATATGACCAGGCCCACGATGTCCTTGGTCACGAGAAGTTCGACTCATTATGGCTAGGCCCTTACGTCATCAGTAAGGATCTTGGTAAGGGGGCATACCTCTTAGAGGACTTCGAAGGCAATCCCCTTCCTAATCCTCGCAATGCACTCTATCTTAAGAAATATTACCCTTAGCATTCCCCTTCTGAAATGCGTGTTTTATTTTCTGTTAGATAGCCAGCATATTTTTTTTTTCCTACTTTGATACTTCGCCCGGACCTACTTTTTCCAAGAAGGATCACTTCACCTCCCCCCAAAATCGAATTTCCTCACTTACAACACTTGTACTGGGGGCACCACTTCGCCTCCTTACTTGTCCATGTTCGTGTCGATCTTCGTCATGAGATACCACCTTGTACTCATGTTTTCCTGGTTCCCCATCGGACCTATACTATGTGGCAGCACCATCGAGTTGCCCTTGTTTAGAGCATCAAAGTTGAGTCATCATCGCAGTCATGGAGTCTGTCCCGAGTCCTGTTGTACCCCACTATAGTCCTCCATCCTTCATTGCTTGGTCTCTCTCTTGTTTCGCACATTATGGCCGTTAGTCCCACTGTCCCCTATCCCTTATGATACTGTGTCAGTCGCTGCCATGTCATTCATGCCCTTTATGCTCTAACAAGGGAATTCATCCATTCGCTACTCAGTCCCCTCCATTTCATCATCATCATTAGTATTAGTCTGTCCGTCGCTCTACTATTTTCTCTCGTGCCTTAGTTGAGGATCTCTCATTGCGTCACCTATGGCGGACCTCATTCTGTCGACATCAGCTCCTTCATTCCAGAAGACAGGTCTAGAGGGCGGTGTACCTTGGTCCCAGCTTCCACTCTTGTTCGGTGCCTCGGATCAGGCAAAGGGATCTCTCATTTCCCTTTGAATTGATTGTTTCTCCACTCCAGCTCCTTTCAGCATGATCGAGATCCGTATACTTGATGGTTCAGTGATGCAGCAGTAGCTCTTGGTGATTCCCGAGTGTGTGTGAGATGTCTCAGCCCTCATGAGGGGGTGGCCCTGCAGGTAGCCCCCCACATGCCTGGATGACCTCTTCATTGCAGCCTTCGATGCAGCTCCATATATTTGATGATGTCGGCCTTAGCCGCTTGCAGCGCCTCTTTGATTTGCATGTATCAGTCAGATTTTGTGAGCCCTTCCCCGCTTATAGGGGGCATTTGGGTTGTATTTGTATCTCATGTACTCATATATTATTGTATAAGTCCTGGCTGTTATCCCAGGCACAGCATGTATGTGGGATCCCTCATTGTATTTTTATCTGGCTCATGTTTATGCCGGCTGTACTTTATGGTTCGATCCCTTGTTTACTGGACACACTATTCTTTTGTACTTTGTCTCGGCGGGCATAGGTATGCCTCCCCCGCCGCCTTTAGCACAAGTACCCTCTCATAAAAAGAGACTTGTTGCACCTGCGAGTCTCGTCTCCTCAGGGTCTAGTTCTTCAGCACACTGTCTACCTTTCATTTCTCTCTCTGACTTCCCTTTTGTTGTCTGGTGATTGAGTTCTTACAACGTACTTCGGTCATACGATTTGCTCCTGACACTCGCACGCTGGGGGGCAATCTGTTACACCATTTTTTGTTCATCTAACCTATTATCATTAGATGGACCCAAGTACACCATGTAAGACCAATTTTACCCTAAGTAAAATTGCTTTCACTATGTAAAATAACTTAATAAACCACATTTATTAGGTTGTTTATGGTCTAAACAGGAAACCCCAAAAGGAAATATTAAACAAACCTATTTTGTTTGATTTTCCTCATGGAATAATTAATTAAACTATAATTTAATTATTATTCCTAGTCATGTTTAACCCAAAACAAAGAAATTAATTAGATAAACCTTTATTTATCTTATTATTTTCTAGGAATAATTATTTAAATCTTATTTAGATAATATTCCTTGTTAAATATGACCAAATCACCCACAAATAATTAAATAAATCATTATTTATTTTATTATCTTTCAACCACTTCCTTAAAAAGATAAATAAATCATTTATTTATTTATTTTTGACAAATAAAGGGATTTGACCCAAGTCAAATACTTTTTCCCTTCAACAAATATAATAAAATATTCCATAAAAGGTGGATCTAGATTTGGTTAACATTATTTTAATCATGCACCAAGATCTAGAATGACCCAATATTTTGTTATAAATAGGAGGGTTTTTCCTACCATTATTCACCTTTTGTTGCCTATTAGATCACTCTGGATCTATACACTTGGTCATACTTTTCTCCATTTTTGCTTTTGTGAACTCCCTTTGAGTTCTATCTTTGTCTGGGTTTTCTACACCAACAGGAGAGAGAAATGCTAGATCTGAAGTGCTGAGGACCTCCAAGAACCCATCCCATTGAGGAGAATTGGAAACATCTTCTGGTTTTCCTCCCAGGTGCCCATTAATACAAAACATTATTTCAAAAATTGTTCTTGTCTTGTCTATTAGATGCATGGAGCAAACCCTTATTTTTACTGCTTAATGTCTTTCTATACATAGATCTGGTTTTTTGCAGCTCTTGTCTTAACCAATTAACTACAGATATGAAGATATTGGTAGCCATATTTGATGTTAGGGCTATTAGTTATGCGTAGCTAAAGTGGTCTTTTTTTGTACACTTCAAGAAAAGATTCATACTAACACATTTTTATGGTATCGATGGCTTTGCTCTCGTAAAAAAATTGTCACTTGGTCAATTTTTACGGAGGAAATGATAGCACATTATGAAGATACAAAAAGCAACACCTTCTTTAGCCAATTGATAAATCTCAAACAAAAGGGTTTAGTGTTGGAGCACATTGAGGACTTCCAAAAATTTAATATAAGGGTAACTAATATTCCAGAGGAACACAGGATTGATGTCTTCATAGGGACTTTAAAGCATAACATCCAACATGAAGTTCACCTTTGGGAACCTAATTCATTGGGAAAGGCATTCAGGTTGGTAAGAAAAATTGAATGTAAAATTATGGCAACAAGGAAGCCTACCACTCACATATATAAAGATGATAGTGTTGCTACTCCTAGACTTCCACAACCTACAAGGTTGACACCACAAAAATTGGAAGAAAAAAGAGAAAAAGGGCTTTGCTACTGTTGTGATAGAAAATACACTAAAGGTCATAAGTGCGCTGAGAAGAAATTATTTTACATAGATTGTGAAGAGGAAGAAGAAAATGAACAAGAATCTTCAAAAGAAGAGGATATACACCAGGAACCAACTCTAGAAGAAGAAGAAATGAGTCCAACCATATCGTGTAATGCATTGGCAGGAATTACCACTCCTTAAACTCTCAAGATAGAAGGACATATCAAGAAGAAAAAGGTAATAGTGTTGATTGATTCGGGTAGTACCCATAATTTTATTCATTGTAAGGTAGCCAAGGAATTGAATTGTTTCCTATACCCAGCACTGGAATGTCAAGTGATGGTTGCAAATGGAGGAACTATAAATTGCTCTGGAAAATGCCATAATATCAAGCTAACCATGGGGGAATATGTATTGACTAGTCCAATGCTTGCCATTCCTATGGGAGGTGCTGATGTTGTACTAGGAGTACAATGGTTACAATCTTTGGGGACGGTAGCTTTTAATTTTCAAGAACTTTCCTTGAAATTTTTTTCAGAAGGAAAGGAAGTTGAATTACGGGGTATTGCGGGGAAGCCAGGAAGGATAATAAGCTCTAATGTCATGACAAAGCTTCTAAAGAAAGAACAGCGAGGCGTAATTGCACAATTATGCTCACTAGAAGTTCCAACATCAAAATCATCTGTTTCTGCAGATCTCCAACAAGTCTTGGACAATCATTCCAAGGTGTTTGAAACTCCCAAAGGACTCCCACCTATTCGTGATCATGATCATGCTATTCATTTGATTCCAGGAAGTGTTCCTCCAAACATCAGGCCTTATAGATATCCTTACGTCCAAAAGAGCGAAATTGAACGTATGATTGCAGAAATGTTAGAGGCGGGTATAATTCAACCTATTCAAATTTCTTTCTCTTCTCCTGTAGTATTGGTACACAAGAAGGATGGATCATGGTGAATGTGTCCAGATTATAGGGAGCTCAATAAGCTCACCATTAAAGATAAATTTCCCATTCCTATGATTGATAAATTATTGGATGAATTACATGGAGAAATTTATTTTACCAAGTTGGATCTTCGTTCAAGATATCATCAAATTAGAATGAAGACTGAAGATATTCTGAAAACAACATTTCGAACTCATGAGGGTCATTATGAATTTTTGGTCATGCCTTTTGGCCTTACCAATACACCTTCTACATTTCAAGGGTTGATGAATTCCATTTTCAAACCCTTCCTTAGAAAATTTGTGCTAGTATTTTTTGATGATATACTAATCTATAGTAGGTATTGGAAGGATCATGTTGAACATGTTGACAGGGTGCTCAAACTATTGCAGGAGAAACAATTATATGCAAAAACATCCAAATGTTTCTTTGGAGTACAAGAGGTGGAATATCTGGGTCATATTGTATCTCACGAGGGTGTTAAGGTAGACCATAACAAAATTAAAGCCATTAAGGAATGGAAATTCCCCACAACCATAAAGCAGTTGCGAGGATTTCTCGGGTTAACAGGGTATTATCGCAAGTTTGTTAAGAATTATGGGAGAATAGCATCACCTCTAACAACATTATTGAAGAAAGATGCATTTTCATGGACTCCTGAAGCAACTAAGGCCTTTGAACATCTTAAAGAGGAAATGTGCCTAGCACCGGTCTTAGCTACGCCAGACTTCACAAAAATCTTTATTGTGGAATGTGATGCCTCAGGAAATGGAATTGGTGCAGTTTTAATGCAGGAAGGAAGACCCATTGCGTTTGAAAGTCGTCCAATCAAAGGATATTATTTACAGAAACCTATTTATGAGAAGGAAATGTTAGCAATACTGCATGCACTAAAGAAATGGCGAACTTACCTAATGGGAAGACACTTCAAGGTAAAAACTGATCATGATAGTCTTAAACACTTTTTGGAACAAATACTATCTTTAGAAGAGCAGCAAAAATGGGTCACAAAGATGTTGGGTTATGACTTTGAAATAATCTACAAAAAAGGGAAGCTAAATGTTGTTGCAGATGCACTCTCAAGGAAAAATGAAGAGGTGGAAGCATTGCTTTGTGCCATTTCTATTATCCAACCAGATTGGATAACCGAAGCAAGGGATGAATGGAAGAGGGACGAAGAAGTGTGGAAACTCATTCAAAAGTTGCAGCAAGATCCTAGTACATCTGATACATTTATTTGGAAAAATCATTCCTTATGGTATAAAGATCGCTTGTATCTTTTCAAGAATTCCAAACTAAAACAAAAGATTCTTTTGGAATTGCACACTTCTCCTTTAGGAGGACACTCAGGATTTTTAAAAACTTACCATAGGGTGAAGAATGAATTTTTTTGGGATGGCCTTAAATCTCATATTCAAAAGTTTGTGGCGGAATGTTTGGTTTGCCAGCAAAATAAAGTCGAGACAATTTAGACCCCGGGTCTTCTACAACCTTTATCCATTCCAAGTCAACGTTGGGAGGATATTTCAATGGATTTTATCACAGGTTTACCTAAGTCCGAAGGAAAGAGTGTCATCAAGGTGGTAGTTGATATCCTTACCAAGTATGCACACTTTTGTGCATTATCTCATCCATTTAAAGAAAGTATAGTTGCTACTACATTTATGAAATTAATTCAAAAGCTACATGGAAACCCAAAGGTTATTGTGAGCGACAAAGATCCCATTTTTACTGGAAATTTTTGGATGGATTTATTTTCTTGTTTGGGTACTCAATTAGCTCATAGCTCATCTTATCATCCTCAATCCGATGGTCAAACTGAGATAGTGAATAAATGTTTGGAAGGATATCTTCGTTGTTTTGTATCTGATAAACAAACACAATGAGTCAAGTGGTTACCTCTCACTGAATGGTGGTATAACACTTCCTTCCATACTGCAGCAAAAATGACCCCATTTATGGCACTTTATGGATATCATCCACCATCCATCACATCATATTTAAGAGAAAATTCGAAGGTTCAAGCAGTGGAAGATCACATCGAGCATCAGCAAGAAGTTCTCCAACTCTTAAAGGATAACCTGAATTTAGCACAAAATCGAATGAAACAACAGGCAGATCAACATCGCAGCGAGAGAATTTTTGATGTAGGAGATTGGGTATTTTTATGGCTACAACCATACAAACAAATGTCCCTCAAGCAAGCTAAGAAGGATAATAAATTATCGCCAAAGTACTATAGTCCTTACAAGGTGTTGCAAAATATTGGTACTATGGCATACAAATTGGAGCTTCCTGCTTCTTCACGAGTGCATCTAGTTTTCCATGTTTCATGCTTAAAGAAGGTTATAGGTGAAAATATTCCAGTTCAAAAAATATTTCCAAAACTTGATGAGGAAGGAAAAATCATATTGGAACCTGAAGCGGTCACAAAAACAAGAACTCGACAGCTACGGAATCGATCAATTTCAGAGTATCTCATCAAGTGGAAGAACTTACCCACTGAAGATTCTACATGGGAGGATGAGAATTTTATACAGAAGCACCCAGAGCTACTCAAGCGTTGAGGACAACACTTTTTTGAAGGAGAGGGGCATGTTAGGTCCCTATATTACTAGTTTAGCCCCTTATTGTTATTAGTGTAGCCCCCTTATTATTATTATTGTACCCCTGTAACCCCAATATTGTTATTATTGTGCCCTTACATTGTTATTGTTAGGTCGGCTAGGATTACATTGTGGCCCACTAGGATTACATTGTGGCCCATGGACTCCTAAATATAGAAAGGAGGTTTTTTCATTTGTATTATCCAAGAATTGTTCATTCATGTAATGTATTGGAGGTTACCCCCTCGAAGTGGCTTATTTCTAAGGCGTTGATATCTCTTTTCTTCTATTTTTGGAGCTGGTTTCACAAAAAAAAGAAATCCTGGTGAACCAATAGCTGATTTTATCAAAAGATTTAACAAATTCAAACACAAAATGCCTCTTGATTGAAAACCTCCAGTAGTTGCTGCAAAGGTCATATTTTCAAAAGCATTCGATGATGATTTTGCAGTTATGCTAAGGGAGAGAGTTTCTAATGCATTACAAGACATGTATACTAATGATATTGAGGTAGAAGCCAATAGGTCAGCTTCTAGTAAAATTAGAGCTAAAGAAGAGAAAGCCCAAAGGTAATTAAAAAATCAGGAAGCATCTTCCTCCAAGTCTAAAAGTGAAGATTCAAATATTGATGAAATCACAACTCTTCTTAGAAATCTATCCAATAGAACTTCAAAGACTGAAACTCAACCAAGAATAGTCCAATAAAGTGTTTCTAGAAAACAAACACATGCCCAAGGTCAGTACAAGAAAGTTTCTCCACTGCAAAATCTTCAGAGGCCTCATAATAAACAACAAGTACCTACACCATTGTTGATCGATGATCAACAACCCGAGGAAAATAATTTTTATATTACTAAAGACATTAATATTATAGATAATACATCCTTTCAGACTGATACTGTCCTTGTTTCCCAAGATCAAATCCCTCAATAAAACCAAGATGCTTCTCAGGTTTCTAAGTATCAATATTTTTCTGAGTTTCTGATTGCAGAACTCAATAAAATATATGACTTAAGACCTAGAGTTGGTCCTAGTAGATTGATGCAGGAGCATCAAGTAAAATTTTCATTATTCATTTGTTTGATTTAGGGGGTGAGATATTTTAATTATTTATTTAATTATTTTACTCATTTTTAATTAATTAAGAGATAAAATATAAATGTGAGGATTATTGTAAATATTCCTTAAATAATTAAGGATATTAGTGGAGTGAATTAGGTAGATAATCTAGGGATGAGGAATTCCATAAATGGGACTTAGTTGAGTCCAAAAAAGATAAATATAATTTATATTTTAGTTGAGATTTGTGTGAAGGAATTTAGGGAGTGGAATAAATTCATATTTATGTATAAATAAGAGGGTTGTGTGAGGAAGAAAGACAAGCGAGGAAGTGAGGAAGTGATGAATATAGAGAGAGTAAGAGAAATGGTTTGAAGGGCCGAGAGCGAAGAGGCCGCCCATTGTAATATTTGGCCAAAGAGTTTTATGTTTTATATCGGAATATTATTTTTTGTATGGCTCTCTTTCTTTCATATGTATTTTTGAGCTGAACATATTTGTGGTTTTAATGAAGAATTTTAATCTTGAAGGTAGCACATGAGTTTGTATATGCTAGGATCTGTTTAACCCAATATCCTGGCATCAATTTGGTATCAGAGCCTTGTGTATAATTTTTCTGCTACCTAGATTGTCATGAAGGAGCTACCTATTGAAATCTGTATTCATATGAAATTGTGATAGACCTATCATTTATGTTACGAAATGGTTCTTGAGAATGTTTCATGTTGAAATTAAGTTTGAGTGTTGATCCCAATCTGCAGGGCACACTGCGTGGAAGATATCGGTAGTGGAGGTTGTGTGTGGACATTGAAATGAAGAGAAATTTATGAGAGTTGTGAAAGACGTGATCGTGTGAGATCTACAAACCACAAATGTTTGTGATCTGTTAGTAAGAACAAAAAAGCTTGAAGATGATTCAGAAGACAGCAGATGCGTAGCATGAGAATGTTTTTCTACAAACCGTGAAGCCATGAAAGTGACCAGGAATTGAAATTCAAGCTACTTTGCTCAACGTCTTCAATATCATCTCTTCCTTACTTGAATTTAATCCTTCCGAGTTGTTCAAGGAAAAGGCCGTGAAGCAAGAGTCGAGATTCAAGATCTCCTTTTAACATAGTGTCAAAGCTGAAGGAGGTTCAACGTAAGATGCAAGGATCGATGCCACAAGCCACATGGATCCTATTGGAAGATCCAGGATTTGGAGTGAAAATCATAAGGCTGCGGTAAGTGTGAAGCCGCACCATTGGTGAGGTTCTTAACGCACTTGGCAGAGGAAGTATCACATGCAACGGCATATGATTAAGAGCTCGAGCGGGTGTAACGTCTGGTAGGAAGCACGTTAATACTGGTGGGAGCCGCAGTGTGGGAAATTCACGCCTCCAAGAGAAAGCCTCGTGACATAAGACCGCGTGCAGCAGACTATGGCACCGGTTGAATGTTATGTCTTGGCCATCGCTACTTAGAAGACTGATAGTAAATGCTGTGAACAAGCTTGACAATTTCCGTGTCTGGTTTGTTTGAGATGAGCATTGGCTCCATACTGAGTTGAATGTTTTTTTTATGGATCCAAAATGCAGTTTTTAATCATGTTATTATTATATACAATAACAATGGTCCTTTGATGACTCATCGATTATTGTAATAACTGGAGTTTGCATAAAGTTGCGATATTTCATTGTTATAGGTATAAATAGAGAGGTATTTGGGATTGCATTCAAAGTACTAAAGAACGGATCAATTACATTATTTTGAAGAGTAAACCTGGACCTTAATATAATTGAACATTTTTAAAGAAATTTTAAAGTGGAATTTGTCATCTTGTATCATTTGTGGTATCAGAGGAAAACACAAGGGAATGGCAGTAGATTACGCTGGCCTGAATGAGAAGGCGAATTTTGGAAATGGAGATGACGTGAAGTGGCCAACGAATGATACAAGTGTAAAGGTCAATGCAAAGAACCGTAAGTCAACCGGTCCAAAGAGTTGGAACTAGGAATAGATAAGAAGTGGAATTGAGACGACGGTTTTGAAAACCAATAAGGGTTTTCACACAGCTTTGAAGAGGTAAGTTGGGACAGCATGCACCCAAATTAATGTTGATTGGCATTCGTAAACAGCAAAGCGGATTGGTGAGCGCGTATGAGCAATGAATCAAGGTGAGTTGGTATTAAGTGTGGGGCGGTATATAAATTCATTGCCATGTTTGTTAACCAATGAAAATGGATGGTCTCAAATTTTCCAGCAACGCTAGATCGTGGAGTATGAAAGTCTAAGACAGAGGTTTTAATATACAAAGCATGGAGGAAGCTTGAAGGTAAGATAATGAAAGTTAGTGTGGCTTATTAATGATTTCTACTATATAAATTATATAATAGAAATACAATAAAATAGATAAAAGCATAAGTGTATAAAGATTATGGTTGAAGTTATAACCATAGGAACTGAAAAGCTTCCACATATGAGGGTTCCTCCATTTGGGATTTTTAGAAAACACATTTTATACGTGGTTGTGGTAGTGTGTGATTGCATCATTTTGGTAGGTACAGAGAAATATGCATTTTTATGTGAGAGGATTTATTATGCCTAATGTGCATTCTTCGCAGTTTTATAAGTCATTTTGGACCAAAGCTTGTAGTCGGAATGGGAAAATTCTTTTTATTGTGTTTTAAGATTATAAACACAATTGCTTGATGTTGAAGAATCTTTGTTTTACCATCATGTAGCGGCATCTAAGGAGGTGATATTCAGGATGGACGTGATGTACAAGCTGTACATTATTCATCAAAGAGGTTAAAAACATGTTCTCTATACACAGGTGAAGAGATGTGAATTGATGTTGTATGGTGTATAAAAGTGCAGGGAAAATGTTTTCATTAAGATGACGAGCTTATGGGCATGCGAGTATTTACAGTGATAAAGACGACACAAAAGAGTGGAAACCAAAGAATTGAGATTGCAGAGAGAAAGGTTTATTAATAACCTTAACAGGAGCATAAGGTATGATATATCATTTCGAGAAGATATGTTTAAAAGTTGATAATTGAATGGTTTATTTATTTCTCCATAAAATAAATCTTGGGAAAGTGAAATGCATTTCAAGTTAAAGACTTCAGTATCATGTGAAATGATAAGGGAAAACTGATGATTTTTCATAAGAATGAAGTATGAAAGAGAGTGAAGATTTTACATCCTAAAAATGTATTAGGGGTGTATGTTTGTTGGAGGATTGTATAACTTGAATTAAGTAAAAATATCCACTATAATAATTACTGGGCCAAAGCTTAAAGTCAAAATAGATGTTAGAGTCAAATGAAAGTTTGGATATTTTGAGTTAATATTGAGTATTTTCATCCAAGATGAAGAATTGATGTAAGTCTGAAGTCAAAGAGTCGTAAGCTAAGTAATAAATATGAATGTAATGGGGTGCATGATCGGTAGAGCCCGACACCCAAATAATTGGTCATTGTAACACATGAGTTACTAAAGTGTTGTCTACAGCAAAGTGAAGCACGAGAATTGCCAGAGACTAATCCCAAGACAGAGAACTGGAAGTGATCAAGCTCCAGAAGAAAGCTTGTATTGCTGAATGGCAAGTGTGAAGGATTGCTGAAAAGAGGATTGAATAAAATCCACACGTGAATAGATGAAGTTCACAAAGGAAGAGAAGAAGATTTTTGATAGTCATTTATGAATATCTGATGAAGACCAAAGCAGAGGGAAGAATAAGGAAAATGCCAAGGTAAGTGGCATATGTGAATAGTTGACGGATGAAGAGTATGAGTGGGAGAAGGATGAGATAACATTTCACCTTGAATTGTTAATGGAGTTTTTGCAGAAAAATTTGAAAGACCAGACACATGGTTAGACCATGAGAAAGAAGGTAAAGCGGCAGAGACTACATGCAAACAGGAAAAAGCAGGTAAACATACAGTTGACAGAAGAGCTGAGGAAGCTCGAGCAGATTTTGAGGTGTGAAGAACTCAGAGAGGCTGAGTTAAAAATGGATGTTTCCATTTATGGCCTAGAATAGGGTGAAATTCTAGGTGAGGAGATCAATGAGGAAGATCTCATGAACTATTGGGATAGTTCAGAAGAATCTGAAGATGTGTTGGTGAGAGAAGTAGATGAGGCTATGAAGCCTTGCATTTTTAAATCTCACAGTTTATGTATGTTTTCATGATGTGCGAAAGATGGTGAACAGTCTGGTGAAACTATCACAGAGGAGAATGAAAATCTTGAGGTGAAGTGTGATGGAGAGTGCCTTTGAGAGGAGGAAGGTACTGATTTTTTGCAGCAGGAAGAAATCATAAATGAATTCTTGTTTGGGGTAAGATAGCCAGTTGAAGTTGTTATGGTGCAGAAGCATAATGGAAATGTCAAAGTAATATTCCAAGGAGGTAAACAAATGTATTTGTTTAGTGAATTTGCCGACAGAAGTTTACAATGTAATGATGCTAAAACCAGGAAAACTCAGGAATATTGCCAAAAGAAGAATGAAGCTAGGGAGGAAAGTTGTGATAAAGTGTTGGAAATATTTCATATGGAAATCGAGTTCTTGGAATGATGGCTTAAGGAACCTGATGGAGATGTAAAACTTACAGAACCTGATCCAGAAGAAATTACAGTTACTATACATGATAGAGATGAAATTTTTTTAACATTTATGGAGTTGAATGAATGTTGTAACTTTTCAGATAATAATGTAACTGTAGGTACAGAAAACGACATTAATAGATATGATGTCGAAATCCGATAAATTGAGCAGAAATTATTTGGCATTAAGATGGAAGATCAGGAGTAGCAAGGAAGTTGTGTCCGTAGAGACATAAAGGAGACAAAAATATTGATCCAGCAGGATAAAATGGAAAGCAGCCAGCAGTTCAAAACAGAATCTACTGAAATCCAGAAAGTCAATGAAGGGAGATTGGTGCTTGAATTATCAAAAGAGACCAAAAGGTCTTATCTTTTTAAAACTAACAGTTTTTTGGTGAATGCAGGTACAACACTGGACGAGAAATTTGTTGCTATAAAATCAATCAAAGACTATAATTGTAATCAAGAAATAATTATTGATTATTCTTCATTGCAGAAATTTGAGTGTTCAGCATAGTTGGAGATGAAAGAATTCAACAAAGAGGTAATACTCCGAGGAATTGGCAAAAGAAAGTGTTGGAGAATCCGATGGAATCCGATCGACAGAGTGGGTGATGAGTTACCAAATCGAGTTGATACTTTGAAGGACTAGCGACAGAACATAGTTTGGAATACTGGAGGGAGCAAGTCATCAGGACTTGTGGCTATCACATTTGTTGATCAGCGGTTGTCATTGATGTCAACCCAAGCAGCACCAGGGGCTAACCCACTATTTCATGGGAATTTTGACATACAAAATTAATATATTTTGGGTCAGTAATGTTTTTTATGGTTTCTACTTGTCGAGATATTTCCGTTGATATATGGCACGCCATGTAATTCTTCACGGTTTGAGAGATATTCATGTTTGAAGTTTGTACCCCCAGTTAGTGGGCTAAAACCACATGGGGTTGGGGCATGGGTCATTGAAAAGTCATAATTAATATTTTTTAAGCTCCTAAAATCCCTCCCACGTTCACTTGTTGAAGCCCCTCTCAACTTAAGCATTCATATAAAT
Organism: Pinus albicaulis; assembly: GCA_034641835.2. Lineage (NCBI taxonomy): Eukaryota > Viridiplantae > Streptophyta > Pinopsida > Pinales > Pinaceae > Pinus > Pinus albicaulis. The sequence goes on along the minus strand of JAXQQM020063156.1, from coordinate 446,727 downwards.
TGTGATCTTCATTTCCTCCTTGTGCAAGGGATTTGGCCATCTGAAACAGGTCATCGTGGCATTTTCGATATAAATTTTTTTTCTACGAAGGTTAAGAAGCTGAAATTCCTATGAGGTGAAGCTGAAATCCTGAGGAAGCTACAGTAAAAATTTCAAATCAAGGTGTGCAATATTTTTGGAGATATGATCTGTGGAATTCAGGGTTTTTGCAAGCTCTTGAAATTCATCTCAAAGAGGTGACCTTGGTAAAATAGTCATAACTCTCTCTCTGAGTATCGGATTGGAATTTTGAAAAAAGTGGAAAATGGTGCACAGTCTTCACTTTTCTCTCTATCAATTTCAGAGCCAAATGAAGAAACAATGACACGTGGCATGTCGTACAAGTGCGCTCTGCTGAAATAGTCCATAATTAGGGCATTGTGAGAGATTGGGCATAACTCTTTCTTGAAGAATCCAAATTGGGTCAGACCTATGGCATTAGAAAGAAGACTCAGAGGAATACTACATGACTGAAAATTAGATATTGAGGATATGAAATAACAAAGATACACCAGATTCAATATCGAGCTCCTAGAAGGAAAGAAAAAGCTAGATCATGTGTTGTCAAGGATTGCAAAGGACCAGACTTTTGCGGCAGAAAAGAAAAGCAAGGTGCAGCAGAGGGTAGCATGACAAGAGCAGCAACCAAGGTGCATAACAGCAGCAATAATTTCATCATATGAAGTCTTCAAGTGGCCAGCACTGCATACAATCATTGTAAAGGTATCATTGTACTTAGTCATTGTAAATACATTATTGTACAAATTGTACTAGTGTCTATCTACCAAGAGTTGAAGAGGGAGTTTTGGGAGGTCTAGGATCATCATTAGGTGGTTGTGTCAAAGTTTTGGTTATGGTCTAGTATATATTCTTCTTCTACATCATTCTATATCATTATAAAGTGGACCATTTTCCCTGGTACGGGAGTCCATTCTTCTTTTATTCTTCTATAGGGTGGTAGGGTGGTGCTAGGGTGAGTTGTAGCTCATTGGGTGTTGGGGCATCCGTTCAGTTGACTACTGAAGAATCTCAAGAATTGGAGCATCCATCCAATGGGAGCTGGAGAAGAATGCTTTTCTAGATTCTAGGAAGTTGGAGCTTTATTTTCAATTGGAGTTGAATATTAAAGAATTATTAGAAAAGCATTAGGTGGTTTTTGTCCTGGAGTGGGTTTCCACCTTAAAAACTGTGTGCATTTTTGTTCCTCTTGTTTGCTGCTATCATTGTACAAACACTGATAATAATTGAAGATTAACTAATGCTCTAATTGAAAGGAATACTGATTCACCCCCCCTCTCAGTATTTCCAACAATTGGTATCAAAGCTTGGTTCCTTCAATAGCAGTTTAACAGCTGGAAGGAGGTCATGGAGCATACCAAGAATGGTGTACCTCTATTCAATGAAAATAATTATGCACTTTGGAAAGGAAGAATGGAGGTCTATCTCTTGGCGCAAGGTTACGAAGTATGGGACACTATCGAAAATGGATTTACATCAACCGCGAATGAACAAGGTAAGAAGAATTTGGTAAATGATGAAAAAGAAAAGAATATTATTATCAGTGGACTTATTGAATCTACTTATCATAAGGTGTTGGGTTGTAAAACTGCCAAAAATGTATGGTACAAGCTTGAGAATATATATGCAGGTGACTCAAATGTCAAATAAGCAAAGCTTCAAATCTATAGAGAAAAATTTGAGCAACTCAGAATGAAAGAAGATTTCAACGTTGCTGCATACTTTCAATACGTTGATGAAATAACCAATACTCTGGAAGGATTGGGAGAGCCAGTTGACGAGAAGTACGGAAGATTCTTAGAACGTTACCAGGGAGATTCAACCCAAAGGTATCGGTCTTAGAATACAGCGCAAATCTGGACAAACTCAACAAAGAGGAATTAGATGGAGTTCTCATAGCATATGAAATGAGAGTTGATTAAGAAGAAGGTACTTCACATCTAGAAACTACGTTCGTTGCATCTAAGAAAACCAATAAGGATAAGCAACCTTCAATTGAAAAGACATGCACCTGCAAGTGTGAAGAAAAGGGAGATGATGAAGAAGGTCTTTCAGATGAAGAATATGCTTACTTCACGAGAGAAATACAAATTGGTAAGGGACAATTCAAAGGTAAACTTCCATTGATATATTTCAGCTATAATGAGGTTGGGCATTTTGCAACAAAATGTCCAAACAAAAGTAATGGCAACTCAAAAAGAAAGAAAGGTTGTAAGAAATTCAACAAGCAAGGATCCAAAAGGAACTTTATCTCTAAAGAAGATAGCTCATCATCCGATGAAGACAATGATAGTGAAGAAGAAGCCAATGAGAGATTATTGTTTATGGCCAAGCACAATAAACCCAAGAACAATAAGTAAGATGTATCAAACAACGAAGAAGAAGGATGGACCATAGACGAATTTTACGAGGAAGCAATCAAGCTTATAAAATATCTCAAGGTGGAGAATATCTATTCCAAAACTCTTGAAGAACAAGTTCAAGGTCTCAAAATTGAAGTTGAAGAACAAAAATTTATTGAAGAGTCACTTCAAAAGAAGTTGGAAGAAAGAAACCAAGAAAGGGAAGAATTAGAAGCCGAAGTAGTCTCGCTGCGTGAGGAAGTGAAGAAGGGAAAAACTATCCAAAACTATGCCAACAGCTCAAGGGCATTGGAAGAACTCATCAACAATCAACGATCTTACAACGACAAAATTGGCATCGGTTACAAAGAAGAAGTATCAGGACCTTCTACAACAAAATACAATGAACCTATGAGATCTGACATGCATGTAGACTTCATTGGACAAGATTCGCAAGAACAGCCTTGGAAGACAATTCCTCGACGAAAATTTCCATCCAGGTACCAACATATTTTTTATGGCTACTGTTATTCATGCGGAAAATTTGGTCATAAAGCTATAGAATGTTGCACATACCCTAGGAACGAATACAATTCCTAGAGATCTATCAAATATGAACCTCCCAGGGCTCAGCGAAACATCAATAGATTTGAACATTTAAGAAATAATATTGAATGTTACAAATGTTGAAACTTTGGACACATAGCCAGAGACTGCAGACTTGAAAATCCTCCAAAAGAATCTTTGAAGCCACAGAATGAATGAACATGGAAGAAGAAGAACACTGATAATTGTGCTCTCGCTCTCAAGGCTCAAAAAAATAAAGATGTGTGGTATGTTGACAGTGGTTTCTCAATGCATATGACTGGAGATAGGAAGAAATTTTTATCTCTGAAAGAGAAGAAGGATGGAACCATATCCTTTGGAATTGATGGATCTTCAAATGTTATAGGATCAGGTACCGTCACTCTCAGAAGAAAAGATGTTATAGCCAAGAATGTTCTATTAGTCAAAAACATGAATCACAATCTGCTCAGTGTTGGAAAAATGTGTGATCAAGGACACACAATGCTATTCAACTCCACAAAATGTGAAATCAGGAAAGGCAGGTATGGTAAAATTGTGGGTACAACAAGTTGAGCTCCAAACAACATATATGTTCTGGATGAAGCAACTAAAGCATGTATACTAGCTAAAGAAGATGAAAGTTGGTTATGGCACAAACGAATGGGTCACATAAACTTTGAAAATCTTGTTAGGATAAGCAAAAAGGAAGCAGTACAAGAAATTCCAAAAATATCAAAACCTTCCAACACACTATGTGAGGCATGTCGGCATGGCAAGCAGACAAAAGTCCAATTTAAAACAAAAGAACACTTTTCATCACATCCATTGCAATTGATACATACAGATCTATGTGGTCTTGTGAGAACAAAAGGCTTAGATGGAGAATTATATTTCATGTTAATGATAGATGACTATACTAGGATGACAGCCGTCAGTTTCCTAAAGAAAAAATATGAAGCATTTGAGTGCTTTAAGATCTACAAGGAGTTGGTTGAAAATGAAACTGATTTGAAAATAAAGTGTTTAAGATTAGATAATGGTGGAGAATTCACTTCCAAATTATTTCAGCAATACTGTGACGAAAATGGAATAAAAAGGCAATTTTCAATAGCACGAACACCTCAGCAAAATGGAGTTGCTGAAAGAAAGAATAGAACCGTATAGGAAATGGGTAGAACAATGTTGAAGGACTCAAAATTGGATGAAAAATTCTGGGTTCAAGCAATTGATACGACAGTCTTCATTATCAACTGAAGTCTTCTCAGAAATAATTGCAACAAGACTCCATATGAATTATGGAAAGGAAAACCAGCTAATGTAAAATATTTCAGAATCTTCGAAAGCAAATGTTATATCAAAAGAGAAGATCAAAATTTGGGTAAGTTTGAATCACGTGTTGATGAAGGTATCTTTGTTGGTTACTCACGCAAAATAAAGGCCTATAAATGCTATAATCTAAGACGAAAACAGATAGTGGAGAGCATAAATGTTACATTTGACGAAGATGGTGTTCTAGCGAGTAATGATGAGGATATAGAATCTTTGAAACTTGAGATAGAGGCTGAAAAAGACACAGATAAAATTGTAGAACAAGAAGCAACTATCAACGAGGAAGAAGTAAACAATGATCATCAAGATATACCATAACAACAACAAGAAGCTCCTCCAAGGAGAACAAAAGAATGGATTCAAAAGAACCATCCATCAAATCAAATCATTGGTGACATAAATGAAGGTCGACAACTTCGTTCATCACAACAAGCTCACATTGCTTTTCTAGCAACCTTTGAGCCTAGTAGTTTTGAGGAAGCCAACCATAATGAACATTGGGTAGCAGCTATGAATGAAGAATTGGATCAAATTGAGAAGAATAACACCTGGGAATTAGTTCCACGACCAAAAGATAAAAATGTAATTGGGACTAAATGGGTGTTCAAGAACAAATTGAATGAAGATGGGCAGGTTACCAGAAACAAAGCAAGATTGGTTTGCAAAGGCTATGCACAAGTGGAAGGAATTGATTTCGACGAAACATTTGCACCAGTTGCCAGAATGGAAGCCATCCAAATGTTTCTCGCCTATGCATGTTCAAGAAAAATCAAAGTCTACCAAATGGATATTAAGTCAGCATTTCTGAATGGAGAATTAGAAGTTTACATCGAACAACCTGAAGGTTTTCTACTATCACAAAAAGAAGACTATGTCTGCAGGTTAAAGAAGGCTCTATATGGTCTCAAGTAGGCTCCTAGAGCATGGTATGCTCGTCTTGATGGATATCTACGTCAACAAGGGTTCAAGAAAGGTACTGTTGATAGCAATATTTATGTACAAATAGATAAAGATAATTTAACAATCGTTGAGGTATATGTGGATGATATAATATTTGGTAGCAATGATGATCGACTAAGTAAGAAATTTTCTACAAAGATGCAAAGTGAGTTTGAGATGTCTTTACTTGGTGAGCTGACATACTCCTTAGTGCTTCAAATATCTCAGTAAGAGAAAGGAATATTTATATGTCAAGCCAAGTACATCAAGGAAATGCTCAAGAAATTCAAAATGGAAGATTGCAAACCCATCCTTACTCCGATGGTAACAGGTTGCAAATTGAGCATAGATGACTCATCTAAGGATGTGGATCAGAGGTTTTAGAGATCTATTGTAGTCTTCTATATGTTACAGCCTCTTGGCCAGATGTTATGCAAGTTGTTGGACAAGTAGCAAGATTCCAAACAGCACCAAAAGAATCACATATTATTGCCATCAAAAGAATTCTTCGATATCTAAAGGGCACAGAAGAATATTGCTTGTGGTATCCCAAGGGTAACAATCTCATTATTCAAGCCTTTACAAATGCAGATTGGGCAGGAAGCATTGATGATCGTAAGAGCACTAGTGGAGCAGCATTCTATCTAGGTGGTTGTCTCGTATTATGGTTGAGCAAAAAGAAAACTTCAATCTCGTTATCTACAGTGGAAGTAGAATACATTTCAGCAGCATCATGTTGTACTCAAGTCCTTTGGATGAAACAAAATTTGCAAGATCTTCAAGTACAATTCAGTGAGCCTATTCCCATATTCTGTGACAACACTAGTGCCATCAACATCTCCAAGAATCCTGTCATGCATTCAAAAACAAAACACAATCTGATCAAATATCATTTTGTTAGAGAACAGGTCATTGAAAAGAATATCAAACTTGGGTATGCTTGTACAAAAGAGCAAATTTCTGATATCTTCACTAAACCTTTACCTCGTGAAGCATTTGAATATCTTCGTCAAAAGATTTGGATTCTCCCAAGTTCTCATTAGATTACAGGTCTGCAGAATGGTTGTGTGTCAGGGGGAGTGGAAGTGTGTACAGGTCTACAGGACGGTTGTGTGTCAGGGGGAGTGGAAGTGTGTACAGGTCTGCAAGATGGTCGTGTTTCAAGGGGAGTTACCCTTTGCCATTGATGTCAAAGGGGGAGATAATGTTGTAGGAAGAGGTGTCATGATCGCAGGGGGAGTACTTGTGTTGCCATCAATGCCAAAGGGGGCGATTGTTGATCAGCGGTTGTCATTGATGTCAACCCAAGTAGCACCAGGGGCTAACCCAATATTGCATGGGAATTTTGACCTACCAAATTAATATATTCTGGGTCAATAATGCTTTTGATGGTTTCTACTTGTCGAGATATTTCCATTGATATATGGCACGCCATGTAATTCTTCACGGTTTGAGAGATATTCATGTTTGAAGTTTGTACCCCAAGTTAGTGGGCTAAAACCCCATTGGGTTGGGGCATGGGTCATTGAAAAGTCATAATTAATATTTTTTAAGCTCCTAAAATCCCTCCCACGTTCACTTGTTGAAGCCCCTCTCAACTTAAGCATTCATATAAATTGTGATCTTCATTTCCTCCTTATGCAAGGGATTCGGCCATCTGAAACAGGCCATTGTGGCATTTTCGCTCTAACTTTTTTTTCTACGAAAGTTCAGAAGTTGAAATTTTTAAGAGGTGAAGCCAAAATAAATCCTGAGGAAGCTGTAGTAAAAATTTTAGATCAAGATGTGCAATATTTTTGGAGATATGATCTGTGGAAGTCAGGGTTTTTGCAGGCTCCTGAAATTCATCTCAAAGAAGTGGCTTTGGTAAAATCGTCATAACTCTCTCTCTGAGTATCGGATTGGAATTCTGTAAAAATTGGTAGATAGTGCACAGTCTATAATTTTTTCTCTATCACTTTTAGAGCCAAATGAAGAAACAATGACATGTGGCATGCCGTACAAGTGACCTCTGCTGAAACAGTCCATAATTAGGGCATTGTGAGAGATTGGGCATAAATCTTTCTTGAAGAATCCAAATTGGGTCAGACCTGTGGCATTGGAAAGAAGAATCAGAGGACTACTACATGACTAAAAATAAGATATTGAGGATCTGAAATAACAGAGATAAACCAGATTCAATATCGAGCTCCTAGAAGGCAAGAAAAAGCTAGATCATGTGTTGTCAAGGATTGCAAAGGACCAGAATTTCTATAGCAAAAAAGCAAAGCAAGGTGCAACAGAGGGTAGCATGACAAGAGCAACAACCAAGGTGCATAACAGCAGCAAGAAGTTCATCATATGAAGTCTTCAAGTGGGTAGCACTGCATACAATCATTGTAAAGGTATCATTGTACTTAGTCATTGTAAATACATTATTGTACAAATTGTACTAGTGTCTATCTGCCAAGGGTTGAAGAGGGAGTGTTGGGAGGTCTAGGATCATCATTAGGTGGTTGTGTCAAAGTTGGGGTTATGGTATAGTATATATTCTTCTTCTACATCATTCTATATCATTGTAAAGTGGACCATTTTCCCTGGTACGGGAGTCCATTCTTCTTTTATTCTTCTATAGGGTGGTAGGTGGTGCTAGGGTGAGTTGTAGCTCATTGGGTGTTGGGGCATCCGTTCAGTTGACTACTGAAGAATCTCGAGCATTGGAGCATCCATCCAATAGGGGAGCTGAAAAGAATGTTGTTCTAGATTCTAGGAAGTTGGAGCTTTATTTTCAATTGAGTTGAATATTAAAGATTTATTAGAAAAGCATTAAAGGTTTTTGTCCCTGAGTGGGTTTCATCTTAACACCGTGCGATTTTTGTTTTCGCTTTCTTTATTTGTCATATCATTGTACAAACACTAATAATAATTGAAGATTAACTAATGCTCTAATTGAAAGGAATATCGATTCACCCTCCCCCCTCTCAACATCAACATTTTTTTACATAAAAGCGACAAACCTCATAGATAACAAACCTCATAGATAGGAGTCTATGGAAACTTCCCTACATGGTGAGTCTAATGTAGGAGCATCAAGCTAAATTTTCATTATTCATTTGTTTGATTTAGGGGGTGAGATATTTTAATTATTTATTTAATTATTTTGCTCATTTTTAATTAATTTAAGAGAGACAATATAAATGTGAGGATTATTGTAAATATTCCTTAAATAACTAAGGACATGAATGGAGTGAATTAGGTAGATAATCTAGGGATGAGGAATTCCATAAACGGGACTTAGTTGAGTCCAAAAAAAAGTGAAATCTAATTTAGATTTTAGTTGAGATTTGTGTGGATGAATTTAGGGAGTGGAATAAATTCATCTTTATGTATAAATAAGAGGGTTGTGTGAGGAAGAAAGACAAGCGAGGAAGTGAGGAAGTGATGAATACAGAGAGAGTAAGAGAAATGGTTTGAAGGGCCGAGAGCCAAGAGGCTACCCATTGTAATATTTGGCCAAAGAGTTTTATGTTTTATATCAGATATTTTTTTTTGTATGCCTCTTTTTCCTTCATATGTATTTTTGAGCTGAATATATTTGTGGTTTTAATGAAGAATTTTAATCTTGAAGGTAGCACATGAGTTTTTATATGCTAGGATCTGTTTAACCCAGTATCCTGGCATCATAGACCTCCCAAAAACCATGTAATGATTGAACCTCAACTGAAACCAACTTAAACTCAAACTACTTCTCCTCAACCTCTAAATTAGTCAACTGATTCTACTCAGATTGATAAATCAATATTTACTGCCTTTAATGTTGAGAAAGAATTAGAAACAATGAAAATTTAAATTCCACTTTCTGAACTCTCTAAAAATCCAGGGTATAAAAGTCAAGTAGCAAAGTTGATCCAAAATTCTATTATGGATGCTGAAGGGGATATTATCAATCTACAAAATGAAATACCCACCATAGCTTTTGGTCCTAGTTCTGATATGATTCATGAATCAATACCACCCTTCTACTTGACTTTAAAGGTGCATGATTCCCTACTATACAACTGTATGCTTGATTCTAGTGCTTCGCACAATTTAATGCCTAAAGTCATCATGGAACAACTTAATCTGGATATCGCTCGAACCTATCATGACTTGTATACTTTTGATTGAAAGAGAGTTCAATGTTTAGGACTCATTAAATATCTAGTGGTCACTTTACATCAAATACCAGTTAAAAGTGTAGTATTAGACATAGTTGTCACTGATATTCCTCCCAAATTTGGAATGCTTTTATCCAGATCATGTTGTGCAAAATTGGGAGGAAGTCTTCAAATGGACATGTATTTTGCCACTATCCCTGTATATGGTGGAGAGGGCCTTAGATTATATAGAGAAATCAGATTCCTAAATACTGTTTGAAATGCTAATCAAGCTAGGAATCATCCCATTTATGCAGTAGATCAAGAATTTAGTTGTTTTCAACTATCATCAGACACTTAACAGAATTATCAACTCAAGATTGACGATGTAGTTGACACCTCTAAATCAATTCAAAATAAAGTCTGGAAATCATCTTTTGATGGATCTTGCACCAAATATGGAGCTGGAGCAGGAGTTGTTTCGATTTCACCTGATAAATAAAATATTACAGAATCATGAAAATTAGATTTTGAGGTCACAAACAGTGTTGCTGAGTACGAAGCTTTTATCCTAGGATTAGAGCTTGCTAGAAGCTTAAAGGTAAAAAATTTAAGTTTTTTCACTGACCCATAACTAATAGTAAGACAAGTTAGGAGTCTTTACCAAACAAAGCACCCTAGACTTAGGCCTTACAGAAATGAGATTTGGGACACCATTGAAAATGCCTTTGATGCTTTTAATATCACTTTGATTCCTACAGATGAAAACCTACATGCAGATTCAATAGTTGTTTCAGCTAGTTCTTTCAAGACTCCAAATCAATTTCAAATTCAATATCAGATACAAATCAAATATAGGCCTTCAATCCCAGAAAATATTAAACATTGGAAAATATTTGAGGACGATGAACAATTAAAATCCTTTCTGCAAGTCATTGACAAATTTTCTGTATTGCAAATTGAAGAGGATAATTCAGGCAGTAAAGAAGCTACCCAAGACAAAGAAAGTTCCAAACTAAAATCAAAGGTAGATGATCATGATATAATTCAATTATCAAATAATTTTATCACCAAGGGACTTTTTCCTTTAGAAAAATTGTTTGATCAAAACGATGTTCCCAAAAATATGTTCTCTGCTTCACCATAAAATGACATAGAAGACACAAATATTGGCACTAATGAGGAAATTAAAAACATTAAATTTTGTGCATCATTAACTCGAGAACTTAAATCTAAATATGTCAAACTTAATAATTATAAATATGTATTTGCCTGGTCTTATGCTGATTTTAAAACTTATGAAACATCTTTAATGAGCATAAAATTCCACTAAAACTAGATGTAAAGCCTTACCACCAAAATTTAAGAAGGATGAACCTAGTTCTTCTTCCCACCATAGAGAAAGAACTGAAGAAACTTTTAGATGCCCAAATTATTGTCCCATTAAGATACTCTACTTGGGTTTCCAATTTGGTCCATGTGAGGAAAAAGAATGGTGAAATAAGACTCTGTGTAGATTTTAGAAACCTTAATAAATCATCCTTGAAAGATAATTATCCACTTCAAAAGATGGATCAATTACTTCAAAAAGTTTCAGGTGCTAACAGACTCTCTATGCTGGATGGATTTTCTGGTTATAATCAAATATTGGTGAATTCAGAAGACAGGGAGAAGACAAGTTTTACCACACCTTGGGGTAAATTCATGTATGCCTAGATGCCATTTGATCTATCAAACGCAGGAGCAACATTTCAGAGAGCCATGGACTTGGATTTTATCAGGAAGGTAAACAAATTCATTGTTATTTATCTTGATTATTTAACTGTTTTCTCTGAATCAGATCCTAAACATCTTAAGCATTTGAGGAAATTTTTTGAAAGGTGTAGGAAGTTTGGAATTTATTTGAATCCCAAGAAGTCATTATTTTCCATTAAAGAGGGTAAATTTCTAGGTCATATTATTTCAAAAGATGGATTAGTTAGTGATCCCAAAAGGGTCTCTATTATTCAATCATTATCATTACCTAGAAATAAGAAAGAGATTCAAGCTTTATTTGGGAAAATTAACCTTTTGAGAAGGTTTATACCAAATTATGCAGAAATAGTGAAGGATATAACAGACATGCTAAAAAATAACCATGAATTCAAATGGACTGTCTCTGCAATATTTTCATTTGACCAGATAAAGAAGGCCATCTCCAAAGCCCCAACCTTAGCCAGTCCAAACTACTCAAAACATTTCAGCATGTTCTCTTTTTCCTATGAAGGTACCCTTGCAGGTGTCCTTTTGCAAAAGAATGAAGATTACCATGATCAACCTATAACATTATTTAGTAAGGTCATGAGAGATGTCGAACTGAGATATGATATTATCGAAAAACAAGACTATTATTTTGTTCAAGCCCTGAAGTCTTTTACAATGTATATACTCCATTCCACTGTCATTGCCTATGTGCCCAATAACATTGTTAAAACAGTTCTCACATAGCCAAACACTGATGGCAAAAGGGGAAGATGGATAACTCAAATCCTTGAGTTTGAAATCACCATCAAAACTACCAAGTTAGTAAAGGGGCAGGGTTTAGCCAAGTTGTTAGCTGAATCCAATTGTAAATTCTTGGGCATAAACTTTGTTTTTGAAGTTTCAGAGAAGCATCCACAAGAACCTTCTTCAAATTTGGAAAGGGATAATCCACAAGAACCTTCCTTGAATGCAGAAAGGGAGAATCCACAAGAACCTTCCCATGGAGTGCAAGGAAAGAATACACAAGAACCTTCTCCTTCAACTCAGACATTCCCTATTCATATTGATGAGAAGTTTGTTTGATCAGATTGGTATGCAAACATTGTTCATTTTCTGATTCATTTTGAATGTGCAACACAGTTTTCAAAGAACCAGTGCAAAACACTCAAGTTGAAATCCATCAAATACTGTATCATCAATGCCAACTTATACTAGAAGGATCCTCTTAATATTTTACTACTTTTCCTAATAGAATCAAAAACTGAAGGAATCATTGATCAGTTTCATGCAGGAAATTGTGGAGGCCACTATGCTTGGAGAGCGACAACATATAAGATATTAAGGGTGGGATTTTATTGGCCTACCTTGTTTTCACAAGTAGGATCAAAAGCCAGAGCCTGTGTTCCATGTTAGATGTTTGCTGGTAAGAAAAAATAGCAACTCTTCCACTAGTTCTAGTAGTTGTTTCAACACCATTTCTTCAGTGGGGATTAGATTTTATAGGTGAAGTACATCTAGCCTCTAGTAATCAACACCGATGGATCTTGACTGCTACTGACTATTTCACCAAGTGAGTGGAAGCCATTCCTGTAAGAAATGCTACTGATTCAATTGTAATAAAATTCATTGAAGATAATACTTGATCCAGATTTGGTTGCCCACAGAAAATAGTCACTGATAATGCCACATCATTCAGCAATATAAAAATGATAGAATTCTGCCAGAAATATTAGATTCTATTGCATCACTCAACTCCCTATTATCCATAAGGAAATGGTCTTGTTGAATTATCTAACAAGAGTTTAGTGAAAGTAATCAAGAAAAATTTAGAAGACCATAATAAAAACTAGGACACCCATTTGATTTATGCAATTTGGGAAAACATAATTTATTCAAAAATATCAACAAGTAAATCCCCATTCCAATTAGTTTATGGAAAAGATGCCATTTTTCCTACAAATTTAGCTTTCCCTATGCTCAAGTTTCTACGAGAATCTACTGATGAACCTGATGATTACTCTAGAAGGATTAATCAGATCATTGAGTTGAATGAAAATAAAGATGAGATACAATACAAACTAAAGAAATATCAAAATAAAATCAAGAGTCTCTTTGATAGAAAGGCAAGGGAAAGAGATTTTAGAGAAGGGAATTTAGTCCTAAGATGGGATGCTAGGAGAGAAGATAAAGGAAAACATGGAAAGTTTGACAATTTATGGTTTGGGCCACTCAGCATTGCAGAGGTAAAAGAAAACAACACATTTGTTCTACATAGTCTTGAAGGACATTTTTCAACACGGCCTGTCAATGGCAGATTTTTGAAACACTATATCCAGTACTGAAGGAGATCCTACATCATCATTGTACATAATCATTTTCTTTTATCATTTGAAGTCTATTTTTTTTCTACAGCAAAGACTCCATAGCCCAAGGAGAAGGCACATGGAACTGCTTGTTCTTTGCATCCCACAGGGGGAAGTAGTCCCCAGCTGGAGCCAATGTTGTAACATTATTTGTTTTTGATAAGTTAGCATGGTAGTTTAAAAAATAAAAAATAAAATTCTAAGTTAGAACATGGATGGAAAAAAAAAATCAAAAATGTTAGGAAAAATATATTTTATGACATCCACGATAGAAAAATGATAGGATAGTTTGATCTAAATAAAGGAGGCAAAAGAAAAAAAAATTTAGGAAAGCATGAAAAAAAAGGGGTTAAATTCTTTAGTGATCAAAATGATAATGGCCACATGTTTAAATGAGCCATATTTTCAAAAATGTAAAGTTTAATTCATGTATGTGTAAACCTTTGAAAAAGGGGTTTTATATATTCATTGATTAAATTAATATATATGTGTGCATATGAATTTTATGGTAAAGTCGCTAAACAAAAAACTGTAAAATCACAAATAGGATAAGGCGCTTGCAGATTCCGACGGTATATCTTGAGCTTCCCTCAAATCTATGACGGAGATTGACTTCGCACCCCCTCCGCTTATTTATTGTTAATGCGAGGGGGGGAGGGGGAGTCCGAACTCTGGTTTCAATGGCTTCCCTTTTCCCTGATGTGACAGCATCAAGTGACTTCGGACCCCCTATGCCTAAAACTGGAAATCGGGAGGTACCCTCCCCCCCCTCCCCCCTCAAAATCCACCTCTGGTTTTCCACTCTCACTATTGTTTTCCCGTGCCAAAAAATTTTGCCTGCGCCACAACCATTTATCCACCCATCACTCATGTCCCTCCACATCACTTATCTTTTATTCCCTAATGCTCCATTATACCCGTTAATCCTCTCGTTAGCGAATAAATTTGCTCGATTATACTCGTTAATCATATCATTATGTAGCAAATTCGCTTGATTGTTAGCCATGACCGTTAAACCCAAACCACAGTCTATAAAATTGCCAACAGTTGCACGTTCATTACTTTACCTCCACCTTCAATTCACTTTCATCCTCCATCACCATTCCATAATGAATTATCATTTCTGTAATTTTCTTTCATATTCCCGAAACCCTGTCATCATTTCTGTAACCTGAAACTTTGAATTCTTGTACCACTCTATACCAGTCAAGCATGGCACCTAAGGCTAAAGCCAAGAAGCAAACGACACCGAAAGGTAAAGGTAAGAAACGAATAACAAAAGAAATATTGAATGTTGATAGTATTGCAGAGGTCGTACCCGAGTTCGCTCATCTAGCTGCCGAGGTTATTCCTGAATCTGCCAAAGTCGTTGTAGAAGACATTCCTGCAACTCCACAAATCAATATCGACCTCACACCCCTAGTCAATACCTATTTTAAAATTACTGAACGTCACTGTGAATTTGAGTATTATGAGCTACATTTGTGGCTAAAATAGAAGCACCTAGATAACCAAGACCCTATCAGGTTTTGGGAGTCTATGTTGCCTCTGTTTACATTCCCTCAAACTCACATGTTCCCGGATCTAATTTCCTGGTGTCATAAGTAGTATGACCCTATAACTAGGTCAATGGTGGCTCAGAATGGGAATGTTTTGATCACCATATCCCCTGAAACCATTAAACAGATTCTTCTCATCCCTCCTTCTGACTCCTTATCCTATTTCTCCCCTCCTGCCCTCATGGATCTTTATCACAAATTATCCTTCCCTGAGAAAGCTCAGATATTCGACATCTTCCTACCTGAGGATGCAGATTTACCAAAGATAAATCCCCCATATTCATCCTCTATCTTTCCAATTTCTTCCAAACATTGTATCTCCCTACTTTCTTATCTGTTAGGACACCCCAACGATGAAATCGTTGATGAACCCACCTAGGTTTCTTATCTATCTTCACCCTTGAAAAATCACCTTTGTTTATGTAAAATTATAGCCATTTCTTGGCTGATATTATACATGAAAAATTCATGAACTTCACCACACAAGGAGAATTTAATTACTCTTCTGTGATTATTCATATGATTTTGTTTCAGCAGGCAGATATGTTGCCCATTCATTTCAACAAGCAAGATGCACAAGGAGTGAATCAGTTAGTGATTCACTGGACAGAATTGGTCAGAGCTTCGTCAACAACTACTTCTTTCTCAGAATTCATTGACTCATTCATTCATCCAGTCAGGCAGCTCTTTACCATTTCATCAAAGCCTAGAATTGGAGAAGACATTAAAATAATTCTGCACCTTAGTGAACAAGAAAAGACAGTTGATTGGTATCTGTACAAGAATTATACAAAGATCAGAGTGTATGGCTGCGAGATTCCACCATACAAACTTCCAAAATATTTTCCTATGAGAATTTTCTCCGTAGAGTACATAAGACATATGTTAAATATGGATTAATTACATTTTGTTTTAGGAAAGAGAAAATCCCATTTTAAAATCAAGGCCAATGTTGGATCATTCATTTGTAATACCAGAACAGCTGGTATTGATGCAGATGCACTATTAAAGAAGATGGGTTTTCAGTCAAGTTTTACTTGGTCATATGACCCCCATGGAATTATTTCTACTCCGAGGTTTGAACTCAAGACAACCTCTTACACTCATACCTCTAGAGCATAAATAGATAATTACATGAACCAGGATGAATGGGTAGAAGGAAGTTTCCAAGAAGCAGATGAACAAGTCATTTCTACTTCAAATATACAAACACCAATCCTTGACAGTAAACAAAAATTCAAGAAGAGAAGGATCAACTCCAACAGAAGCCAAGTGAAGCTTTTGATATGATCAAGGTTCTTAATTCAAAGAACATAGAGGAGTTAGAAGCAATCAATATCTTAGAAAAGATGACAACTATTTTGGAGATAAAGAAGGTTTTGCAGAAAAGGAACTTGATCAACTAGTTGCAGACCAAGTGTGAAGCCTTAAATTTTATTGTTCAAAGGTTTCATACTAAATTTAATGTTTTAAATCATAAAGGTATGCTAGGTCTGGTTAGATTATATAATAAGTTTGTCAACTTATAAGATTATTGAAAAAAGTTGTATACAATTGCAATAGACAAAACAAAGTTTGCAAGTATCAAAGGTCACATTACAAGCAAAGCTTTTCTTGAAGCACTATAGTTTGACTTGATTATTCATCATCAAATCAAACAATTGTTCATCCAAAAACCAACTTTTGACATATTCACTGAAGTGGATGAAGTTTTCAGGAAAATGATGAATGTAGAAATCCCAAGAGAAGATTAGTGGGATACGTTTTTTGAAACCATAGAGTAAAAAGATTAATTTTGCAGCATGCCAGCACATCCGATTTTCAAGAGCCAGGTTAGCAACAACTTCCAATGAAAAAGGACAAGTCAGCAACAACTTTCACCAAAAGAGGTCAAATCATCAACAACCTCCAGAAAAACAGAGACACTCCATCTATCTATCTCCTTCTTTTATTCTTCTTATCCTATTATTGTAAATCAGTTAAGATATTTTTAAAGTTTTGTTAATTAGTATAAATAACTCTTAGCACTATTTATGAAGGGTTGCACCCTTGAATGAGAATATTTTGTAAAGCAGAAAGTGTACTAAATTTATTTTATCATCAATAATACAAGCAGGATTCTAAACTCATCTCGTACAATTATGTCTTCTCTGTGAGTTTTCCAGTTTTCCGTCATTTTGTTTCTTCCTATATTTAATTATCATCTAGATAACTAGGTGAGGTTGATTTTTTTCAACAACATTATAATTCCTCTTGAAGTTATAATTATTTTAAAGAATGATTTACTTAACAATCTGTTAATGTAAGTCCCTTTTATCAATAAATTGTCAGTATCTTGGTGATGTTAGATGTATTTTGTTGAACCTTTGAACAATGTTTACAAGTTTTCCAGCTTATGGTTTATTTAATATTTCAATCTAAATGTTTAATAATCATATTCTCTTACATAAGTCTACTTAATCCAAATCGTAAAATCTTAATCACTATATGAGATGAACAAGCAGCCCTTACTTATAATTATTGATATTATCAGCAAGATTTAAAAACCTTAAATGTCTGATTAAAATATATCTTATGCATTGGTCCTCCAAATATCTCAAAACACAACAAACATTTTATATGCTTTGGCATGATTATTGACCATAATCGTCTCAAAGGACAGCAGGGAGACCAATTGAAAACATTTTGGCAAGCAAAGTCTCATGTTAAAGCCGGTTCTTTGATTTTTTTCTCAGTTCTACTTTAATATAGATTGTTGTTGTTGTAGATGAAAGTGATTGCATCTATCTTATTTGAAGGATGAATATAATTGGTTTTTATTTAATATTATTTGAAGGATTAATATAATTTGTTTTTATTTAATATTTTTATATCATATATGAAAACAATATTATTAAGGATTTTGATTAATTCTAAATCAAATAATATAATCAACATTTTAGATAATCTTATTTTTATGAGTATTGTTAGGTCCCTATATTACTAGTAATTCCGTTATTGTTCTTAGTGTAGCCCCATTATTGTTATTGTTGTACCCCTGTAACCCCCATATTGTTATTATTGTGCCCTTACATTTTATTGTTAGGTTGGCTTGGATTATATTGTGGCCCCATGGACTCCTTGTTAGGGTCTCGTGATTTGGCTGATTGGCGAGCCAAATGACAGTGTAACATCAAACCAATCTTTGGAGCCCAAGGACCTAGCCTTCTTGGACTCAGAGAGGGCTCTCTATATATGTAAGGGATATCTGTGTGTTTGCTTATTGTGTTCTAATTTTAGGCTAGTTATGAAGTAGGTTTTTTGGTTTTGGTTTTTAGGTTGTGAGGGATGAAACTGATCAAATATATGAGATAGGTAAAAAGGATTTTAGATCAACTGGGTTGTGGGGTCGAAAAGGTCGAGAAAGCTATTCAGACGGTGATTCAAGGCTGTTTAAGGGTCGATTTGATTCGAGGTAGAAAGGATCTTTAGGCAAAATGGAACAAAATGAACATCAAATTTGGGAACAACAAAGGATTTCAAGTATAACTAGTTTAATAGCTAACATAAACATGGTAGTGCAAACCATTAATCATGAAAAATGTAACTATAAGCTAATCAATACATAGAAATAAACATTCAAGCCATGCATAGAGATATATCACCCTCTAACTTTGGGAAATGGCTATCAGACTTTGGGGAAAACACTTAAGATAGACAAAAAACTCAACTTACTATGCCAGAATGCCTAAACATAGTACTTCAAGTTATTGGGCACTTTGACAAACAAGATTGCATAGTCTTAGGCAAAGGGCTAGATCGGAACTAGGCCTCCTTGGTTCAACAAAATGATAATCTAATCAGTCAAAGAGACAATTTCATGGACAGAGCTATGACTAGCCATAGGTAAGCAGGGCGTACCGTAAATCATACTTAGCATGCATAGAACTATGAATGAAACAAGCAACAATATCCTCAAGTTATTAAAGAGCAATTAAGAATTCTTTAATGTGACTAAGGAAGAAGAAAACATGAAAGCTATGAAGAAACAGGAAATTTGAGGTGCCTCTAAGGACATGTCTCAAATCTGTTCTTTACTGATCTATAGCAAGCAAGAAACATGGATTCGTGAATGAAAACTAGAAACAAAACAAAGAAAGAGAAACTATACCATTCTACCAAATCATGGAATCCAACAACAATACTCTATTCATCATTCAAGAACATCCAAGAGACTATCCAAGAGCATGAGACAAGTATTTCTTCCAAAGCTTATATGACCATATATTGCTTCTATCATCAACTTCAGCCTTGTTTACAATGAATGCCTATGGAATATATAGGCTCAAGTGAGGAAAACCTCTTAGTTCAATTTGCACTCTCATTGGCCTATTCAAAATATCTAAACTTGTCCTTGAGGCTTTGCAAAGTCCAAGCCACAAAATATCTAAAAAATGCTAAAAGAGGGAATTTAATTGACTTTTCATAAGTTCTCATGTGCAAAAATAGCTAAACGCACATGAAGAAAAAGTAGTTTTTAAAGGTTCAAATTTTACAAAAATACTCAAAATTTTCATCAGCAAAAGGTCCCTTGACTTGCCGGCAACTTTTGGCAGCCTTCCCGATGTCGAAACGGGGCTCATAATAGCTCTTTGGAAAGCTCTGAGTGTCTACTTTCTGGAGAAACTAAAATTTTCTCAATCGGATTCCTAGCAATACTCCAAAAATAGGACTGTGTGTAAAAAGCCAGAAAATATAGTTTGCTAATAGAGCGGGCAGAGTGTAGAAAAAGTGTGCATTTTTTGCCAATTCGGAGGAGTGAATGATCTTCAAATGTCCTAAAAATCGCTGAGTGTGTGATCCCAAAATTATGGCATCCAATGATACCATCCTCCTCCTTTGATGATCCCTCAAACTGAAATGGCGAAGCCCATGAGTTTTGACCAAAAACACAAAAATGCCCAAAAACCAAAACATGTCGAATTTCGCTCAATTTTGGTGAGCAAGTCCCTCAAGGATTTTTAGGAACATGTCTATAAACTCAGGCTAAAATTCCAAGCCTAGAGGTTTCTTTCTCCTTTTTTCTCACCGGGCGCCCTCTTTGGGCAGTTTTGAGCCTGTCTTGGTTTTCTTCTTTGTTGCTTGGCATTCTAGCTTTGGTGAAGAAGTCATAGCCACTTCCCTAGGAGAGGCAGCTAGCACATGCTTTGGAGAATGCCCTTCATGATCTTTATGCTATTGTTCTGTCTCATAAGGCTACCCCTTTTCCTGTCCTTGCATCACTGTTATGTTGCTCCTGCTGCTCTGTCTCACCTTCACTATCCATCACTGTTTGATCAAGGTATAATTGGTTTTTAAATGTTTGTGTGAGATGCCCTTTTAACACACAATTCTCTGCTCTTTCAAAAACAATTCTTTTCACTTGGTATGTCACTTAACAAGTAAACTTAAGAACAAAAACACAGTCAGTAAAAGATACACAGTCAAAGTGATTTTTTCTGTGTTTTGTGGTATGGTCACCCTGCCTTTTGGTGTTTTGAGGACAATAGTATAACCTTGTATTTTAGACAAAGGCAAAACCAAAAACCTTCTTAATTCAAAACACTGCTCTCTTCTTTGTAGGCCACTCCACCAGTAGATTTAACAACATAAAGACAGTCAATCAAAAGTGTATCTACAGAGTTAAAGGTTACTGTGTTTATAGGATAAGGTGACAGAGCTTGTAATGTTTTTGATGTGGTAACAACAAGTCCTGTAGCAGTCAAATACCAATAAACTCCCCTTCAAACAAAACACTGCCCTCCTCATACTTCACTGTTCCTCATACCAGTTTTTTTCCCCACACACCTATAGGCTGTCTTAACCATTTCACTCATTTGAGGTCTGTTTTATAGAATGGAAGGTCGAACACTTCTTTTTCCTTTTTAACATACAGAGGAGACTTTTGGAAGGTCACAAATTCTCATCTAATGATCACTGTGTTTGAAAATTGACCTACCGTCTCACCCTTAAATCCCTGTGCTCCTATCTTTCATCACAGTTTTGAGGGCAGTTTCATGGCCTTTTATTATCAACAAAACTCACGAGCTTTTAATGTTTCATCTCTAGCCAACAGAACTACAACGAATCTTGTTATTTTAAATAAAATCACAAAACTCAAACTTGTGATTTCACCCTGTGAGTTTCATCCCTTTCACCTTCTCTTAGCAGTCTTAAAAGAGCAAATAGGCACATAAAATACCTATGAAATCGATGATGATGCTTCTTGAGGAGTTTGATCCGCTTCAAGAGTTGTTTGGAGGCATCTCGGACGTTGGATTTATGCACGACACTTTAGAAGGAGAGAACGTCATGAAAAACACAGTCGGGTCACTTGTCGGGCCCTTGTGACCAGAAGCTACAGGCGCACCGCGCGCCGCTACAGGCGCACCGCGCAGCTTCGTTCTCCTGTGTAAAATGAGCGCGTGAACGCACCGGGCAATCCTACAGGCCCGCCGCGATGTGAAAAACCTCGAAAAACTTGTAAATTTGCTCGAAACTCTTATCTCGATGCAGTGGACAGCAAAAAGGAAGCTGGTCTCATGTTTTGAGAGTTTTTTAAAGAGGTTTTGCAATGGTCTCTTTGTCCCTTTGAAATGCAGCAAATTGAAAACCCCATGACTTTCACTTGTGAAGGTTTATTGAATGTGTTGCTCTTTGAAACAATGCCTTGGTTCATTTTTTGAAACCTAAAATGATCTTAACTGCGCTGAGAGGGGCCCATCTCTTTGAACAATTTTGGCAAAAGGATTTTCATGCCTTTAAACAACGTTAATAGGTATCAACCTATTCATTTTAAAAAAACATATTCAAAAGGTCACAATCTGTTCACTGTGCTTATATGTTTGAAAGGTGATTTCTGCCACTGTTAGTCCTTTTAATAGTATTTTCAACCTTGGACAAACTACTCAGCAATGTACCAATGATGATGAGGCAACTCTAGTAATTCTACAAGGAGGTAGATTTACCCTTTGAACCTTTAAACTAATGTGTCTGCTCTGGATGCTTTAAAGGTGATCATGCCCTAATGTGAAAAGGATTTGACTGTTAGGTGTCCTTTAAGCTCATTTTCTGACTGTGGGTACAAAAAATGCAGTTGCATTTTCTCATGCTCTATCCATCTATGTCCATTAAAAGGGGATTTCTTTAACACATCTCTCTTTACTCAGAATGCATTGATAAGGTACCTTTGACCTTTTTATAAGGAACATGCCTATATTTGTTTTGAAAGTTTCTCCAGAGTCTGAAAAACATGCCAAAGTCCTTCTTGCATTTATGAACCTCTGTGTTCAGTTGTATTGCCTCTTGGGGAACTGAGCTCAGATTTCCTTTTGTCCACTATGATAAATAATTTGAAAGACATTCCTTTGTGAGTAGGAAGATCAGTACTCTTTAAAAAACAACTATCATTTCTTTTGCTTGTGCAATGACCCATCTCATCAACCACTCTTCAATTTTGTTTTGTTTGAGCTCCAGATTGTCTTTGGCGAGAAACCTTGATAAGAGACAAGTTTAACCTCTTGGATTACAGTGGTACCCCTGTTTTCCTTCTTTGTCTTTGTACATTATTTCTCTGTTTCAACTATCTCTTACTGTTCTTACCATTCATCTTTTGATCAGTCAAACCTTGAAATCAGACAATGCCCCGGCCCTCTGCTTCTGAATGAAGGAGGCCTTTCTTGACAAAATGTCTGATGTTATTTCAACCTCTGTCTTAATCTGCTGAAGAATTTTTGATGAGCATGCTTGACAAGGGTTTCTCTTATACATGATGGCAGGCAAACAACTTTGAAAAACACTACTACTTTTACCTCTGCCTTCAATCATCACTTTGCTTCAGAAAACCCTAGTCACTGTCTCACTTTTTATTAAAAACAAATCTGTCTTACAGTTAGTTGCAAATCTTAAAACCAAATTTTGTTCATTTCCCTCTGCTTATAGATGAAGGAGGCACCTTTAACCCTCTTCTTATAGATGAAGGAGGGTTTTCAGTCTTGTTTGTATCATCAGACCTGTGACAGTGCTATTTTTCCTTCTACTATCTTGTCAGGCTTCGAATGTGGTCGCAAGAGCTTGATGAAATACTCTTTTCTTTGTAGCTGCATCCAAGGCTCAAGATCACATTGAGAAGCAGTTGTCTTCTCATGTGGAAAAAAATGTTGTCTTCTGAGATGCTCGTATGTTTCTGTCCTTGAAAGATCCATAAAACACTGTAAAAACACCTAAAATCAGCTTGACTTATGGTCTATATATTGCTGAGACTTAAGGGTGTATTAGTGGCACGACCTAGGGCTATAACCAACTTTATTTGCAGAATGGGAAGGTCTGTTATGACTGGTCAATAGCAGATGGAGGTTCTTTGGCTCTTGGATAGTTTTCCAAGGGAGAAATGCCTTAAAGCGCCACATCCTAACTTAGGGGAGACTTTTTGGACAGATTTGGATTGTTTCTTTTAGAGCTGATGGGCGGACTAGTATGACTGAGGCTAGGTAGGAATTTGACATTGAGGTTTCATCTTGTCATGGGCGAATGAAAAGGTAGGAAGGCAAAAAAAGTTTATGGGGGTTTTCTAGATGACAAATTGACATATGAAGGTCAGCTTCTAGAAAACTCAGCTGGGAATTTAGTCATCAACAACAGGTGAAAAATACTGATGACTAACAGTGGCTCCATTTGGGGAGGGTAGCTCCTTTTCAGGAGGTGTCCAGAATATCAGATCTTTGGCTTATGAGACTAGTGCCTTACCCATTGGCACAAATTTCACTCTCCTTTGATGCTACTTCTGAAAAGAGACAGCATGATTAGCATCAATGATTTTTCTACCTACCCCACTATCTTTCCTAACATTTTTTCTTCTTTTTGGCGCATTTGGACTAGCAGCCTTTTGACAATATATATTTTCTTTGTGGAAAACTGAACCTATATAATTCTACACTTATATCTGCCGGGAGTTTAGATTAAACTGATGAACTCCTTCATTACTCTACCTAAACTAGATCAACTGTCAAGATTAAGCTGTTTGACAGGATTTTGTTCTCTAATCTAAAACATGAAATTTAAAAGATGATCAAATCAGGATTAGACAGTCTGATTTGTCATGTATTTGTGGCATAAAAGACAAGCTGCACACAAATATTATTCTACATGAAATGGAAACTAAGAAAAAACAAGGCTAAGATGCATATTTTTTTTTTCATCCCCGCTTCTCTCTTTGGTTCTGTTTTGGGCATGTGGAACCAGTATCTTTTCCTAATCTACTCTCTTTGATAAGTCAAGCTTACACAATGTTGACCATCTTTTTCACTCACTAACTTATCAACAATTAAATTTAAACATGTTTAGCTATGATTAGGCTAGATAACTGAACAAGACATTTAAGCACAAGTAGCGGCATTTAGACTTGCATGCTTTCTGAATGACTATTTTTTAGAACATTGGGCCTTTTTCTATTTTTCAACTGCCCTCTTTTCTATTCTTCTACTGTTTTTGAATTTTATGTTTTATCTATTTTTCAAACAGTGGTATATACAATGATTGAAAATGCCTTAAACTCAGAAATCTTGGAAATGATGAAATTTAAGCATCTTATCCTCGTAAGGATCTCCTACCATTCTTGGCCCTCTTAACTCCTGAAAAGAGAAATTTGGAAATTTTTCTCTTTCCAACATGACATAGGGATTCATGCAAGAATCTCTGAACAAACCAATATCTTCCCGCTGTACGTCTTTGTACCTCTGATTTCCACTCCTTTCTTTACTGCACATCTTCCTTAAGTAATGCATATACTCTTGGTCTTTTTTGAAAAAAATAATGACATCATCAAGGTATGTAAAAATGCAGAAATTCAGGACCGGGAACATGGCTTTCATGAGCATATTTTTGATATCCGGTGGTTTTGCAATTCTGAGTCTGAAACTAGAACTACTTCCAGCATACTGGAAAAAGTGTTTGGGCTGTCTACTTTGCAAGGGAATCATTTGATTATAACCTAAAACATCATCTTGCAACAACATATGATTAAAAGCACTTTTCATCGATATATCATGGTCTTGGGTAGGAAGGATAAAATTTATGTTATAGGGATGTGAATTAGTGTTTCTAAAATCAAAACAGACCCTATGACCAGCTATTTTATCTTTGATTATCACTGATTGGTCCAGATTGTTATATTTCCTTTTGTCAAATTTGTTTCATGGAGCAATGGTAGTGGCATAGTGTTTCCCCCTGTTTTCCCTGTATGAAGTGGTATTTTGCATGAGATTGCCGATTCTAGCAGTTATAAGTCTTTGATGGAATGATAGGATTTTAGCCAACTTAAGTAACTGTTGACACCTAATCCTATGGATGGGTGTGCATTTGTATTTTTGTATATTATTTATTATTAGGAAATAAGGAAGGCCAAGAGTCATTGGGAGATGAATCCCAATAGCCTCACCTCCCATCTATATAAGCATGTACATTCTTCAGCTAATACACATTCTAGTTTTGAGTTACCCGGCTTGACATGGGTATCTATCACCTCTACATTTGGTATTTCGTGTTGAGTAACCAAATTCCAAAAATAGAAGAAAAGAGATGTAAAACGCCTTGTAGAGAGCCACTTCGAGGGGCAACCTCCAATACCACATTACATAAATGAACAATTCTTGGATGATCAAATCTGCCAAAACTCTCCTTTTTCTATATAGGAGTCCATGGGGCCATAATGTAATCCTAGTGGGCCACAATGTAATCTTAGCCGACCTAACAATAATAATTTAAGGGCACAATAATAAAAAAATGGGGGTTACAAGGGTACAATAATAACAATATGGGGTTTACACTAACAATAATAAGGGCTATACTAGTGATATAGGGACCTAACATGCCCCTCTCCTTCAAAAAAGTGTTGTCCTCAACACTTGAGTAGCTCCGGGTGCTTCTGTATAAAATTCTCATCCTCCCATGTAGAATCTTCTGTGGGTAAGTTCTTCCACTTGATGAGATACTCTGAAATTGATCGATTCCGTAGTTGTCGAGTTCTTTTTTCTATGACTGCTTCAGGTTCCAATATGATCTTCCCTTCCCCATCAAGTTCTCGCAATACTGTTTGAACTGGAAGATTTTCACCTATAACCTTCTTTAAGCATGAAACATGGAACACTGGATGTACTCGCGAAGAAGCAGGAA
The DNA here is from genome assembly GCA_034641835.2 of Pinus albicaulis. Taxonomy (NCBI): domain Eukaryota; kingdom Viridiplantae; phylum Streptophyta; class Pinopsida; order Pinales; family Pinaceae; genus Pinus; species Pinus albicaulis. The sequence goes on along the minus strand of JAXQQM020063156.1, from coordinate 420,526 downwards.
GCTCCAATTTGTATGCCATAGTACCAATCTTTTGCAACACCTTGTAAGGACCATAGTACTTTGGCGATAATTTATCATCCTTCTTAGCTTGCTTGAGGGACATTTGTTTGTATGGTTTTAGCCGTAAAAATACCCAATCTCCTACATCAAAACTTCTCTCGTTGTGATGTTGATCTGCCTGTTGTTTCATTCAATTTTGTGCCAAATTCAAGTTATCCTTTAAGAGTTGGAGAACTTCTTGCCGATGCTCGATGTGATCTTCCACTGCTTGAACCTTAGAATTTTCTCTTAAAGATGATGTGATGGATGGTGGATGATATCCATAAAGTGCCATAAATGGGGTCATTTTTACTGCAGTATGGAAGGAAGTGTTATACCACCATTTAGCAAGAGGTAACCACTGACCCATTGTGTTTGTTTATCAGATACAAAAAAACGAATATATCCTTCCAAACATTTATTTACGATCTCAGTTTGACCATCAGATTGAGGATGATAAGATGAGCTATGAGCTAATTGAGTACCCAAACAAGAAAATAACTCCGTCCAAAAAATTCCAGTAAAAATGGGATCTCTGTCGCTCACAATAACCCTTGGGCTTCCATGTAGCTTTTGAATTCTGTCCATAAATGTAGTAGCAACTGGACTTGCTTTAAATGGATGAGATAATGCACAAAAGTGTGCATACTTGGTAAGTCTATCAACTACCACCATGATGACACTCTTTCCTTCGGACTTAGGTAAACCTGTGATAAAATCCATTGAAATCTCCTCCCAACGTTGACTTGGAATGGATAAAGGCTGTAGAAGTCCCGGGGTCTTAATTGTCTCAACTTTATTCTGCTGGAAAACCAAACATTCCGCCACAAAATTTTGAATATCAGATTTAAGGCCATCCCAAAAAAATTCTTTCTTCACCCTGTGGTAAGTTTTTAAAAATCCTGAGTGTCCTCCTAAAGGAGTAGTGTGCAATTCCAGAAGAATCTTTTGTTTTAGTTGGGAATCCTTACAAAGATATAAGTGATCTTTGTACCATAAGGAATCATTTTTCCAACTAAATGTATCAGATGTACTAGGATCTTGCTGCAACTTTTGAATGAGTGTCCATACATCTTAGTCCTTCTTCCATTCATCTCTTGCTTCGGTTATCCAATCTGGTTGGATAATAGAAATGGCACAAAGCAATGCTTCCACCTCTTCATTCTTTCTTGAGAGTGCATCTCCAACAACATTAAGCTTTCCTTTTTTGTAGATTATTTCAAATTCATAACCCAACATCTTTGTGACCCATTTTTGCTGCTCTTCTGAATATAGTCTTTGTTCCAAAAAGTATTTAAGACTATCATGATCAGTTTTTACCTTGAAGTGTCTTCCCATTAGGTAAGTTCGCCATTTCTTTAGTGCATGTAGTATTGCTAACATTTCCTTCTCATAAATAGGTTTCTGTAAATACTTTTCTTTGATTGGACGACTTTCAAAAGCAATGGGTCTTCCTTCCTGCATTAAAACTGCACCAATTCCATTTCCTGAGGCATCACATTCCACAATAAAGGTTTTTGTGAAGTCGGGTGTAGCTAAGACCGGTGCTAGGCACATTGCCTCTTTAAGACGTTCAAAGGCCTTAGTTGCTTCAGGAGTCCATGAAAATGCATCTTTCTTCAATAATGTTCTTAGAGGTGCTGCTATTCTCTCATAATTCTTAACAAACTTGCGATAATACCCTGTTAACCCGAGAAATCCTCACAACTGCTTTATGGTTGTGGGGACTTTCCATTCCTTAATGGCTTTAATTTTGTTAGGGTCTACTTTAACACCCTCGTGAGATACAATATGACCCAGATATTCCACCTCTTGCACTCCAAAGAAACATTTGGATTTTTTTGCATATAATTGTTTCTCCTGCAATAGTTTGAGCACCCTGTCAACATGTTCAACATGATCCTTCCAAGACCCGTTGTAGATTAGTATATCATCAAAAAATACTAGCACAAATTTTCTAAGGAAGGGTTTGAAAATGGAATTCATCAACCCTTGAAATGTAGAAGGTGCATTGGTAAGGCTAAAAGGCATGACCAAAAATTCATAATGACCCTCATGAGTTTGAAATGTTGTTTTTGGAATATCTTCAGTCTTCATTCTAATTTGATGATATCCTAAATGAAGATCCAACTTGGTAAAATAAATTTCTCCATGTAATTCATCCAATAATTCATCAATCACAGGAATGGGAAATTTATCTTTAATGGTGAGCTTATTGATCTCCCTATAATCCGGACACATTCACCATGATCCATCCTTCTTGTGTACCAATACTACAGGAGCAGAGAAAGAACTTTGACTAGGCTGAATTATACCCGCCTCTAACATTTCTACAATCATACGTTCAATTTCGCTCTTTTGGAAGTAAGGATATCTATAAGGCCTGATGTTTGGAGGAACACTTCCTGGAATCAAATGAATAGCATGATCATGATCATGAATAGGTGGGAGTCCTTTGGGGTTTCAAACACCTTGGAATGATTGTCCAAGACTTGTTGGAGATCTGCAGAAATAGATGATTTTGATGTCGGAACTTCTAGTGAGCATAATTGTGCAATTACGCCTCGTTGTTCTTTCTTTAGAAGCTTTGTCATGACATTAGAGTTTATTATCCTTCCTGGCTTCCCCGCAATACCCCGTAATTCGACTTCCTTTCCTTCTGAAAAAAATTTCAAGAAAAGTTCTTGAAAATTAAAAGCTACCGTTCCCAAAGATTGTAACCATTGTACTCCTAGTACAACATCAACACCTCCCATAGGAATGGAAAGCATTGGACTAGTCAATACATATTCCCCCATGGTTAGCTTGATATTATGGCATTTTCCACAGCAATTTATAGTTCCTCCATTTGCAACCATCACTTGAAATTCTGGTGCTGGGTATAGGAAACAATTTAATTCCTTGGCTACCTTATAATGAATAAAATTATGGGTGCTACCCGAATCAATCAACACTATTACCCTTTTCTTCTTTATATGTCCTTCTATCTTGAGAGTTTGAGGAGTGGTAATTCCTGCCAGTGCATTACACTATATGGTCGGATTCATTTCTTCTTCTTCTAGGGGTGGTTCCTGGTGTATATCCTCTTCTTGTTCATTTTCTTCTTCTTCTTCACAATCTATGTAAAATAATTTCTTTTCAGCACACTTATGACCTTTAGTGTATTTGCTATCACAACTGTAGCAAAGCCCTTTTGCTCTTTTTTTCTTCCAATTTTTGTGGTGTCAACCTTGTAGGTTGTGGAAATCTAGGCGTAGCAACACTTCCTTCTTTATAGAATTGAGTGGCAGGCTTCCTTGTCGCCATAATTTTACATTCAACTTTTCTTGCCAACCTGAATGCCTTCTCCAATGAATCAGGTTCCAAAACGTAAACTTCATGTTGGATGTTATCCTTTAAAGTGCCTATGAAGAGATCAATCCTATGTTCCTCTGGAATATCAGTTACCCTTATATTCAATTTTTGGAAGTCCTCAATGTGCTTCCCCACTAAACCCTTTTGTTTGAGATTTATCAATTGGCTAAAGAAGGTGTTGCTCTTTGTATCCTCATAATGTGCTATCATTTCCTCCGTAAAAATTGAACAAGTGACAATTTTTTTACGGGAGCAAAGCCATCGATACCATACAAATGTATTTTGTTCTAAATGTAAAGTTGCAATGCGTACTTTTTGTGTGTTTTGCACATTATGGAGATCAAAATATTGCTCCATCTGTAGTATCCATGTTACAGGATCCTTTCCATCAAACTTCCTCATATCCATTTTTGGAATATGGTGGTTCTTCCTGCCAACATTCGAGTTTATGAAATCATGATTAACATTTATTTTGTTCTCATCAAGAGGTTCTTCTCCTATATTTCCGCCATTAGGAATCATTTCTGGTTTTAATCTTGTCATCAAGCCTTCCATGTATGCTTTTAGATCATTCTTCATGTTTTCCATGTTGTCTTTCATGTCATCCATCTTAGCTTCCATACTTTCTTCAAACTGCCCATCTTCACTTCCATTCCCCATGCTTTTCTTTCATACTTCCATTTCATTTTTTGTTTCTTTTTGCGAGAGTGAAATTTGTTGCACTTGCTCTTGTAATTTTGATAGATCATGTTGCAATTCTTCATCTTCATGAGCATTGGTAGAGCCTTCTAAAGGCTTAATGGGTGTTGAATTCTTTTTAGGCGCCATTTTAGAATCCAATATTGATATCTATTCTACAAGATTCCCTTGGAATCAATTCAACGGTCTTTTCAAACAAGACTTATGCAATTCGAAAACAATACACACCTTACCAGCTTTTAGGAGATCGATATTGAAATTGAATTATCCTCTGATGTAATTGAAAAATCTTCGATCATCTGAAATTCAGCCCTGTAGTAGCCCTCTAAAGCTTTTTTTGGAGGCAGCTTGACCTGATTTTGATTCTCCAAGACAAAGTTAGTCCAATCTCCACAATGACCTAATTCTGGACTGGTTTAGTAGAGCGAACTTGTACGACTTGCCACGTGTCACTGTTTTGTCCTTTGTCTCTGAAATTGATAGCGAAGAAACTACAGGCCGTGTACTTGCGACCACTTTTGACGGCACTCCAATCCAACCTTCAGAGAGAGAGTTATTGAACGTTTCCCACGATCACCTCTTTGAGATGAAATTCAGGAGGCTGAAAAAGCACTACCTTCCACAGATCATATCTCCAAAAATATTGCGAACCAATCTCTGAAATTTTTTGATGAATTTCCTCAGAATTTCAGCTTCGCACTATATGAATTTCAGATTTTGAACCTTCATAGAAAAAAATTTATAGCGCAAATGCCACGATGACCTGTTTAGGAGCCTGAAAAAATACCTAACTTCCACAGATCATATCTCCGAAATTATTGTGAACCAAACTCTGAAATTTTTATACAAGCTTCCTCAGGATTTTTTTCTTCGCACCCTAAAAATTTCAGCTTCTGAAACTTCTTAGAAAACAAGTTATAGCAAAAATGCCACGATGACCTGTTTGGAGCAGCGAAACCCTAGAATCCAAAGCTCTGATACCAAATGTTGAGTAACCAGCTCCAAAAATAGAAGAAAAGAGATGTAAACGCCTTAGAAATGAGCCACTTCGAGGGGGAAACCTCCAATACATTACATAAATGAACAATTCTTGGATGATTCAATTCACAAAACCTCCTTTCTATATATAGGAGTCCATGGGGCCATAATGTAATCCTAGTGGGCCACAATGTAATCCTAGCCGACCTAACAATAATAATTTAAGGGCACAATAATAACAAAATGGGGGTTACAAGGGTACAATAATAACAATATGGGGTTTACACTAACAATAATAAGGGGCTAGACTAGTGATATAGGGACCTAACATTCTGCCCTGTGGTGTAACTCCCTATCCTTTGCTCAGTCAATATTTTTTAATAGTTTTTGCTGCTCATTAATTGCTAGACTGTTATTCTGCATTTTTTTTCCCTAATATCCCTGACATTTGCAGCTCCAGCTCCTGCAGCTCCTGAAGACTGTAGGCTCTGTCAATCTGCAAATTGCAGGCTCTGCCATTCTGCAATTCCAGCAGTCCTACAACTCTGTCTTCTGCAGATTCAATTTCAAATTTTTTTATGTAACGCCCTTTTGGGCCTCCTTCATTCTCCATCGACCAAGCGCTCCATTCACTCACCTCCCTTCTCCCATTCACTCCTCCCCCTGCCTGCATTCCCATTCCTCCATACTCTCCTCTCCATTTATCCCTGCGCCCTCATACACCTCACTCATCTCCCTCACTGTTACATTCCCAACACACTGTCCCTACCCAACACACTGCATATTACCCAACGCATATACTGCCCTTTCCATACAGCGTTCACGCCTCTGCTACAGCATTCAGTCGACCGCATTATATATATATACACCAGCGCCTGTCTTCATTTCCTCTCCACCTTGCATTGTTTGCGTTTATTCAGCTGTCTGCATATATTCCATACGCCTCCACGCTGGTTCAGTTTGACAACAGTAATACACTGCGTTTCATATTACAATACATCGTTGTGTTTTTACAACGCTTTGTTTTTAATATGCTGGTTTCTTGACATGTTAAATGCGTTAGTTTATTGACCCGTCGGCGTTGATATATATATCGTATTGACATGTTAAATGCATTGGTTTATTGACCCGTCGGCTTTGATATATATATCGTATTGACATGTTTTAATATACGCTGTCACTTCTATAATAACACGCCTTCCAGCGCTGGCCCGTCGGTCAACCTTCATATAATAACCGTCGACCATACTATATTTACCGCCTGTCCATTGTCTATTTAAACGTTGTGTTATATATGCGTTATTGTGATTACATTAAAACGTTGTGTTATAAACGATGTGTTATATAACGTTGTGTTATTACATTAAAACGCTGTCATTTATACGTTGTCACCACCATTTTAATACGCAAGTCGCTGTCATATGTCCACGCCCCTTCATACCACGCTGTTTACACCCTCTCCCATACCAATACCGCTCTCACTTACATGTATGCGTTGTGTTTATTATATGAAATGCATTGTCCATATATACCATTTCACCTTTAATACAGTACTGACCGCCCATAATCATTACGACTTTTCCTATTCCTTTATACCGCTCCCTGCTCATATTTCCGCCCCCTCTTTTGAATACCATTCCACTCCTTTTTATATTATACCCCCCCCAACCACCATTTCATAATATCGACCTCCCTACCATTTCACAATTTTTTTTTCCCCAAACAAAAAAAAAAATACATTTTTTTTGTGCAGAATTCAGATTTTTAGCAAAGAGCTTGAGTTTTTAGAATCAGCTTTTTTTTTCCAAAGTGTTTCTGTCCTTTTAAAATTCAGCATATTTGCAGCAAAGAGTTTTTTCAGTACATTTTCCAGCAAGATTTTTTTGTTTTCTCTCCTTCAAGAGAAATTTTCCAGCAGAGTTTTTTTTTCTCTCCTCCTTCAAAAGAAGATGACAGTCCCTTCATCTTCTAAAGAGGCTGCCTACTTGGAAAAGAGAGAAAAGAGACATGCTTCAGGTCCATCCAGAGGAAGAGAAGGCAGAAGACGAAGAAGAAACTTCAGAGAAAAGGGGGGCAGACAATCTAAAGCTCAGCAGCAAACAAATCAAGACAGAGGTAAAATTGATGACAAAGACAAAGGTAAACCAGCTGAATCAGCTCATTATGTTCTAGCACATTGTAACAATGGAGTAACTGAAAACCTATTTGATGTTTCATTTACTTCATGGAGAGATGATTGGTTGCTAGATTCGGGAGCAACATGTCACATGACATTTAGAAAAGATTTTTTTGAAGATTTCACTGACAAAGTTGATGGAGCAGTATATTTCGCAGATAAATCCAAACTCAAGCCATCAGGGCTCGGCACAGTCAGGCTTAAACTGCCTGGTCTTCCTGATCATATCCTACATGAGGTTCTATACCTCCCGGAGTTGAAGAGAAACTTGCTGTCCCTGATCGAAATCCGGCAGCAAGGACACTCAGTTCACTTGTTTGATGGCAAGGCAGAGGTTAGATCACTCACTTGTCATGGAGGGAATAGAAGAAGGGAGACTCTTGAAGCTGAAAGGTTCATCTGCCCATGCTCAAAACTTTGCATTCAATTCACATCATGATGAAGGTACATTTCCATCAAGTCTTTTATGGCATGCTAGATTTGGACAGTTAAACTATGAATGCCTTCGTTTGTTGAAGAAAAATGGTGTTAATGGACTGCCTACAATTCCTAGAAAACCTAAGGAATGTGATGCTTGTATTCTAGGAAAGCATAGCAAACAACCATTTCATGATTCACACTCAAGAGCACATAGGAAACTTGAACTTGTTCATTCATATTTATGTGGCCCTATGCCTATTGCTTCTGCAAATGGAAACAAATACATGATGACATTTATTGATGACTACACCAGAATGTGTTGGATTTACTTACTGAAGAATAAGTCTAATGCTTTTCAAACTTTCAAGAATTTTCATGCATGGATTGAAAATGATGCACAAACACATATTGGCTCTCTACGTACTGATAATGGAAAAGAATACACCTCAAATGAATTTTAAAATTATCTTCGTCAACATGGAATCAAACATCAAACAACAGTGCCATATAATCCACAACAGAATGGTGTAGCTGAAAGAATGAACAGAACCATCTTAAATATGGTCCGCTCCATGTTATTTTCCAAGAATGTAAAATTGATGTTTTGGGCTGATGCAGTTCTATGTGCTGTTTACATAAATAATAGGTGTCCTTCAAGTTCAATTAGAAACAAAACTCCTTTTGAAATGTGGCATGGCCACATTCCTTCGGTAAAGCATTTCAGGGTCTTTGGGTCCACCTGTTATGCCTTGATATCCAAGGGTCAAAGGAACAAACTTGGTGCTAGAAGCAGAAAATGTATCTTCTTGGGGTACTCCAATACCTCCAAAGGATATCGTCTCTATGATGAAGCAAATAAGAAGTTTGTGATGGCAAGAGATGTCATATTTCTTGAATCTTCCAAGAGTGACAAGGTTGTTGAGTGGCAACTTGATCACCTGAACAGATTCACACATGCAAAGTCTTTCCAAGAGTTTGATAATGTGATTCCACATCTTGAAGGGGGGATTCCGATATTGAATCAAACTGTGGAATCATTTCCTGAACCACACTCTCCCCCACATGAAGAAACAACCATGGATGACACATTGGATGATGTGATCGACAGAATTGGGAGATTGAATCTTGAATCAATCCCAACTCAGTCAAGTGACCAGCCTGGGCCATCTCAGAAAGGTCCTCCCAAATGGCTGACAAAGACACTGGAGGATGTTCATTCTGATGAGGTTGGAAAAACAGGAACAAGAAGTTCCACTCAAGAAATCGAAGGTGATGTAGATAATTCTGATTCCCCTGTTGATATGGATATTGCTTATAGCTGTGAATTGAGTTTGTCTACAGATCATGAACCAACTTCCTTCAAAGAAGCCGCTTCTCATGATGAATGGAAAGAAGCGATGCAGAAGGAGTATGATGCCTTGATAAAGAATGGCACTTGGAAGTTGGTTGATCCACCTTTGGGAACGAAACTAATTGGCTGTAAGTGGGTCTACAAGAACAAGTACAAAGTAGACGGCTCACTTGACAAGCACAAGGCCAGGCTTGTGGAAAAAGGATTCGCACAAAAAGAAGGAGTCGATTATGAAGAAAATTTTTCTCCCACAGCAAAATGGACCACCATCCAGACTCTCTTTGCCTTAGCAGCTCAGAATGGATGGAAAGTCCATCAGATGGATGTAAAAACAACCTTCTTGAATGGAGATCTAAAGGAGAAAGTTTATATGTCCCAGCCAGAAGGATTTCTGATAAAGGGTCAAGAACACAAAGTTTGCAAACTTGTAAAATCCTTGTATGGCCTCAAGCAAGCACCACGAGCCTGGTATGAGAAATTGACCGAGCATCTTCTGAAACTTGACTTCAAACACTTTGATCTTGATGATGCAACTTTGTTTGTTAAGAAAGTTGGAAAAACAGTTGTATATCTTGTGGTATATGTAGATGATCTTTTGATAACAGGAAACAATGAGAGCTATATTGCATCCATGAAGAAAGAGTTGAAGAAAGGTTTTGAAATGACTGATTTGGGTCATGTTCATTACTATTTGGGTATTGAAGTAATTCAACATCTTAAATTCATATTTCTTTCTCAGAAGAAGTGCATTGGAGATCTCTTGAACAAGTTTGGCATGGATGACTGTAAACCCTTAAGTACTCCAATGGAACAAAACTTGAAGCTCACATCTATTGAAGGGAAGGAATTTGAGGATGCAACTAAGTATAGACAGCTTGTAGGAAGTCTTATCTATCTAACCACCACCAGACCTGACATCTCATTTGCTGTTGGAATCCTCTCAAGGTTCATGCAAAAACCTTGTGAAGGACATTGGTTTGCTGCAAAAAGAGTACTAAGGTACTTGAAGGGGACTCAAGACTTTGGACTCAAATATACACAGGTAGGCGACTTCAACTTGACCGGATATTCTGATTCAGATTTTGATGGCGACAAAGAAACAGGGGTGGCTACTACAGGTTACACCATGAGTCTTGGATCAGGAGCTGTCTCATGGAGATCACACAAACAGTCAGTTCCAGCAGATTCCACGACCGAGGCAGAATATGTGGCAGCAGCTGAAGCAACAAAGGAAATTGTGTGGCTCCAGAAAATCCTGGAAGATTTTCAGATGAAACAAATGTATTCCACTCCACTCATGATCGACAACACTTCTGCAATAAAGTTGGCCAAGAACCCAAAGTTCCATGATCGAACAAAGCACATCAATACAAAGTACCATCTAATTCGACATCATGTTCAGGCCAAAACCATCCATCTACATCATTGTTCCACAAATGAGCAAACTGCTGACATCTTCACCAAAGCACTTCGAAGAGAAAAGTTTGAAAAGTTCAGATCGATGCTTGGACTCACCAACATCCCTTCGGATTAAAGGGGGGAATGTTGACACCTAATCCTATGGATGGGTGTGCATATTTAATATTGTATATTAATTAATATTAGGAAATAAGGAAGGCCAAGAGTCATTGGGAGATGAATCCCAATAGCCTCACCTCCCATCTATATAAGCATGTACATTCTTCAGCTAATACACATTCTAGTTTTGAGGAGTTACCTCCTGGTTTGACAGTAACTCAGGTATGCTTGGACTATATTTATCATGTTCACTCATAAGAATTTTGTCAGGTGTTTTTTCTGGGTTTTGAGATGCTATGGTTACAGTAGAGGTTTCACTTGCAGAGGGAGAGTTATGTGATGGTAAATCTTCGAGGTATGGTAAAAACATTAAGCTTCCCTATTCCTGAGTTCCAAAAAGGTTCATGATATGTAAATCCTCTAATGAAAAAGTTTCCTGATGTAACTGCTGATATTTGACTCAGGTTTGAGCAATTCTCTTGATAATACATGATGGTTTGTGCTTCTTGCTCTAATGCTATTTCAAAAAGAACACACTTACTTTCCTCAAGACATAGTTGTTCATGATCATGGTAGTTTTGGGTGTCTAGTTCGTCATAGAGAACTAGGGGCAGCTGATGTGATGGATCTAAGTTTGTTTCAGTTACTTCTGCCTGTTCTTCAATGTCCTCATCAGTGTGTAGAATAAAAGAGTTCAGGTCGGAATGCAAGGAATACATTGGAATGTTATCTAGCCTCTCTTGGCTACTAATCATGTATTTCATGTGTGACTCTTGATAGAGTATTCTTGTTTGGTCAAACACAGGAATAGTGGCATAGGACATATCCAGTTGAATATTTCCTTGGAGCTTGGATCCCCAAGATCTGGATAGAAGCATTCCGTACTTGGGAGGGATGTCTGCTACCACTATGTCCATGATTAGATGTTTTGCAGGTATCTGGGCCAAGCTGAAGCAAAGGTCTTTGATCAAACCTAGGCATCTGACTCTACTCGAATCGAAAGAATACAAGTCTTTGTATGGTCTTGTGATTTCCAGGCCTAATCTTTCCATTACCACCTTCGGCATAAGATTATGCGAGGCGCCGGAGTCTAGCATGGCATTGTGAAGGATTTGGTCATGGATATTTAGACTGATGTAAAAGGGAAGAGTGGTTCCCTCTTGGAATTTCTCTTCTATTTTCAGACCAAACAACACTTCAGGAGTGTCGTCAGCTAGATTGAGGGTGTTCGCATCATTTGCTAGATTCAAGACTTTTGACACTTAGGATTTATAGGAGCCTTGGGCGATAAGTTCAGTGAGAGGCATGGTGATTTTTATTTTGGCAATCTCTCCCTCAAAACTGAAAGGAATTTGTAGTTTAGACAGGTTTGTCTCAGCTTTTTCAGCCATGACCTTCTCTATGTTCTGAGTTTGTTGGCTTTGTTTTTGGATCTTGTTTGACACAGCCACCTCGGGAATATTTGTGGAAGTACTAGGAGCATCTAAGTCAAGACTAGTTTGGGTAACCCTATCTTTGTTTTGGTCATTTTTCTCGACCACGATTTTGTTGTTGTTCACCGCTTTCTTAAGGATAGTATCAGTGGTTTTAGAAGTGTCTGAGCTACTGTTCTTGGAGTTGTCTTGATTTTTTCTGCTTCTAAGGTCATACTACCTGTGAGCTTCTATTATGGCATTCTGAAAATCTATGACGGGATCTTCTAGATCTTCATAGTTGGTTTCATCCTGATTTGGAGAGAAGAATGATTGTTCTTCTTTTGTGAGGTACACCTCACTCTCATTATCAGACCCTATGAGGTTCAAATTATTTTCATCAATGGGTTCTGTATCCCTATCATATTCTTCCACATAATTTTCATTAAATGGTGGCCTAATTTGCTGGTCATTTTCCCTTGGTTTGTTTTGAGGTTGTTCCCTCCTAAAATTTTGGTTCTGGTTTCTGTTTGGAGGGATTTGCTGGTTGTCCCTAAGAGGGGCCTTCTCATTTATCTTTTCCCACATTTTGGCCATGGTCCTAACTAAGTCATCTATTCTAGGATCTAGGGGAGGAGATGAAGTGGAGAACTCATCTCTATATGTGACTTTTCTTTCTGATCTAGTCCTAGCTCTTTTTTCTGCTAAGTTGGCTTCTGCTTTTATGGCTATTTGTTGCATTTCCTCTAAGGTAGGGGGGTCCTTGTCTCTTGGCTGATATGTCATGTCTGGATCAAAACCCTCAAGAAATTTTGCCAAGGCTGAACCAAGTGGGGGCTTGAAATGAGGTGGGAGGGCATTATACACACTGTTAAACCTAGTGCAGTATCCTTGGACACTTTCCCCATTTTCCCGTTTTAGATTGTTATATTCTGACAGGATTTGAATAGGGTTCTTTTGGATTTCCCACTTGTTTCTGAAGACTTGATATAGTTTTGGGATGTTGTGGATGTTTTTTGGAGGCACGCTCTTAAACCATGTTTTGGGTTCTCCGCCCAGGCTTTGGGCGAACATTCTTATTCTGACGGTTTCGTCTTGTTCTTCCATGTATTCAAAAGCATCGCTAATCCTACTTATATGCTGTTGAGCTGTGGTAGTCTCTTCTCTGGTAAAGTGTGGGATTTTTGCTTGATAGTCATGTGGTAAGGGAGCCAAGGGTTGTGGCAACACCAAGGGTGCATACCAAGTTGCCATGACGGGAGCTAATGGATGATGTACAAGATGAGGGTTTGTGGGATGAGCTGAGGTGGTTTGAACAGTAGTGGTTTGGATAGGTGTGGCGGATGTACTTGGACTAGTGACCTGGTTTTGAGTAGATCTAGGATGGTAGGAGCCAAATTGATGGAGAAGCTGAAAGTAGGGAGGTGTGGCAGGTGAAGATTCTCTACTAGGGTTCTGTGGTAGATCTAGGGGCTCAAGATCGTCAAAGTCTATCTTACTTTGTGACTTGCTTCTAAAAAGATATTTTTCTGTTTCTAAGTCAAAAGGGGAATCCTGCAAGGCAGTGAGATGTTCAGGCACTGATCTTTCTTTACGGATGGAACTATCGGTAGCTAGAGTGCCATTTTCGGAAGCTTACCACAGAATCTTCTCTGGGTCATCTACTATGATAGGGGGATTTGGGTCTGGATGAGATCTGGTGTTGATTCTTCGTGAAGCTAGATTTCGGGTCTAGAGTTTAGAGAGGATGGTATTTGTGAAAGTTTCAGATGGATGGCCTCTCTAAGGTTATACTAATGTGAAGGATGGTCAAAACCAAAAGGATGAACTAGTGGAGTCGCCAGGTGGATTTTTATGAAAACTATGGTCCACCACCAATACTATCAAAGATTCTTTGGGAAAAAGTTTTATAGAAAAATTTGAGAGGAAAAACTTACAAAGAAGAGTGATTCACTTGGTTTCAACAGTTTGCTAGGCTGTATGGACAAGCTAATGATTCTCTTGGCAAGAAAGTTTCTGCTTATCTCCTATGTTTAGGTGAGGTTTTTCTAAATCGCTAAGTTATACTTAGATTGTCACTGATTACAGAATTTCTACCCTAAGTTTGAGTTTTGGAAGGATGAGTGAGCAGAAAGGTATTGTTTGTGAAATTTTGATTTTTTATGGAATTTTTAGGCCTACTAGAGGCTAGTGGAGTCGCCAGGTGGAACTTGGTAATTTTTGTAAAGATGTAGCTATGGTCCACCACCAATAACTAGGGAAAAGCCAATCTAGGAATGTTTTGGGGTTTTTATGAGTTTTATGTGCAGCCTATGGTTTATCTAAAGTAATATAAACTTGTTTCAACACTTTTCTAGGGTGGCGATAAAAAGAGTTTACTCTAAATGGATCTAAGGACTACTTTCCTGTTTAAGTTTTGAAGACTTATGAATCTACAAGAGTTTTCTAGACTATTATGTACTCAGTTAGTCCCACCGTGATCGCCATTATGTTAGGGTCCCATGATTTGGCTGATTGGCGAGCCAAATGACAGTGTAACATCAAACCAATCTTTGGAGCCCAAGGACCTAGTCTTCCTGGACTCAGAGAGGGCTCTCTCTATATATGTAAGGGATATTTGTGTGTTTGCTTATTGTGTTCTAATTTTAGGCTAGTTATGAAGTAGGTTTTTTGGTTTTGGTTTTTAGGTTGTGAGGGATGAAACTGATCAAAGATATGAGATAGGTAAAAAGGATGTTAGATCAACTGGGCTATGGGGTCGAAAAGGTCGAAAAAGCTATTCAGACGGTGATTCAAGGTTGTTGAAGGGCCTATTTGATTCGAGGTAGAAAGGATCTTTAGGCAAAATGGAACAAAATGAACATCAAGTTTGGGAACAACAAAGGATTTCAAGTATAACTAGTTTAATAGCTGACATAAACATGGTAGGGAAAACCACTAATCATGAAAAATGTAACTATAAGCTAATCAATACATAGAAATAAACATTCAAGCCATGCATAGAGATATATCCCTCTAACTTTGGGAAATGGCTATAATACTTTGGGGAAAACACTTAAGACAGACAAACAACTAAACTTACTATGTCGGAATGCCTAAACACAGTACTTCAAGTTATTAGACACTTTGACAAACAATATTTCATAGTCTTAGGCAAAGGGCTAGATCGGAACTAGGCCTCCTTGGTTCAACAAAATGATAATCTAATCAGTCAAAGAGACAATTTCATGGATGGAGCTATGACTAGCCATAGGTAAGCAGGGCGTACCGTAAATCATACTTAGCATGCATAGAACTATGAATGAAACAAGCAACAATATCCTCAAGTTATTAAAGAGCAATTAAGAATTCTTTAATGTGACTAAGGAAGAAGAAAACATGAAAGCTATGAAGAAACAGGAAATTTGAGGTGCCTACAAGGACATGTCTCAAATATGTTCGTTACTGATCTATAGCAAGCAAGAAACATGGATTCATGAATGAAAACTAGAAACAAAACAAAAAAAGAGACACTATACCATTCTACCAAGTCATGGAATCCAACAACAATCCCCTATTCATCATCCAAGAACATCCAAGAGACTATCCAAGAGCATGAGACAAGTATTTATTCCAAAGCTTATATGACCATATATTGCTTCTATCATCAATTTCAGCCTTGTTGACAATGAACACCTTTGAAATATATAGGCTCAAGTGAGGAAAACCTCTTAGTTCAATTTGCACTCGCATTGGCCTATTCAAAATATCTAAACTTGTCCTTGAGGCTTTGCAAAGCCCAAGGCACAAAATATCTCTTAAAATATCTAAAAAATGCTAAAAGAGGGAATTTAATTGACTTTTCATAACTTCTCATGTGCAAAAATAGCTAAACGCACATGAGGAAAAAGCAGTTTTTAAAGGTTCAAATTTTACAAAAATACTCAAAATTTTCATCAACAAAAGGTCCCTTGACTTGCCGGCAACTTTTAGCAGCCTTCCCGATGTCGAAACGAGGCTCATGATAGTTTTTTGGAAAGATCTGAGTGTCTACGTTTTGGAGCAACTGAAATTTTCTCAATCTGATGCTTGGAAGTCCTCCAAAAGTAGGACTATGTGTAAAAATCCAGAAAATACAGTTTGCTGATAGAGCGGGCAGAGTGTAGAAAAAGTGTACATTTTTCGCCAATTCGGAGGAGTGAATGATCTTCAAATGTCCTGAAAATCGTTGAGTGTGTGCTCCTAAAATTATGGCATCCAATGATACCATCCTCCTCCTTTGATGATCCCTCAAACTGAAATGGCGAAGCCCATGAGTTTTGACCAAAAACCCAAAAATGCCCAAAAACCAAAACATGTCGAATTTCGCTCAATTTTGGTGAGCAAGTCCCTCAAGGCTTTTTAGGAACATGTCTAGAAACTCATGCCAAAATTCCAAGCCTAGAGGTTTCTTTCTCCTTTTTTCTCACCGGGCGCCCTCTTTGGGCAGTTTTGAGCCTGTCTTGGTTTTCTTCTTTATTGCTCGGCATCCTAGCTTTGGTGAAGAAGTCATAGCTCCTTGCCTAGGAGAGGTAGCTAGCACATGCTTTGGAGAATGCCCTTCATGATATTTATGTTGTTGTTCTGTCTCATAAGGCTACCCCTTTTCCTGTCCTTGCATCACTGTTATGCTGCTCCTGCTGCTCTGTCTCACCTTCACTGTCCATCACTGTTTGATCAAGGTATAATTGGTTTTCAAATGTTTGTGTGAGATGCCCTTTTAACACACAATTATCTGCTCTTTCAAAAACAATGCTTTTCACTTGGTATGTCACTTAACAAGTAAACTTAAGAACAAAAACACAGTCAGTAAAAGATACACAGTCAAAGTGATTTTTTCTGTGTTTTGTGGTAAGGTCACCCTGCCTTTTTGTGTTTTGAGGACAACAGTATAACCTTGTATTTTAGACAAAGGCAAAACCAAAAACCTTCTTAATTCAAAACATTTCTCTCTTCTTTGTAGGCCACTCCACTAGTAGATTTAACAACATAAAGACAGTCAATCAAAAGTGTATCTACACAGTCAAAGGTTACTGTGTTTATAGGATAAGGTGACAGAGCTTGTAATGTTTTTGATGTGGTAACAACAAGTCCTATAGCAGTCAAATACCAATAAACTCCCCTTCAAACAAAACACTGCCCTCCTCATACTTCATTGTTCCTCATACGAGTTTTTTGCCCCACACACCTGTAGGCTGTCTTAACCATTTCACTCATTTGAGGTTTGTTTTATAGAATGGAAGGTCAAACACTTCTTTTTCATTTTTAACATACAGAGGAGACTTTTGGAAGGTCACGAATGCTCATCTAATGATCACTGTGTTTGAAAATTGACCTACTGTTTCACCCTTTAAAGCCCTGTTCTCCTATATTTCATCACAGTTTTGAGGGCAGTTTCATGGCCTTTTCTTATCAAAAAAACTCAAAAGCTTTTAATGTTTCATCTCTAGCCAACAGAACTACAACAAATCTTGTTCTTTTAAATAAGAACACAAAACTCAAACTTGTGATTTCACCCCGTGAGTTTCATCCCTTTCACCTTCTCTTAGCAGTCTTAAAAGAGCAAATAGGCACATAAAATACCTATGAAATCGATGATGATGCTTCTTAAGGAGTTTGATCCGCTTTAGGAGTTGTTTGGAGGCATCTCGGATGTTGGATTTATGCGCGGAACTTTAGAAGGAGAGAACGCTACGCAAATCACAGTCGGGTCGCTCGTCGGGCCCTTGTGACCAGAAGCTACAAGCGTGCCACACGCCGCTACAAGTGCGCCACGCAGCTTCGTTCTCCTGTGTAAAATGAACGTGTGATTGCGCCGTGCAATCCTACAGGTGTGCCGCGCGGTGAAAAACCTCGAAAAACTTGTAAATTTGCTCGAAACTCTTATCTCGATGCAGGGGACAACAAAAAGGAAGTTGGTCTCATGTTTTGAGAGTTTTTTAAAGAGGTTTTGCAACGGTCTCTTTGTCCCTTTGAAATGCAGCAAATCAAAAACCCCTTGACTTTGACTTGTGAAGGATTTTTGAAAGTGTTGCTCTTTGAAACAATGCCTTGGTTTGTTTTTTGAAACCTAAAATGATCATAACTGCGCTGAGAGGGGCCCATCTCTTTGAACAATGTTGGCAAAAGGATTTTCATGCCTTTAAACAACGTTAATAGGTATCAACCTATTCACTTTAAAAAAACATATTCAAAAGGTCACAATCTGTTCACTGTGCTTATATGTTTGAAAGGTTATTTCTGTCACTGTTAGACCTTTTAGTAGTATTTTCAACCTTGGAAAAACTACTCAGCAATGTACCAACGATGATGAGGCAACTCTAGTAATTCTGCAAGGAGGTAGATTTACCCTTTGAACCTTTAAACTAATGTGTCTGCTCTGGATGCTTTAAAGGTGATCATGCCCTACTGTGAAAAGGATTTGACTGTCAGGTGTCCTTTAAGCTCATTTTATGACTGTGGGTGCAAAAAATGCAGTTGCATTTTCTCATGCTCTATCCATCTCTGTCCATTAAAAGGGGATTTCTTTAACACCTCTCTCTTTACTCAAAATACATTGATAAGGTACCTTTGACCTTTTTATAAGGAACATGCCTATATTTGTTTTGAAAGTTTCTCCAGAGTCTGAAAAACATGCCAAAGTCCTTCTTGCATTTATGAACCTCTGTGTTCAGTTGTATTGCCTCTGGGGAACTGAGCTCAGATTTCCTTTTGTCCACTATGATAAATAATTTGAAATACATTCCTTTGTGAGTAGGAAGATTAGTACTCTTTAAAAAACAACTATCATTTCTTTTTCCTGTGCAATGACCCATCTCATCAGCCACTCTTCAATTTTGTTTTGTTTGAGCTTCAGACTGTCTTTGGCGAGAAACCTTGATAAGAGACAAGTTTAACCTCTTGGATTATAGTGGTACCCCTATCTTCCTTCTTTGTCTTTTTACATTATTTCTCTGTTTCAACTATCTCTTACTGGTCTTACCATTCATCTTTTGATCAGTCAAACCTTGAAATCAATCAATGCCCTGGCCCTCTGCTTGTGAATGAAGGAGGCCTTTCTTGACAAAATGTCTGATGTTCTTTTAACCTCTATCTTAATGTGCTGAAGAATGTTTGATGAGCATGCTTGACAAGGGTTTCTCTTATACGTGATGGCAGGCAAACAACTTTGAAAAACACTACTTCTTTTACCTCTGCCTTTAATCATCACTTTGCTTCAGAAAACCCTAGTCACTGTCTCACTGTTTATTAAAAACAAATCTGTCTTACAGTCAGTTGCAACTCTTAAAACCAAATTTTGTTCATTGCCCTCTGCTTATAGATGAAGGAGGCACCTTTAACCCTCTGCTTATAGATGAAGGAGGTTTTTCAGTCTTGTTTGTATCATCGGACCTGTGACAGTGCTATTTTTCCTTCTACTATCTTTTCAGGCTTGGAATGTGGTCACAAGAGCTTGATGAAATACTCTTTGCTTTGTAGCTGCATCCGAGGCTCAAGATCACATTGAGAAGCAGTTGTCTTCTCATGTGGAAACAAATTTTGTCTTCTGAGATGCTGGTATGTTTCTGTCCTTGAAAGATGCATAAAACACTATAAAAACACCTAAAATCAGCTTGACTTATGGTCTATATATTGCTGAGACTTAAGGGTGTATTAGTGGCACGACCTAGGGCTGTAACCAACTTTATTTGCAGAATGGGAAGGTCTGTTATGACTGGTCAATAGAATATGGATGTTCTTTGGCTCTTGGATAGTTTGCCAAGGGAGAAATGCCTTAAAGCGCCACTTCCTAACTTAGGGGAGACATTTTGGACAGATTTGGATTGTTTCTTTTAGAGCTGATGGGCGGACTAGTATGGCTGAGGCTAGGCAGGAATTTGAAAATGAGGTTTCATCTTGTCATGGGTGAATGAAAAGGTAGGAAGGAAAAAAATATTTATGGGTGTTTTCTAGATGACAAATTGACATATGGAGATCAACTTCTAGAAAACTCAGCTAGGAATTTAGTCATCAACAACAAGTGAAAAATACTGATGACTAACACTCCTATATATAGAAAGGAGGTTTGGTCATTTATATCATCAAAGAAATGTTCATTTATGTAATATATTGGAGGTTTCCCCCTCGAAGTGGCTTATTTCTAAGGCATTGATCTCTCTTTTCTTCTATTTTTGGAGCTGGTTTCATAACATTTGGTATCAAAGCTTTGGATTCTAGGGTTTTGCTGCTCCAAATAGGTCATCGTGGCATTTTTGCTATAATTTTTTTCTTCAAAGGTTCAGAAGCTGAAATTTTCACAGACCGAAGCCAAAATCCCAAGGAACCTCCTGCAAAAATTTCAAATCTTGGTTCGCAATATTTTCAGAGATAAGATCTGTGGAAGTTAGAGATTTTTCAGGCTCTCAAATTTCACCTGAAATAGGTCATCGTGGCATGTTCACTATAGCTTTCTATCTAAGAGGTTCAGAAGTTGAAATTTTTACAGAGAGAAGCCGCAATCCTGAGAAATATCCTGTAAAAATTTCAGATGTTGGTTCGCAATTTTTGGAGCTATGATATGTGGAAGTTAAGGTTTTTTCAGGCTCCTGAATTTCATCTCAAAGAGGTGACCATGGGAAAATCATCATAACTCTCTCTCTCTCTGAGAATTGGATTGGAATTCTGTAAAAATTGGTTGCAAGTACACAGACTGTAGTTTCATTTTTGTAATGTTCCTTTTTTAGGATTTTCTGCAATATGGTCCACAAGGACGCTGTATAAGGAAGGAAATGAAAAAATAAGGTAAAAGGGGACTTGGATCCCTTATTTAACACAACATACATTACACTTACAACATTTGAGCTCAAATAAATCCCCCTAGGTGGGTTATACAAACCTCCCACACCTAGGTATCTCAGAAATGTGCTCAAAGAGTGAGCTACAACAATATATGAACATAATCATGAAACTCTGAAAATATGAATATGAAATAAAAGGTATTATGATGCAGCCAACATTATATTATGATCTCAAAAATAATACACAATAAAATCATGAGGGACAAGCCACTCAAGCTATTGGAACCAATCTCCAATGATCAAACTATGAAATACATGACATGCTGCAACTGCACAAAATGCCGGAGGGCAGTGACTGTGTAGTCTCTATGAGAGTAGCAGCTAATGAATACATAAAAAATGATAATGATTCTGAAGGATACAAATAAATTCCCAAGAATAGAAGAATGGGCTCCAATACAAGATTTCTAGCCAATCTAGGAGAGATTGCTAGAAATGTCGAAGAATGTACAAGGTGAAAATTAACTTATCACTGCAACTGAATCAAAATATGAAATGAGGCTATAGCAGATATGAAATACTAGTGCCCTCCTCTGATACTTTCTCTAAGAAAAATTTTGATCCCTTTACTCAGAAACAACTCCTCCTGATGAGCTCAAATGACCCTCCCAGCAACTGCCTGCAGAAATAATGCAGATCTAGCTAGAGACTGCGCTATGAAGGAAGAAGGATGGTTGGCCTGATTCCAATGATATTAAAATAAGCCTAGGAGGCCTCCTCACTGATCCTCCAATATATATCCAAGCCCTCCACTGGAAAACAAGCCAAGGGAAGCCTCAAGAGATCCTCTGTTGCTGCACCCTATAACACAAAGTTATCCTGCTCCAGGAATAACACTGTGACTGAAGGAGGTAGCTTGGAAAAATGCAGGAATGAGGAAATGGAGCTCACAAACCCTCTCCTTCCTTGAGGATGAGGTATGGATTCCCAACCAAGAACACCCTTGTGCTCAAGATCACTACAACCTTGCTAAACAGCCCGGGTATGCAAGTCTAAGCATACCATACGAAAATGATAAACCAAAAGCATGAATAACAATGGCTCTCCTCCTCTTATTATATAGCAAGTGCTCCTCTCCACCATGGGTCCCATCCACATTTTCCTTCCAACTCATGCATGTGATCCTCCTCTAAAACTGCGCAATCCACCAAGGAGATACATTGTATCTAGACAATGTATGTGGACTTGGTCAAAATGACTAGATCAAGCATGATCCATTCCTGTTCACACCATTTGGTGCTCAATTTAGCTTCTTTATTCTTCCTCCTTTCACATGAGGAGTGTTTATTCTTCCTTCTCAAGGATTATGGGGCCTCCTTACCCATTTTATTTAACTAAATAAAATATTGCTAACTATAATGTTCCTTTTAGCTTGAGGCTAAAAATTGGGAACATTATAGTCCTCCCCCTTCAAAATGTTGCTTGTCCGCAAGCAACTGCAAGGTAGAGAAAAAATTCATCCTCCTCTTCTGGTGGCCTCCTCATCAATAGACCCCACCATAGCTCATCAAAGTATGCAATAAATCTGTCCTCCATGTATCCCTCCAAGTGTGTAAAACCAAAGTATACATCATGAGATAATCAAAGATGTAAGTGGAAATCTCCTTATTGTTCAATGGCCTCCTTAAGGTAGGAGTGATGAAAAACATGGAAATTCTTATTCCCAATGAGTGTCTCCTTCACCCATGCAATCATCCAAATGAAATGAGCCATCCTAGGTAGCTCAACAAAGCAATCCTCAACCCCGGATCTACGCAACATGTTGGGGCTGAATGGAGAGTTTAGATTTTTCCATCCAAGTAGTTTCTCCCTCCATTTATGATAAGTATGAGGGGGTTGCTGATATTTGGCTGAAATTTCATGGCCTCCAAAATTGGCCCAAGCCTCCCCACAAAATGAATCAACCATGAAGTGCCTCTTCCAACAACGCACTTTCTCCCAAAAGCTCCTCCTACATGAAGAGAGAAGTAGTGACATGGAAATCATGGTGTGCCCATTGTTTCTCCTGAAACATACAACATGTGAAAAGGGGAGAATCATACTCCCTTTTATTGCCTAAATCTACCTCAGGCTGAAGGAAGGCAGAGTTCAGGGTAACATCAAACCACACTCAGTCTGGTAGCTAGCCCTACCAGATCGGGAGACGGCTCTCTTCGGGTCAATCTCAGCAAAGATAATCAATAAGGCTTGAGATGACTTGAAATAAAGATTGATTTTAGGCTAGGTATATAAGTAAAAGAGTTTGATTTTGATTTTGGGGGTTTTTGTTTGGAATCAAAGGGAAAGGCAGTTTTGGTTCCGAGGACGAGGCCTAGTTTTTGCAGAGTTCTAATTGGGGCAAGGAAGGTGTTGACGGGGAAAATCGTCCGGCCAACAGTAGGCGATCTCCCCGGTAAAAAGTCCCAATCAGACCTTGAACTGTTTGGAAAAGGGATCCCGTCCGGGGTGTGGGTCCGGCTACCGCTTCAGTTACCTTCCCTTTGGTCTCAAAAGAACTTGCTCAAACCTGCGGACACACACTTATTCACATGATACAAAATACATGGTTGATGCATTAAACATGTATATAACACTACGCGTAGCAAGATAGATAATAAAGCATACACGCCAGAGGAAATGTTGTCAACAACACATATTTGGGGTTATGCTTGTAGGCGATTCTGACCACAAAATAAACAGTTCTTTGTGGCGAGATTCTCCTTTACTTTTTGAAAGATAAAATGAATTGCTAATAAACAAAGTCACTAACATCCATTCAGCAAGCAATTAATCCGAACACCATTAACACACATACAGATAACCATGATGCATGAATGAGGCCATTAAAGAGTGCAGTTTCATTAATCAAAAGATGTTCTGAAACTGTAAAGAAATACTCGTAGTGTTCACCAAGCAAAACGCATCAGATCCAAAAGGAGTTTCAACATGTATTTGTATTCATATGCCAAAAGAGTGTCCTCTTCAAATACAATGCACAGTAGCTTTTCAGTCCCAAAAAGAAGATCCTTTACATTTTCCCCGGAGGGGGTTTTATAGATCGAAGTTGCCTTTTGGGTTCCCTGACTCTTCGCCTGCCTGCCGGTTGAGTTGCCCTGCGACCTGGGAGAAAATTGCGACCTGCGACCTGGCCAGTGAGTGCGACTTGCGACCTGCGACCTAGTGAGCAGTGCGACCTGCGACCTAGTGATACTGAGTCATGGAGATGGGCGTGCAATAGAGAGGTCAGGAACATCAATCTGTTTTCCTTTGAGGAAGTCCCGCCAGGTCTGGTATTCTGCTGCTATGGGAGAGACTAGAGGGACCTCCTCTTTCAACCGATGCATGCACTCCAGAGCATTCTGGATTAGAGTTTCTTTCTTTTGGGAGATCTGGTTTGAAAGGGAGGCGAGCTTGCAGCAATCCTGACGAGCGTGACAAGAACCTGACTCATTTTGTGATGTCGTGCATCTTTAAGGGTAAAGGGACTTTGGCTTATAGGTCACAGTGAATGACCTGATTTTCATCACTCTTCTGTGATTTACTTTCATTCAATCCTCTAATCATAGAATGTGGTGCAGAGGTAAATTGTCTATTACAGATATATGTATTTAGAATATATTACTTTGTCCAAATATTTGGATAGCTTGTGCTTGGATTGCATCTTCATCCGGATTTGGACTTTGGCATCTTGTGTATGAATCCAATCCTTCTTAGGCAAATGCTCGGGAACTTGAGGGTATTGCACTATCCAGTTCATCATTTTATCTAAGGAAGTTGAGGCTTCCTTGAGCTGCTCATGCTTCTGCTTAGTTTCTTCTCGTGCTTTTACCAGTGGGCGACTGTTTGTTTTATGGTGAACATTTCCCCATACACCTGCCTCATGGTCACCTCTAATACATCGCATTCTTTTAGAACGGCAAGTGGAACTTCATTGACTGGGGAAGCCTTGTTTCGGAGTTGTTGCACCTCTTCTTCCAATGTCGATCTCTCCTGTTCTGCCTTCTTCTCTCGCTGCTCGTAGTCTGTTTTGTAGAGATATGATTTCTCTACTCATTCTGGTGACATTTTCTTCCATGGCCGTGGCGAAAGTCGTGCATGCCGATGCTATCATCACGGGATTAGTCCTAGTATCAAGGACTATGTCTTTTTCAGTTGCAACCATGGATGTAGCGGAAGGAATTTGTGCCAGGGACCTTCTCTTCTCTTGCCGGATTTTGAAAAAGAATTGGTCGAATGTGAGCCTGGTGAGGTTGAAGACCTCCTCCTCCTGCCCCTGGGGGGAATTGACATCGGAGAACATGATTCCTATACCGCCTAGAGGTACTTCGAGGGGAGACATCTCAATGTCTTCTATCAATTCATCCTCGTCATCTTTCTTCTTCTTTTCCTTCTCTTCTTTCCTCTTCTTTTCCTCTTCTTCCCTTTGTTGGCGCTCGGCTTCCACCTTCTCATGCTCTTCCTTCCTCCTGCGTTCTGCTTCTGCTACTGCTTCTATTTCGTCTTTCCTCTTTCGCTTGGCTGCAGCAGCTTGGTCTGCTTTCTTTTGGCGTTCATTATGCTTTGTCAAGCTCTTCCTTGAGTGCCCATTCTGTTGCGGCCTGCACTTCTTTTTTCTGCTTTTCCTTCCTGGCCTCCTCGGCCTGCTTCTTCTTCTGATCTGCCTTTGAACTCTTCTTGTGTTTCTCCTCGTCCTCTTTTATCTTCTTTTCTCTCTCTTGCTGGGCTTTGGCCTCTGCTTCTTTCTGTTGGGAAGAGGTGTCAAGCCCTGTGCTGGTCCAGGGCTTTTTAGCTAGAGAGGAAGAAGCACCTCCTAACTTACGGCTCCTGTCCTCCAAACTTTGATCATCCGGATCCTCTTGGCCCGAGTCCGCCCCTGGAGCGAGTTGTATATCTGCATTATACCAATTTCTTCTCTCATCTTCTTCAGGGCGTTCTACATGCTGGTAGTTCCATTTGAATTTGGCCTTCTTGCAGGGTTCGGGAATTATCCTCTCCAGGTCGTATGTTCGGTACTCTAAAGCCCTTAGGCGATAACTTTTAATCTCTTCTCCTTCAGCCCCTACCTCTCTGAAATCTTTAACTGTGTATGCACCGATAGTGAGGGGTAGCGCGGGCCAGGGCTTCTTCTTACCTTTGGACAGGACACTGGAGAAACCCGAGGACATTTGGTAACATACCTCTTGTATGAGCATCTTGTCTATAACGAAGCGAGGCATAGCATGTGGTGCCTTGAACAAGCCGAAGACTCGGATGAAAGTATATCCGGCGAACGGAAACCAATGCGCCACTTGGCCTAGAGTTTCCCTGGCTCACCAAGACATGCAAGGGGCATCCTGGCTAAATAATTTCCTGAATAGGGCGGGGATGAATATTTGAGAAATTGGTTCTATATCCTGCTTATACCTGGATTCCCAGAACACTTTGGTTTGTAGATGAATTGCACGGGTCTGCGTGGGATTCCAGTTATGTGCCCATCCCTCAAAATGCAGCCTTGTACAGACGGCATCCAATAGATAAGAGGCCATATAGAACTCAGAAGGCATTCCTTCATCTGGGGCCAATGCCGAGGACAAGTTTGTATGCATTGAGGTCATCAATATACTAGACCAGTTGAAACGGATGCCATGCACCGTTACATGTTCCATGATAGTAGCCCATGTGCCATTGAAGGTAGTGGCGTCGGGGCGCCCGTACAATTTTCAAAGCATGGCAGCTACTAATTTATATACTTTTCTCAGGCTGGCCACCGGATATTCTTGGTCTTTCTTGACTTTAAATTTTTCGGGCTCCTCCCACCACTGCCTGATAGTGTCGACTACAGGGACTGCATGGGCAAGAGCCCATTCTTCTGTAAATTTTTCTTCCTGTTGAGGCAAAGAGTAGTAGACATGGGCGTCCGAGCCTACGAGCGTTGCGAAAACCTTGCCTTCGCTGTCTCGGATCATGAACTTCTTGGGATCTGTTTTTGTATGATCCAGTCTATCATTCCGGGACATGGAAATATGGCCGGATGAGCGCCTGCGAGATGCAGCTTGGACCTTTTGACTTTTAAGTATACCTCCCGATCCAAGAGGTCTTCTGGAAATTCCGCTTCCGTTATGGCGAACTCATGGTACACTTGGTACCATCACATGTTGTCCCTTTTTGAAAATGTACAAAGGGTATCTCTGTATATCGGGGGTGGGGATACTGGTATTTCCATCTCCACCTCTTCCACTGCCACGTGCTTGTCTTTCTTCCGGGACACTAGGGGTGCCATGTCACTAGAATCCGAGAGAACAGGTATACGCTCTACGTCTGCTTCAAGTTCACCTGTCATATTCATGAAAGAATCCCATGATAAGAACGACATGATGATAAAAGACATATTACAGTTTATCAATGATTTTAGCTGGGACACAAGCAAAATTGAAACAAAGGTCTACTGGGTCGCGGAGTCGCAGATTGAGAAAAAGAAGCCAACATGTGACCTTGCGACCTTGCGACTGGGTCGCAGGGTCACTGGGTCGCAAACCGTCAAAAAGTATGAAAATACGACCTTGCGACCTTGCGACTAGATCGCTAGGTCACGGGGTCGCAAATTTATCAAAGCCGGGAAAATGCAACCTTGCGACCTTGCAACTAGGTCGCTGGGTCGCGGGGTCGCAAATCTCGAAAAATTTGGGAACTGCGACCTTGCGACTAGGTCGCTGGGTTGTGAGGTCGCAAATCTCGAAAAATTTGGAAACTACAACCTTGCGACTAGGTCGCGGGGTCGCAAGTCGCACTAGGGCTTCCCCGGGGGTTTTGGGCGCGCGTGGCGTGAAGTGGTTTTCCCCTTAACTGGAAAAATGCAAAACCAAATGGGTCGAGATGGAGTCAAGGGCTTGCTTTGGGAGTAGGGAAGTAGCCATGAAAGCCAAGACCAGCAATGGTGATGATCTTGAGCACAGTGGGCACAGTGGGGGAAACCAGAATCAGAACAAAAACCCTGAGTAAGAAAAATAGCCAGTGGTTGAAGAAAATGTACAATTTAAAGGCTAAGGGTGCCCGAGATTTAGCAAGAATGACTAAGAAGGAAACAACAGGAGGGAAAAGGTAACTTACCCAGGAAAATCGCGCGCCAATTGACCTGTCAGAGCCGTTTTTTTCTATCCGCAGCATATGAAAAATGTGACCTAGCGACCTCCTTTATATAAAAAGGTCGCACGGGCGGGCATTTAATGAGGTCGCAAGGTCGCAATTTGAGCGATTAGAGAGATATGTGACCTCGTGACCTTGTGGCCTTGTGACCTGTGGGTCGCGGGGTCGCAGTTTTACGAAAAAGTGAGTTTTGCGACCTTGCGACCCTACGACCTTCAGGTCACGGAGTCACAATTTTCTAAAAAATAGAGTTTTGCGACTTTGCGACTTAGCCTTCTGGACTCTTTACTTGGTTTTCTTTAAGTTCAACGGGCTCCAAAAAATTTGAAGTGGGGTTTTTTGGAGGGTGTTGTAGAGGCTACAACAAATGGCGATTCACTGGAGGAACTCAGAGTCTGTGCCGATGGTTAGCCTTTAAGGGGGGAGGGAGGGGCCTTCGCTCGTTGTTTCTTTTACCTTAAGGTCAACATTGCCTAGCTTTTGGCACCTCGCGAGGTTGCTCATCCTGCTGGCTTGTTCGGGCACTGATTAACCAAATTTCATTCCTTCAGGTCTCTAGACCAAGAGGGTTGGAGGACTCCAAGTAGCTACAGGATCCGGTACGATTATTTTGTCCTCATCGTGTTGCTCCGCTGCCAGCAAACCTCTCGGTCCCGACGGAGTCACTGCCTAGGAATTGTGAACGTTGCTCCGCTGCCAGCGAGCCTGGTCAGTACCCCGGCGGAGTCGCTACATCACCTCTCTGCGCATGAATCCTTTCTCAATCCTTTACCCTTTATTAGTGTGCTATTGCACTTATTTTGAATGTGCCTGGGGCACTTATTTAGATGTGCTCGTGGCACTTATTTTAGATGGGAAATTTTTTGCCTTGGGCGGATGAGGGATCCCGACTTATTTTTCTTGCAGAGAGGTTGTTCATAGTCTAGTCTGAGGACTTTGGCTTTTCCCGGATGTCCTAACGCAACATGGAGTACCTCTTTTCCCTTTCGATCTAGTTATCACTGCATCGCACTTTCCTTTGCAGACACCCTCTCAACTTTGACAGGTGGGCTCCCTGCTTGATGACTTGAGTTAGATCATACGCTGCCTTTAGGTGCCGGTAACAAGCAAGCCTTTACCACCTTTGTGTCTATCGGAAAAAGGCCTTCCATCAGCATAGAACCTATTGCAGTTTGCCAAATGCGTAGCTCCGACAAGACCTGTCGTTTTACAAATTTATATATATATATTTTGAGTTTCAACAAACGGGATGAAACGGGAACTATGGTACAAGGATAAGATAGCCCTCCAAGGGCTGCTAAGTGAAATAATGTTTGAGGTCATGGCCGTTTACCGGGAGGACCTCGACTCTTCCCTCAAGGGTTTGCAATCTAAACGTATGGGAACCTAATTTTTCTTTAACATGGAAAGGACCCGTCCATAGTGCTTGGAACTTAGAATGTTTTCCTTTTTCTTCATGAGCTTTATCCCATTTTAGGACCAGGTCTCCTACCTCAAATTTTTTATTCCCTGCAGATTTTCTATCAAACCATCTCTTGATTCGGCTTTGGTGGATGGCGAACTTTTCCCGGGTTTTTTGCCTTTCCTCCTCCAACTTCAGTAGGGTGTCAATTCGAGTTTGCAAGGTAGGGCATGGGGTAACATGACATTCCTGGGACAGCTAAAAGGCAGGGAGAGATAAGTGGGGAGGAAGAACAGTTTCTTTTCCATACACAAGAAAATAAGGAGATGTGCCTAGGGAGGACTTAGGCATGACATGGTCGGCCCAAAGCGCATTGTGAAGGGCGTTGTGCCAGTTGCGCTAGTGGGACAGCAGGGTCTTCTTGATGATGCGGATCAGATTTTTATTAGTCAACTCAGCTAAACCATTTCCTTGGGGATAGTAATTTGTCGAATGTTTAAGAACGATACCGTTTTCCAGGGCAAAATCACATAATTTAAAAGATGAAAAGTAAGTTGCATTATCAAAAACCAAGGAAGTTGGAATGCCAAACCTGGTGATGATGGAAAGAGTGACGAATTCTATTACCTCCTGATCATTGATTTGGCGTAAAGGTGCTACTTCGACCCACCTGGTAAAATAATCGGTAGCTGTAAGAATGTACCGGTGTTGTTTGGAGGAGTGAGGTATGATTTCGCCATTGACGTGCAAGCCCCACTGTTGAAAAGGTTCTTCTACTGCTACCGACAATAAGGGGGCGACTCGCCGCGCTTCTCGGTTTGCGAACTTTTGGCACTGGATGCACTTCCAGACATATGCATGCGCGTCTCTGAAAAGGGTTGGCCAATAGTATCCTGCGCGCATTATCTTATGGGCGGTGGTATCCCCGGCAAAATGACCCCCAGCTGGTCCGTCGTGTAGCTCAGTCAAGATTTTCTGTGCTTCATCATGTTCTAAGTAGCGTAACATGACCCCATCATAATGTTTCTTGAAAATATTCCCATGGATCAGCTGGTAAGATGCCGCTTTGAGTCTTATCGCGTGTTTCTGCCAGGAAGTTAGAGCGGGGTCCAGAGTACCCTGGGCTAGGTATCCTGAAATGTCTGAGTACCAAGAGGGGCTACTCAACTGAGGCACATGGTCGCTCTGGTACACATTGATCTCTTGTTCCCAACACTCTTGCTCAACTCCATGGGAACTTTCCACCTCTGCAGCCATCTGACATAAACCTTGTCCTTTAATGGTGTGTGCTGGCTTAAACTCTAAATCATACTATTGCAGGCATGTCACCCAGTTGCCTCGCCTCTCGCCTAGCTCCTGCTGCACAAACAATGAGCGGACCGCTAGATGTGGAACGAAAACCATGACGTGGTTTTTCAAGATGTAGGGTCTGAAATGCTTGACTGCTTTGTAGACCGCATAGGCTTGCTTCTCGATTTCAGGGTAGTTTAATTCAGCTCCTTGTAAACCAATACTCATGAAGCAAATGGGCCACTCGTCATTGTTGTTGTCTTTCTGCGTGAGGACAGCTGCAAGTGAAGAATCTGAAGCAAAAGTATATAGGATGAAGCCTCTGCTAAAGTCCAGACTTTGAAAGGATGGTGCTTCAGCTATGGCCTGCTTGATTTTGGCAAATGCATCCTTCTCTGGAGGGTTCCATTTGAACATCGCATTCTTTTTTATCATCCCCTGCAAAGGTCTAACTATCTAGGCAAAATCCGATATGAACTTGCAGACAAAATTTATTTTTCCCAGGAAATATTACATTGCTTTCTTACTACTCGAGGGGGAAATCTGGGCAATAGTTTTTGCCCGCTCTGGATCTACTATAATGCCCTGCTTTGTGATAATTTGGCCCAGCAAATTTCCTTCTGCCATAGCGAAAATGCTCTTTTTCGGGTTGAGAGAAATCCCTCACTTCCTGCACCTATCGAAGATTTGATTGAGGTGGCGTGAATGATCGCCCTGGTGTTTTGAAAACATAGTGACGTCGTCCAAATAGAATACCACGCTCTGACCTATCAAACCACTAAAAGCTATATCCATGGCTCATTGGAAAGTTTCCCATGCGTTAATCAATCCAAAAGGCATGCACCTGAAAGCAAATGTTCCCCATTTGGTCTGAAAGGTAGTTTTCAATCTGTCTGGTTCAGCTACCAGCACCTGGTTGTAACCAGAGAATCCATCCAACAAAGAGAACATTTCAGATCCAGACACAACTTGCAATATTTGTTCCATATGTGGCACTGGGTAATTGTCTTTGTTCGAGGCTTGATTCAAATTCCATAAATCTACACATAAGCGAATCTCACCAGACTTCTTCCGTACCGGGACCAAATTTGATACCCATGTGGAATGACGAACTTTAAAAATTAATGTGTGCGTCCAACAGCTTCTTGAGTTCTTTCAGGATCATCGATTCCAAAGTAGGGTGTACTTTCCTGAGTTTCTGTTGGAATGGCTTCACACCTTCCTTCATGGGTATGACGTGCTGAATAATCCGAGTATCGTATGTACGTAAATCATTATACGTCCAAGAAAATACGTCTCGATACTTCCGAAATAGTTGTGTGAATGCCTGTGTCTCTTTGTCGGTACACTCTTTCCCTAGGTTAATGAACTTCGGGTCCTCCTCCGATCCCAAATTTACTTGCTGATGTGTCAAAATAGAACTTTGTACCTTGGTATTTGGGGGGCTGCGAAACCGGCTTTGCAGGTCAAAGAGCTTTTCAATTGATACTATTCCCTTAGGCATGGGGTTTTCCTTACGTTTTTCATGCTCTTCCTATAAGGCTTGGTCGTGATCCGCCTCATCAATCGCCGTGTCTTTGAATACTTTCGTGTTGAGCATAAACTCCAATATCTTTTGATCATTATCAAAAATGCGAAAATTAGTAACATTATCTGGCACGGAGGGTCTATATATAACTTCAATAGAAAAATCGTCTCTCAAAGGGGTAAATCTAGCAGCAGCATTAGCCAGAGTATCAGCTACTGCATTGTGCATTCTAAGAACAA
Source organism: Pinus albicaulis (assembly GCA_034641835.2). Taxonomy (NCBI): domain Eukaryota; kingdom Viridiplantae; phylum Streptophyta; class Pinopsida; order Pinales; family Pinaceae; genus Pinus; species Pinus albicaulis. Next base: position 388,164 of record JAXQQM020063156.1, on the reverse strand, counting down.
ATGTAATTCCAAAAGCGTCAAAAGCAGAAATAAGACGCCATACCTCTTGCTGATAAGCCTTCAAATGCGAAGACAAACAATGAATGGTATTGCGTACCTGCCAAGTGATAATCTCGGAATCTCCAATAACTCGTAAGCACCTTACCTTTAAATCCAATGCCTTCTTGAGTCCGAGGATTAGAGCTTCATATTCCGCAGTATTGTTTGTGCATTGGAACTCAAGCCTACAGGATATCAAGAATTTGTTCTTTTGAGGGTCTAGCAAGATGCAGCCCGCACCAACTCCATCAAGAGTTTTGGAACCGTAATAGTACAGGGTCCATACATCATTTTCTGGCTCCTTTGGGGTTGTAGGTTGGGGCGGGACTTCAGCTTGGTGTGAGATAGGAGTGGATTGATCTTCTGCGAAGAGTGTTAATTCAGACTGGGTCTCGGGATCTATTGGAGATTGAGGAGGGTGATGACATCCTAAAATGGCTTCCAACAAGCACATGCCAAGCTCCTCCTGAGCAAAACTGATGGGTTCATTACGAGCATCCAAATCAGTCACAGTGTGTTTCATATAAGGCTCGCTTTCGACCCTAATTTGGTTATTCCAGCCCTTGTAAGGCAGCCAAAGGTGGGACCAGTCAATGGCGAAATATCCTTGCAGCTTGTTGGACCAGTCCCTACTAAGCAATAGGCCGTAGGCTTCCGGAATGTCGACGACTACAATGTCGATGCATTGGTGGACTCTAGAATCGGACGAGAGGCAGATGATGACGTTATTCAGTTCTCCTACGGCTGGCACTTGAGATATGTCAAGTTGAATGATCCTTGTGTCAATTTTCTCTGGGCAGATGTTTAGTTTCTTACAAACAGATAATGGCATGACATTCGTGGAGGCGTCGGAGTCAACTAGACAGTTGTGGACGTTGAAGTTGAAGATCTCAAAAGACAGGAGGAAAGGAGGAGTAGACCCCCTGGAATTTTCATTGATGGCGTTTACAATGGACTGAACACTTGGACTAGGTTGCTCGGAGGTGTTGCTCACAGGCTTAGTAGTTGAGGTATTGGTGAAGGCTTTAAGAATGAGTTCTCGTTGATTCGTGATGCAAGCAAGCTCATAGAGGGATATGTTAGCTTTGGTTTTCTTCATGTCCTCTACAATGTTATATGTGGAATAAGATTGGGGACCGGGTTCGGTAGTGGTTGTGGTGGACCCCATCTGGAGCTTGCTTTTCTTATTTGCTCGGGTATGGTCATTGGTGGGCTTCTTAGGGGCAGCTTGTTGTTCATTCCCCGGCGGCAAAATTTTCCTTAAGAAATCCCTTTTCTTCTCCTCAAAGGATGGTTCGGGAACCGGTCCTTTGCTCCTAAGGCTGTAGTTTCTTACAGGTGGGGCCTTAGGATTGTCTGCCATGTTGATATCAGCGACTGTAATATGGTTGTCCCCTCGAATGACGTCGAATGCAAGCACTGAGGATGCCGGCTCTTCATCTGGGGGCAACTCTTCATCATGGTAGGAAACATCATCCTCCCCTGCGTCCCCTGGGGTTTGATCATCCAGAAGCTGGTTTACCACTGCAGTCATGCTACCAATCCACTGCGGGCATGTTTTTTCAGAGTGGGCAACCTGGTGGAAAGAGCAGAACTTATCTTTTCCTATTTCTTCAACGTTCAGGACAGTGTTTGGGTTGGACAGAGGTCGGCTGGTGTTGGGGTTGCTCTTTCTGAAAAAGGGCTTAGGCGCCTTGGCACTAGTCGTGGACTCTATACCTTTCCTCTTCAGGTCAGAGACTTCATTTTTTAATAGCTTGAGGGTTTTCTCTATACCCTCAAAGTCAAAAGCATCCTTATCCTTATCTACGGTTTTTTTTGTGGCAGACTGACCCCTTTTTGCGATTGGTTTGTGGTCATCTCTCCCCTCATGATCTATGGCTCCTATAGAAAGCATGTCTCTTTCTACAGTGAGGGCAGCTGCGTAGTTGGCTGCCAGTGTGGGCCGAGCTTCTCGTTTCACGAAGACAGCGATATTCCTAGGGAGAGCTTTTGTATAATAGTCAATGGTAATAGAGTCATCCAATGCTAGGTTTGGGGGAAATTTTTGCAGTATGGTAGCAAAGCGCTGATTGAAGTCTCTCACCTTCTCTTTCTTGTGGCACTTAATGGTGCTTAACTCCATGAGGAGCATGGAAGGGGTTTTATCCTCTGAAAATTTCTGCAAGAATGCACGTCGAAACTAGTCCCACGATGTGATGGAGGCACTTGGGAGGGAACGGTACCAAGTGGCCGCTTTGTTTTCAAGAGTATGCGGGAACAGACAGTAAGCAACGTCATCTGACTGAACCCTCTTGATTTGCAGGGAAAGATAGAAACTGCTTATATGATCCTCAGCCAAGGTGCCTTTCTCAGGATCAAACTTGGGGAGGTGTTTCTCCGGGTGCCTAGGCAGGGCCTAGAGAGGGCCCATAAGATTTAATGGTGACTGGGCCATCTAGGCTAATGGTTGCACCCTCCTAGCCCGCTGGTGATGTCTAAACTCAGGCTCAGATTCACCTCCCGAACCTGATACCGATGCTCCTCCCTCACGGCGAGAATGTTCATCTTGATGCCTCTCCTGGTAGAGAAAGTCTCTAAGATATCCCCAGTTGTGGACAGGAGGCCTATTTGGGTTCGGGTGATGGTTGTGAGCACGGTTTCCTTGGCCTCGGCCTCTATCTCCTCTACCTCCGGTCCGGCGAGCTCTATTTCCCTCGCCTTCGTTTCTGCGGGCTCTATTTCCCTCGCCTTCATTTCTGCGGGCTCTATTTCTATCGCTTTCATTCCCTTGGCCTCTATCTCCCTCACCTTCCCCATGTGGAGGGTGTGCTTGGTTGTTTTTAGGCTGGGTTTGGTTGGGTTGAGGGTCAGGAAAAGGTTCAGTAGGGCCAAATTCTTCTTCATCGCCGTCTTGGAGTTCGGGGATGGGTTCATCACGCTGAGCAGCGGTGGCGAGGTCTTCGAGCATGAGATTCACCAACTGGGGCACGGTGCTCCCAGGGCCCCATTACGAGTGATGTTTTCAATCGGGGTTCTAGTATGGGACAAGAATTGCATGATTGGGGTATAACGCAAATCTCTGAGGAGATTGCAGGCAGCTAGGCGCAAGGCCCTTAAATGTGCTTCGGTAATTTCATAATACGGCATCTCCATCCCTTGAATATATTCCAATGGTGGGATGGCTTCATTGTTTATGACCTCCCCTTGGGGAGTTTGTGATGGAATGTTGGTTGTATGCTGGGAGGCTGCCATTCAAGCCCTCCTTCTAGCGCCAATTCTGTTGACGGGGAAAATCATCCGGCCAACAGTAGGGGATCTCCCCGGTAGAAAGTCCCAATCAGACCTTGAACCGTTTGGAATAGGGATCCCATCCAGGGTGTGGGTCCAGCTACCGCTTCAGTCACCTTCCCTTTGGTCTCAAAATAACTTGCTCGAACCTACGGACACACACTTATTCACATGATACAAATACATGGTTGATGCATTAAACATGTATATGACAGTACGCGTAGCAAGATAGATAATAAAGCATACACGCCGAAGGAAATGTTGTCAACAACACATCTTTGGGGTTATGCTTGTAGGCGATTCTGACCACAAAAGAAAAAGTTCTTTATGGCGAGATTCCCCTTTACTTTCTGAAAGATAAAATGAAATGCTAATAAACAAAGTCACTAACATTCATTCAACAAGCAATTAATCCAAACAACATTAACACACATACAGGTAACCATGATGCATAAATGATGCCATTAAAGAGTGCAGTCTCATTAATCCAAAGATGTTCTGAAACTGTAAAGAAATACTCGTAGTGTTCACCAAGAAAAACACATCAGGTCCAAAATGAGTTTCAACGGGTATTTGTATTCATATGCCAAAAGAGTGTTCTCTTCAAATACAATGCTCTGTAGCTTTTAAGTCCGAAGAAAGAAGATCTTTTACACTTTCCCCGGAGGGGGTTTTATAGATCAAAATTTCCCTTTGGGCTCCCTGACTCTTTGCCTGCCCGCCGGTTGAGTTGCCCTGCGACCTGGGAGAAAATTGCAACCTGCGACCTAGCCAGTGAGTGTGACTTGCGACCTATTTGGCAGTGCGACCTGCGACCTACTACCACTGAGTCATGGATATGGGCACGAAATAGAAAGATCAGGAACATCAATCTGCTTTCCTTTGTGGAAGTCCTGCCAGGTCTGGTATTCTGCTGCTATGGGAGAGACTAGAGGGACCTCCTCTTTCAACCGATGCATGCACTCCAGAGCATTCGGGATTAGAGTTTCCTTCTTTTGTGAGATCTGGTTTGAAAGGGAGGCGAGCTTGGTATAAATCCAGACTGGCGCGACAAGAAACTGACCCAGATTTTCTTGTGATGTTGCGACCTCGGGGGCGGCAGCAGCTTGCTTGATAGGCTGCAGGAATGACTAGATTTCTTGATCTACTTACTCCCAGGTCTTACTTTCGTCCAATCCCCCTAACGAAGGAATGTGGTGCAGAGTGTGCATTGAGTCTATGTCGCTGATCAGGTGGTCGTATGAAGACATTACTTTGTCCAAATCCTTGGATAGCTTGTCCTTCAATTGCATCTTCATCTGGATTTGGACTTTGGCATCTTGTGTATGAATCCAATCCTTCTTAGGAAAATGCTCGGGAACTTGAGGGTATTGCACTGTCTAGTTCATCATTTTATCTGAGGCAGCTAAGGCTTCCTTGAGCTGCTCGTGCTTCTGCTTAGTTTTTGCTCGTGCTTTTACCAGTGGGGCGACTGTTTGTTTTATGTTGAACATTTCCCCATACACCTGCCTCATGGTCGCCTCTAATACATCGCATTCTTTTAGAACGGCAAGTGGAACTTCATTGAATGGTGAAGCCTTGTTTCGGAGTTGTTGCACCTCTTCTTCCAATGCCGATCTCTCCTGTTCCGCCTTCTTCTCTCACTGCTCATAGTGTGTTTTGTAGAGATATGATTTCTCTACTCATTCTGGTGACATTTTCTTCCGTGGCCACAGCAAAAGTCGTGCCTATCGATGCTATCATCACAGGATTAGTCCTAGTATCAAGGACTATGTCTTTTTCAGTTGCAACTGTGGATGTGGCGGAAGGACTTTGTGCCAGGGACCTTCTCTTCTCTTGCCGGATTTTGAAAGAGAATTGGTCGAATGTGAACCTGGTGAGGTCGAAGACCTCCTCCTCTTGCCCCTGGGGGGAATTGACATCGGAGAGCATGGTTCCTGTACCGCCTAGAGGTACTTCGAGGGGAGACATCTCGATGTCTTCTATCAATTCATCCTTCTCATCTTTCTTCTTCTTTTCCTTCTCTTCTTTCCTCTTCTTTTCCTCTTCTTCCCTTTGTTGGCGCTCGGCTTCCGCCTTCTCATGCTCTTCCTTCCTCCTGCATTCTGCTTCTACTACTGCTTCTATTTCGGCTTTCCTCTTTCACTCGGCTACAGCAGCTTGGTCTGCTTTCTTTTGTCATTCATTCTGCTTTGTCAAGCTCTTCCTTGAGTGCCCATTCTGCTGCAGCCTACTCTTCTTTTTCCTGATTTTCCTTCCTAGCCTCCTCGACTTGCTTCTTCTTCTGATCTGCATTTGAACTCTTCTTGCGTTTCTCCTCGTCCTCTTTTATCTTCTTTTCTCTCTCTTGCTGGGCTTTGGCCTCTGCTTCTTTCTGTTGGGAAGAGGTGTCAAGCCCTATGCTGGTCCGGGGCTTTTTAGCTAGAGAGGAAGAAGCACCTCCTAACTTACGGCTCCTGTCCTCCAAACTTTGATCATCTGGATCCTCTTGGCCCGAGTCCACCCCCGAAGTGAGTTTTCTATCTGCATTATACCAGTTTCTTCTCTCATCTTCTTCAGGGCTTTCTACATGCTGGTAGTTCCATTTGAATTTGGCCTTCTTGCAATGTTCGGGAACTATCCTCTCTGGGTCGTATGTTCGGTACTCTAAAGCCCTTAGGTGATAACTTTTAATCTCTTCTCCTTCAGCCCCTACCTCTCTAAAATCTTTAACTGTGTATGCACCGATAGTGAGGGGTAGCCCGGGCCAGGGCTTCTTCTTACCTTTGGACAGGACACTGGAGAAACCCGAGGACATTTGGTAACATACCTCTTGTATGAGCATCTTGTCTATAACGAAGCGAGGCATAGCATGTGGTGCCTTGAACAAGCCTAAGACTCGGATGAAAGTATATCCAGCGAACGGAAACCAATGCGCCACTTGGCCTAGAGTTTCCCTAGCTCAGAAAGACATGCAATGGGCATCCTGGCCAAATAATTTCCTGAATAGGGCGGGGATGAATATTTGAGAAATTGGTTCGATATCCTGCTTATACCTGGATTCCCAGAACACTTTGGTTTGTAGAGGAATTTCACGGGTCTGTGTGGGATTCCAGTTATGTGCCCATCCCTCAAAATGCAGCCTTGCACAGACAGCATCCAATAGATAAGAGGCCATATAGAACACAGAAGGCATTCCTTCATTCCACAGGTCGCAAGGTTGCAATTTGAGTGATTAGAGAGATATGCGACCTCGCGACCTTGCGACCTTGCAACCTGTGGGTCGCGGGGTCACAAAGTCGCGGGGTCACGGTTTTATGGAAAATTGAGTTTTGCGACCTTGCAACCTTGTGACCCTGCGACCTTCAGGTCGCGGGGTCGCAAGGTCACGGAGTCGCGGTTTTCTAAAAAATAGAGTTTTGCGACTTTGCGACTTAACCTTCTGGACTCTTTACTTGGTTTTCTTTAAGTTCAAGGGGCTCCAAAAAAATTGAAGTGGGGTTTTTTGGAGGGTGTTGTAGAGGCTACAACACCTTCATATTAGATTCAATGGAATCATGAGAACCATTAAATATTTTATGAATGAAATATGGTTCATTGAAATAAGATGAAGGTGGAATTATCATATCAACAATTTGATTTTCAGATTCCACCGCTCCAAACTCGGCATGAGAAACCACTTTATTTGGTCAATGAGAGAGGAGGGAAAGGAATAATAGAAGTAATAAATTCCTCCTTTGGGGATGGAGGTGCCTCATGGTCGAGAAATTTGGAAGAAAAAAATCATCAAGAGAATCTTATTCAATTTTTTTCAAGGAGATCTGAACCAAATAATGAAACTTTTAATCCATAAATTCCTATTCCACATCTTCATTAGAGAATTCATAGCAAAGGTAAAGAAATATATCAACAAAATCTTCAAATGATTCATCTAGTTTCATTCCTATTTGATTCATTATCTTATATACATCTTAATAATTATATCCTTCAAATTATTCACGAAGCTCCTTAACAATTTGCTCAAATATGTCGATAAAAGCGGGTATTAATGTATAATAACAATGCTTAACACAACCTGAAAGAGTAAGAGTGAACAATTTGACCTAATCATATTTACAAAAAAATCAATTATAGAAGAAAATTTGAATGAATAAAACCATGTGCCCAAGCATAGATGTTGGACCCTTTCCATTAAACTTGAGATGTGACAAGTTATAAATGATTTCCGTGGGAATTGAAATATTTGATATGTTCAAAAAAAATCTCATTATTATTATTTGGGAGGAAACCATTTTATGATAAAAGAATCAAAACAAGCTTCATGGGCTCAGCTTGTCATCTGGACCTCCTTCTAGTTCCAAAAGTGTTGAGAGCATTGGAAATATTCCACCACGAGGGGGTCTCCCTGGTATGAAGTCTCAACTAGACCTCACACCATTTCGGGTGGGAGCCCCATCCAGGTCATATGCCCGACTGTCATTTCTGTAAATATTTTCGTTGGATGCAATGAGTAACATAAGAGAATATACATGCACTTTCAAGGTAAGCAAGTAATTCAACCCTCTAATACATACAATTGAGATATGTAAAGAAAACTTTCACAAAGAGAGTAGAAAGAGTGAGTCTCTAAGAGAAATCTATTAGTAAAATTCTAATTGAAACACACACACATGTATGAAGAGGATCATTAATAAATATGAAAATAGTTCTATACTAACAATGATCATGAAAACAAATCAAACACATCATTCAGTAAGATAAGTACTAAATATAAAAAAATATTTTATTGCCTTTAATACATGTGACAACCAATATATACGATGAACAATGAAAAAAAGTCTTACAACATCCACGATACATGCATGAAAAGTGAACTGACTCAAAGAAATTAAAATTAAGAAGTGAAATTCTCCAAGTACACAATTACAATGATGTATTACTAGTCCCAGTAGTGGAACATTGAAGCCACTACTTGCTTCTCAAAAGCTAGATATAACTCTCATATGTTATAGCCTGAGAAGCCAAGGTGAAAATTCTTTCACTTGATTTATGAGGATTATTTTATGACAAGAGGGAAAACCTTTCATCTCTGATATTTACCTTGAGTTTCCCTCATGACTCTTGAGCTTCCAGGTGACCTTCGAACATCTGCATGGATCTTACACTTACTAGTGACTCTTCATTTATACATGTGGTTTTGGATTTCCACACATTTACATTTTCATTATTTCTAAAATTACATAATTACATTCCACATAAATATGGCGAGAATAAGATAAGTCATTAAAATTTGGTGACTTGACGCATTAAGTTCCATTATGATGTGTCAATACTACTTCTATATATTCAACTCTTTGTAATGGATATGCAAAGTAGTTCATATCCACCCTCTAAAGGGTCTGAAAAATAATGGGGACCTTCTAAGTCAACATGTGTTTCCATATATATTTTTGTGGTCTGGAATTACTTCATTTCCTTCATGATGGTTTCTTTATGCTTATTCTCCATAAGTACCTTCTCGTGACCTCTCCTTGATGACCTCGTTGAGCCTAACCTTTCCATGTTTATATGATAACACCTACAAATGAAGTTCACTCATGATAAGAAAACATAAATTTGGAAATCATATATTCTACTATTTATTTCTCCTATAAGATGTTGACTGTTATGGGACAATGTGCAAGGACTGGAGGAAGGCCTTGCTAAGCATAGTGTCAAGAGGCAGGGGTGAATGACTATGCACTAGAAGTGTGCAATGCACAATGATAGGAGAGAGGGAACAAGCATGTGTGTAAATTTTAGGTCTTGAATTAAGTTACTAGAGGCTTGAGGACTTGAAATGGCCCAATGTGTAGTGATGGAGGAGCAAGTTCCCTTGGATGAGCACATATCATAATTTCAAGATATAAGGGGTAGCTCAATATCCACTATAATTATGCAATGTGCATTGAAGGGAAGGTTTGATAGGATTTTGTGCAGTGGGAAATTCCAGGAGGTAAGGGTGACATAGTTTCTCGCTATAATTGCACAATGTGCAGTGATGGAAGAAGATGTTAAAGGGATTTCTCAGTTTTCCACTACAAGTATCAAGGAAGGACTCACTACCAACTAGAACTATGAAGGAGTGGTTCGTCAATTTTTCTGTGAAGTGGGAAAGTGTAAGCATCGAGGGTTGAGCGATTATGCACTGGAGGTATGCAATGCATAATAAAGAGAGGATTTATTCTAGGATGATGTAGGTCGTAGTCTTAGCAGACAAGGGACACCTCACTAGTTCTTAGGAGAGTGAAGTGTGCTCTAACTTTGATTGAAAGGTTGAATGTGCCCATGAGTAGTGCAAGGTGTGAGCATAGGGAAGAACCTCAAAAAAGACTAAGTGTGAAATTTATGGACTAAATAAGAGAGTAAGAGAATGCATGACAGGCACTGAATATGATCACACACACATTCACAATCAAACTCATGTCAAAGATATACACAGTACCCAAAACGAACATGCATGCATTTAAGTGATGATGAAACAACACTTATCTCCAAGTGTAACAGTTGAAGCACAAGTCTTTATAGCATATGTGTCGACTGAAATAAAAAGGTCTACTAAGATATGAGAGTGTACCCAACGCATATTTTTGTGATTACAGGTAGGATAAACTAATACAAAACAATGTGCTAGAGATACCTCTAGATGATGTGCCATAGATAAGTGAAAACAAGCAAAACCGACACATGCCAAAGTGAAAACAAGCAAGAAATATGCTTGCAAATTCTAAAAAATGAAAAAATGACACATGTGAAAATGAAAGCGACCAAAAACAACAGTCACTAAAAGAAAAGTGACACTTGAAAAAGAAAAAACATGCAAAAGGACTACATCAAGTCCAAATTCATGAATGATAGTAATTCATCATATAGGGCATATCCCAAAGGAGGCCTTTATCTAGTGGATCTGCATTAAGATGGAAGATAGGATAATTATCAATAGGGGTGGTATTTTTGTGTACTTTTGATATGGGATAATGTGTGGAGGACTGTACTACACATTGTATGAACACATAATATATTAGGAAGGAGAATGATGCACTTTCGAGGGAATTATGGGGATAATTGTGAAATATAATACTAATAATCTGAGCATGGTGGTAGGTATTTGCCCTAGTGTCATCATTATAAGGATGCTAATGTGCATGAAACGCAAAAAATAATAATTATTCCAAGCAGAGCTACAACAACCTATTTGGAGGAGACAAGACTCTTAGTAGGATCAATGTGCTACCCTACATCAAGTCAATATTCAAGTCCCCGTTGTGGAGGACCTCATTTAGGAAACCCTTAGGTTTAATTCATGTACATGAGAGATGTTTGACGAAAATCATGGGAGGGTGCTCCACTGCATATACAGTTTAGCCTAATCGGATCAGTCAACTCTGCACCATCAAGGAAACTGCTTGTTGAGGTCACATGGTCAAAAATTGGAGGGAGAGAGATAAAAATGAGGGTGGAGAGGAGAGAGAGAGGGAAGAAGAAAGATACACACAAATACAAATACATATATTATAGATTATTATACAATACTGAACATTATTAACCATAAAGGAAGAGGAAGTGAGTATTTTACAAAAGGTATAAATAGTTGGATTTAGAAATCATGAATATTTTGTTTTTCACTAAAATAGATGCATTTATTTCAGTGTAATTTTTTATTTCTAAACCTATTTGATTGATTGCACTATATTAACTCATTTCCGTGTAGTTGTTTATTGATATTTGATATAAATTGATGCATGATGTACATTAACTTCAAAGTAATTATATTAATAATGTATGTTGATTTCAATGTAAGCACTAAAAAATTAATGACGACGAGAATTGATTTATGTGTTACAGTAATTCAACCATATATGAATTACTTGAATTTTCATCATAAATAAAATGTTCTATTAGTTGAAATTTTTTCTTCATGAAACTATACACTATTTGTAATTGACTACATTTTTATTATTCCCATTTTCCATCATTCAACATTGTTAGTCACTTTGAATCCAAAAAAGGTAATATAAACTTACTATCAATGACCCTTGGGGTTTAACACTCCATAATTAACAATGATTAACATTGGAGAAAGTTGCTATTAAAACTGGAGAGAAAGAGAGACAAGGTATGACATTTACTAGAATAGATCGATTAAAATATTTGAGTTGTCTCCACCCCTTCCATATGATCGATATGAAAAGATGGAAAAAATAACAGGTGTGACAACAAGAATAGTAGAAGAAATAGTTTGAGATTGATCACAATGAAGACTAATTGTAATTTACCACATTCTCATTATTCACATTTTATCTCATTCAACACTGCTACATTGTCACCTTTCATTTAAAAAAATTATTTAATTATTTTTCATCATTCAAGTTATTAACAATGTTTTTCATCTCAACAAACCAAGGTAACATATTAACTCTAAAAATATGGTGAGCATATTAATCTTAGACATATTTATCATATTTAAAATGATCAAAATAATTAGATGTTCAACAATTTTTTTGTGCCTATGCACAACTAACCAATATAGACCCATCTTAACCTAGGATTTATCAAGCATTGAAAGGGATCAAATCTCTCGAGGTGAAAACATTTCCTCAAGTTTTTCACTCAAAATAGAAGTTTGCACCTCAAGATATTGGATCCCTCTTGGTGCTTGATAGATCTCGGGGTTAGGATGGATCTAGACATGTATATAATTAATAATATTTAAGATTTATATAAGTTTAATAATCAAAATTTGTTATACATTATCAAAAGTAAATATAGAAATAAAATAATTAAAATAAATTTTAATCTATATGGTAATGTAATAATAATATTTTCAAACTATACTCCCCCATTGTCTTATCATATGAATTTTAAAAAAGGAAGAATTAATTCAGGTATCATAGTACTCTCTCTCTCTCTCTCTCTCTATATATATATATATATATATATATAAAACTATAGGAAAACTTAACATAACTTAGTTGTCAAAATAGCAGTTGGTATGTAAACCATATAAAATTAAATACAACATAGGAAAGTTTTGATAATTATAATAATTATAATAATGCAAACATCTGCATATATACATGTGGATATCGTGAAGCTATGGAGAAGGGCTTGAGAATGCTATCACTAAAATTTTATGAATTTTTTTTTAATGAATTAACCATAACATATCTCATGAGTGTTGGCACCGAACTCAAGGTGGGCCTATGTAAACTCCGCATCTAGGGAAAATTTTAGTGGCAAATTTTCACAAATGGGTTAATTTTTTGACACTTTATGGAAAAAAAAGGTATTCACCAATTTGGTTTAAAAATCGCCTATTATATATATATATATATATATATATATATGATTAATGGGATGATATTCGCAAAAAAATTACCAATTTTAATAGTATATTACATGTTTTTATTGAATATTTGCCTACATTTTATATATATAAATTTTGAAACTAGAATAGTCGCCTACAGTACTATATATAGGAAAAATATTAAATCCTTAAAAATTACCATTTCTGAATCATATAAATGAAGTTAAGTAGATTCCATACTAGTCCATTTCTATTATCTTTTTTTTTCTACAATCACTTCAATGCATGCCAACACGTCTGTTCATTAACCTATGCATGCCAACCACACCTCTCACTTTATCTTATGTTGTTTAGCACATAAAATACAAACGTTAACCTAAATCGTGGGTGGAAAGCTTACTATGGGTTCAAAAACAAGTTTACATTAATAGACCTTCTATTATGGGATATAAAAAAAAATTAATTTGATACTCTCATCACCCATATTATATTTTATGAATGCGAAGTTTGGAGATGAATCATCTCTAGAGACCCTTGGAGAAGGATAGATCAAATACAAAATAAATTTGTAACTTGTAATCATAATATTAAAAAGAATAAATCTTATCCTCTCTTCATAAAAGACATTGTCTCCCGAATTGAGTGCATGTTCATGGTTAAGTACTTAATGTACAATAATAAGATAGGAAACATAGATGGAAATAGGCTCCCCAATATTACTTCCAACTCTATTTGTAATATTGATGTTTTTGTTATATTCTTCCTAAATTGTCCCCCTATTGTTGTGGTTTCCTCTTCCATTTGTGATTTTATTTTTCTCTCTATACTATTCGTCATAATGGCTCTCTTTCATTCTCAAAATATTTTTGAGTAATTTGGGGTTGCTTGTGTTTCCTCTCATCCTTTAGGAATTCAAATATGGAGTTTAGGAAAATTGTTGAGGTAAAAAAACAAGAAAAGGGATAAGTGTAGGAAGAAAAAAAAATCCCACAAGAATTTTGAAGGGTCAAAGTGAAAGAAGAAAATGACGGATGGTTTTAGTTACTTGGCACCATCAATGTTTTTCCAAGCATCCCAAAGAAGAAATTGAATGCATAGAAAATTTAGTTAGAGACAAAGGTATATGCACTCTTATTAAGTATTGAAAAGAAATGTCTGAGGTGGGTTATCGGATTTTCTAGAAGTAGAGAGATCAAGGACATGAAATTGTTCAATTTATAGTAACTCAACAAATCCTTTATTTCCTAAGTTGGTGAAGAATAAGGACAACAATAGAAACATATTATTAACTAGGTTGATTCAAATGGACCAATATATGAATCCATCTTCGACATAAAATTTGTTATAGAGAATAAGGATGAAGCCTATAGACCTTCATAAAAGTAATAGGTGTAGGTAGAGCTCAAGCAATGGAAACATCTACTTTTTAGATATTTAGATGATGAAGGTGAATATTAATAACAATCATATTGGTGATGAAGGTGAATTTTAATGCCGCATTAACGCAGCGCATCCTCCCAAGACAGCCTCACCGCATTTCTAACATGGAGCCTCACTCTCGCTGCATTTCTGCTCTTCCTCTACGAGCTAGTTGTTCCAAGGGGCAGCTGAGCCTTGGTCTTGGTCTGGCATTGGAAAGAGATGCGCTCTTGTCTGCTGCTTTGAGTTGGTGCCTGGTATCCATTTCACTCGCAGCCCTCTCTGCAGTTTTTTATTATTTTTTTTAAATCATGCCATAGCCACTTTTGACAAATCAAGAGAAAGTTGAATTATTATAAAAAAATCATTAGCCTTTGACTCTCATTTTTTTTTTACATTATTATTCATTTCTTAAAATCAAAACAACTAATATTGTATTGAATAGAACAATCAATTTTCTCTATATAGTGAATATTACATAATATATTGTGAAATAATTAAATTTACCATATTTATCTGTGTAATATTCATAGGCACTAATTAAGATATACGTAACAATGCATTTTTCATCAACAATATTGAATTTTTTTACACATTGTCATTGACTAATCACAACTTGATCTCTTCTTCTCATGTTATCTAACAACAATCCTTCTCCCATATGTTTTTATTTTTAAAGAAAAATGTAATAACATATAGTAATCTTAGATTAATTCACTACTTATCAATTCTCTATATATCATACAATCTCCCATTCTTGTAAGGTTTCCTCAAGACAATATAAGGCCCTCAAATTTTCATAACACATGTTAGTATTGAAGTGAGTGTAAAGGAATGATACCAAATGTATTTTTGTTGTTGTTGGTAGTAGAGTGGATTATAATGTATCACGTGGATAACATCTTTATTGTTAGTTCCATAATGATTAAAAAGAGATGACACTAACATGGTTGGGAATGATAATAGTGAAATGAGAAGGCACTATATCAATATTGCTAGATTAGTATCATTATGAGTGACGAGAGACACAAATTTAGCTATCCTTGCTAGTAGGACAGTGACAGTATACATCGAAATCGAAGTGATTGCTTTAGTTGTGGGATTGGGAAAAGAAAAATGTTAGTTGAAGATAATTTTCCCGCACAAGTTTCTCTTAAGTTACCACGAAGTAGAGTAACAGTATGCATGGAAATCAAAGTGGTTGCTTCAGTTTTTTCTAGGACTAGGAAAATTTTCCATAAGACTCCACAAACATGCCATAAAGCTCATATGTAGAATAATCTTACCCTTACCCTCACGCTCATGGTCACTGAGGGTAAACATGCAATGGAAGAAGCTAAAATTTAATAGGAAGATTCAGAATAGAGCACAAAAAGATGGAACGAAAGAATCCAAACTTAAATTCCTTAGGAATCTGCATGCCATAAAGCTCATATGTAGAGGAATCTTACCCTCACGCTGACGGAGGCTAAACATACAACGAAAGCTCAAATTTAACAGGAAGATTTAGAATAGAGCGCAGAAATAAGGAACAGAAGACGACACGTTTTAGATAATTTTATTTTCGTGACAAAGTGATTATGATAACGGTAGTGAATACAATAATATTATACAGCAATTAGTGTATTAATTCGGACACCTTAGTCACTTTGTTGTACAACTACACACCTGAAATGCAATGCAGGGATTTATATTCCTATACCCTGTATTCCTCCTTAGTGCTCTCTACTATCTGGATGTGGTTGAATTTTAGCCAGTAATTGCATGAATCATCTCAGCAGAAAAAAGTGCAATGGAGGATGTAGCTGATGTTCATGACGAGCGCACCCATCAACATCATCCCATTTGCCATCTTTCTCTACTCTATGAACCCATTTGCCATACAACGGAAGGTAACGTTTAAGAAAATTTAGAACAGAGAGCAGAGAGAAGGAATGAAAAGAGATTCATTTTGTGACAAAGTGACCCAGGCACCATTGAAGCAGCTGTTGGGAACTCCACCAAACTCCTTGAGTGTAAGTTGAACTTAATGCAAGATATTTAGGCCCACAACTCCCCTAGTTGAATCAAATTGAACTTAAGGAAAGATAGCTCCCCTAGTTGAATCCAATTGAAGATAATTCATGGTAGTAGGCCATTTTTAGTTCAATTCAATTGAAATTATGTTGAAATTAATCCAAGTAGTTATACCTATAGCCTACTTCGTTGAATTCAATTAAAATTCCTATTGATTGTCGCTTACAATTTATATTTAAGATAGTTGAATTCGATTGAAATTCTGTGTGAAGTTAATGCAAGTATTTAGGCCTGTACTTTGGTCTATTTAATTCAATTAAGATTCCCTCTTTATTTTAGTTTAGTTTACAGTTTTGATTTGGGAAAATGGGTACCAATTGAACGTCACGCGGTCATATAAGCCTATAAAAGTGGCCATATAAGCCTATAAAAGTTTTTGCGCAGAATTTGTGTAAGGGTTGTATCGCTGCCAGGCCAGACCTAGTGACACAGTACTTCAATCTCAGTCAGACGATTAAGCCGAGCAATTTTGGTGTACGCTATTTAGGTCTTAACCTGGCAGTAACTTTGGTCAAAGTTAGAAACCCCAAATTTTCATGCTAATACTTTATGAAATCTTATGTGGATTGGATATTCCTTTGAGCATAGACTAAATTTAATAGTTGCATGTACTGAAGATTTGTCCCATTTAGAGATCTACAATTCAATTAAATTCACGTGATGATGGAAATAAAATGAGAATGAATAAGCTGATTTATTATTATTATTATTATTATTTTTCTGTAAATAAGAGTGTCATTTGTTATTTTCTACTTTTAGGATTCCCTCTTGATTTTGGTTTGCAGTTTTGATTTCAGATGTGATGCCTAGGAATGGGTGCGGGTTGAACATCACTGGGTTGAAAATTTGGCATAGAATTTGTGTAAGGTTTGTTATCTTTTATTATAACACTCGCCATCTCTTTTTTTATCTCAATATGAGTCAGGGGATTTTGTTATTAATGTGGTTTCTGAAATCTGGGAGATTTCGTTGACCATAGACTAAATTTAGTAGTTGCTTGTACTCAGGTTTTTCAGATTTAGAGATTTTTATTTCAATTAAATTCACATGATGATGGAAATAAAATGAACATGAATAACATTATTATTATTATTATTACTTTGTTTTCTAAAATTTGTGTAAATAAGAATATCATTTTTATTTTTAGGATTAAGGCCATGAATTTATTATTAATTCAGAATTAATTTTTTATAATTGTTATTATATTTTTAAAATACTTCTATAAATTAAATTTTGACAAAAATTTTAAAATAAATTTATATTTTACTATAAAAATAATAATAATATTCCAGAAATTAAAACATTAATATAACTTATTCTGAATGTATATCATCTCATCAATCAAATATTAACAATTCTAAACCTTTGACTCATTTTTTTTTTTCCATTTTATGGACCATTATTATATTTTTTTATATGTTATTTAGTAAAAGAAAATTAGCTTATTTAAAATTTAAAAAGTTAAAATACAAGGTTACAATTTCCACCAACTACATTAATCACATGAAAATTTTAAATATCATTGAAGATAATCCTTATAGTCAAAAGAAGTTAATCTTTGATAGAAATAAAATCGATCTCTTTTTAAATGAATTAAAAACTAATTTGCTTCCTTTATCTACTATAGAAAACATAGATGACCTCTATCATAATTTTACTAAAACCCTCTCATATTC
Organism: Pinus albicaulis; assembly: GCA_034641835.2. NCBI lineage: Eukaryota > Viridiplantae > Streptophyta > Pinopsida > Pinales > Pinaceae > Pinus > Pinus albicaulis. The sequence continues at coordinate 370,359 of JAXQQM020063156.1, read as the reverse complement.
TATTAACAAGTTCTCAATTGAAATCTCAAGTAATAAAATAAATAGCAAAACCAACCCATAGTATGACAAAGATTGTAAAAGTGCGAGGAGAGAAATTAAGGAAGTTGTTGATGAATCTCTATAAATTGACAAGATAAAATCTACAAATCCCTAACTAAAAGGAAAAAATGGCAATATATTCGTAAGATACAAGAGAATCTCTTACACCTCTCTAAGGTGGCTCCTAATAAATTCTGGAGGCAGATTCTAACTAGGAAAACTAAAGATAATAATAAAATTGCTTTACACGACTCGAATTCATATCTTAAAAAGCTTTATGAATCTCTAAATCCCAGGGATAAATTTGAAACGCTGCTCATGACGAAAGAATTTTTCTCATTAGAAGACACTAATTTTGGGGTTAAACACCTGGAAAATGGGAAAGCGAAAAACATTGAAGGTTACCAGGTGGAAATCTTAAAAATTGGAGGTCTTGTCCTCATCCCCCACATCCACAAGCTTTTCAACCAATTTTTCAAGCAAGGGTTCCCTAAAACTTGGACTGAGAGCCTCATTATCCCTATTTTTAAAAGTGGGGATACAAATAACCCCTCTAATTATCGGACAATTATGATCAGCCCTCTCTTAGCCAAGTAATATGGTATTATTTTGGAAAATAAGTTGAGCATTTGGCTTGAAAGTGAATGTAAGCGAGCTAAAGGCCTAGCGGGTTTTAGAAGGCAGCACTCAACAATGGACCACCTCGTTATGCTTAGGATCATTGTGTAGGAATGCCGCAATGATGAATCTAATCTCTTTTTTTGCTTTGTGGACTTCAGAAAGGCTTTCGATACAGTTCCTAGAAACAACTTATGGAATAGATTAGAAGAGCTAAATGTTCCTTTCAAGCTAAGAGCGGCCGCTATAAGGTTATATGATAATGTAATTGCCAAGTTAAAGAGAAATGAAGGGTGATCGAAAGATATTAAGTGTAATATAAGATTTAAACAAGGTTGCCCCCTCCCCCCTACCCTATTTGGCATTTACATCGACAAGCTAGAAGGTAGTTTAGACGAAGCAGGATGTGCTTACACGATCTTATCTGGTATAGTCACCATCCTTCTTCTCTATGCTGACAATATTGTTCTTCTTGCAAGGTGCCCATCTGATCTTGATAAGCAACTTAGACTTATTAAGGATTTTTGCTCTACCATGGGTATGTCTGTTAACACTGACAAAACAAAAGTTATGATTATCAAATCCAAGAATGACACTTACGCTAATTTTATATATGACAATAGTAACTTGGAGGAAGTGTCTTCTTACAAGTACCTAGGAAATGATATTCGTCACAAGCTCAACTGGAACTATAGCATTTAGGAAAGGATTAATGGGGGGTAGAAAGCTTATTTTGGTCTTGAAAATAATTGTAAAACGAAAAACCTCATAATGTAGGATAGAAAGAAGTTCCCCTTTGAATCTTCAGTCACTCCTGTTATCTTATATAGATGTGAGGTTTGGGGTTGCAACATCTCTAGAGAATCCTGGAGAAAGATTGAGCGAATACAGAAGCATTTTATAACATATAACCTTAAAATTAAAAGCAATACACCCTATCTTATTCTCCTTATAGAAGTGGCTCTTCCCCCTATTGAGAGCCTAGCTATGACTAGGCTTTTATTCTACAAGCACAAGCTCAATAACATAGGAGACCATAAACTTCCTAAGCTAGCTTTAAATTCCAGCCAAAACCACCTAAGGCTTAAAAGAGGATGGTATAAAGACACCAAGGTCTGGTTAAACCATAGGGAGATTAACGAGAATGTTGCATTGCAAAACATTAATAACATTAAAAAGATTGTTACTTCTAAGTTCAAAGAAAAAATGTCGTGTGTGAAAGATCTAGCAGCTAAAAGAAAATTAAGATATTATAATGAGGTCATCAACCCCATCCTAGAAGATCAAAAGTATCTCTCTGTTTTAACTAGCTCAAAAAAGAAAATTAAGATAGCCAAGATTATAACAAACTCTCATGAACAAGTCGTTGGAAAGTTACTAAAACACAATGGATGGAAAGGATCTACCATCTTTGTGAGAATATGAATATCGATGATGAAAATCACTTCCTCTTAGACTGCCCCGTGTACAACCACATTAGAGCTCAATTTCATAATCTTTGTTGCAATACTGACCTTCCTAGCCTTTTAAGATGTCAAAATTATAGTGAACTCGAGAGACTTTTCTCCAAGCTTTTTGAGCATAGGAATAAAATCTTAAATCAAACTAAATAACTCTTTTCTTTAGGTCCGATAGACCAATGATTGGTCTTAGTGGACGTTAACCATCATCATAAACTCATTAATACATTATTATTATTATTATTTATCTTTTTTAAAAAATTAATAATTTTTATAAACCTTTAAAATAAATTTATGATCTATTATGATGATATTCATCTTAAAATATAATAATAATTATAAACAATATATTAAAGCATTAAAATTATTTGAGTTGTTATTCTTCTTTAATATGAATTCATATCATATTAGGAATCAAATCTAAAGGAATTATTAAATTATTTTTCTCATTTTTATTTCAATTTTATTAAATATTATTATTTTATTTTATTAGTGATAGAACAATATAAAAATTGGTTTATTTAACATCTAAAAATTTATGTTATTGGTCAATATAATTTAAAAATAATTGATTTTTATTATTATTATATTTGTAAATTACAATTATTTTTTTAATATATATGGTTCGCATAAAAAAAACTATAGTGGTATAATTTCTATAAATACATAATGGTATAATTTCTAATCATTTTATTTAATAGGTAAATAGTTCATAAATTGTAATTGTTTATTTTTATTATTCAACTTTATATATCTATATATATATATATATATATATATATATATATATATATGCATATGCATATGCAGATGCCTTTCCATAGTTTGAGAGAGGAAACCACAAATAAAATATACTCTTTGACTATAAAAAAACCATGGAATTCAACAATCATAAAGTCAAGGGAGGTATTTTGAACTTTAGCAAGCTATATATATATATATATGGTATTATTAGTTTCTTTCATTTGTCTCTATAAAATCCATGGATTCGTCATTCACTCATTATTGTTATCATTTGGTTATAAATACAATTCTTTTTTAAATATTTTTTATAAATAATTAAAATAAATTACGATTTACAATATTTTTTTAATAATTATATATAATAAATTAAAATATTAAAGTATTTGGGATTTTAAGATTACTTATTATGAATGAATATCATCAAAGGAATCAAGTAGACACAATTTCAACGCCTTAGTTTATTATTATTATTTAAATTTAAATTTTATTAAACATATTATTTGGTAAGTTACTTAGAAGAGGAAAAGTTAGATTATTTAAAATTTGAGAGTTTATATTATTTTTTTAATATAATTTAAAAACTAGTAGAAATATAAATATTTAAAGTAATTTATTTCATAACATTTAAATAATAGAAATATGTTTCCCCAGAAAATAATAATAATAATAATAATAATAAATAAATAAAATAAATAAATATAAATAAATAAAATTTAAAAAAAAAAAAAAATTAGGTGTATCTGTACAATTTCCACCTAGTTACATTAACCCTATATATATATATATTCGAAAAAGGGTACAAAATTATATTATTTATATTTTCTTAGTAAAGAAGTGTATTATGAAATATCTTCCCGTCATTTTCTATTCTATCACATAGAAAAAATTAATCAATTTGTAAAAAACTAAGAGTCTCTACTGTCAGAACTCTTATATCAAAGATATTCGTATAAGTAAAATAATAAAACCTTATATAGTTTACTTCAATAAGAGATTTAAATAGCTCAAATAGCAAAATAATCTAAACATGTGTCGTAGTAAAATTCAGATTTATCAAGTCCAAAAAATCTAGAAATCATGATAAGCCCCATATTCAGGAGTAAGCCCCATGATAATCTATATGATTTATTTTTAATTAATTCATCTCTCTCTCTCTCTCTCTCTCTCTCTATATATATATATATATATATATATATATATATATAAAACTATGAGAAAACCTATCATAAATTAGTTGTCAAAATAGCACTTGGTATGTAAACCATATGAAATTAAATACAAGATAGGAAAGTGTTGATAATTATAATAATTATAATAATGCAAATATGTACATATATGTGTGGATACCATGAAGCTATGGAGAAGGGCCTCGGAATGCTATTGCTGAAATTGTATGAATTGGTTTTTAGTGAATTAACGATAACATATCTTATGAATGTTGGCACCAAACTCAAGGTGGGTTCATGTAAACTTAGCATCTAGGGAAAATTTTAGTGGTGAATGGGTTAAATTTTTCACACTTTCTGGAAAAAAACGTATTGATGAATTTGGTTTAAAAATCACTATTTTTTTACATATATATGATTAAATGGATTATATTCGCCAAAACATTACCAATTTTAACAACAAATTACATGTTTTTATTGAATAATCACCTAAATTCTATACATATGAATTTTGAAACCTATGCATGCCAACCACACCTCTCACTTTAGTTTGTGTTTTTTAGAACTTAAAATCCAAACGTTAACCTAAATCGTGGGTGGAAAGTTACTATGGGTTCGAAAACAAGTGTACATTAATAGATCTTCAATTGTGGGATAATAAAAAAAATCTATCGATACGCTCATCACTCATCTTATCTTATATGAATGTGAAGTTTCGAGATTAATTATCTATAGAAACCCTTGGATAAGGATAGATCAAATCCAAAATAAAGTTGTAACTTACAATCTTAATATTAAAAAGAATATATCTTATCCTATATTCATAGAAGACATTATCTCTCGAATTGGGTGCATGTCCATGGTTAAGTACTTAATGTACAAGAATAAGATTAGCAACATAGATGGAAAGAGGCTCCCCAATATTATTACTTCCAACTCTATTAGTAATCTTGATGTTTTTGTTATATTTCTCCTAAATTGTCCCCCTATTGTTGTGGTTTCCTCTTCCATTTGTTCTTTTATTGTGCTCTCTATACTATTCGTCATCATGGCTCTCTTTCATTCTCCAAATATTTTTGAGTAATTTGGGGTTGCTTGTGCTTCGTTCTAATCGCCTAGACCAAATACATGGAGTTTAAAATAAAATCAAAAAATAAAAATAAAACTAGGTGTATCTGTGATAATTTGACTAGTTACATTAACCCCATATATATATATATATATATATATATATATATATATATATATATATATATATATATATATTTGAAAAAGGGTATAAAATTATATTATTTATATTTTCTTAGTAAATAAGTGTATTATGAAATATCTTCCCATCATTTTCTATTCTATCACATAGAAAAAATTAATCAATTTGTAAAAAACTAAGAGTCTCTACTCTCAAAACTCTTATATCAAAGATATTCGTATAAGTAAAATAATAAAACCTTATATAGTTTACTTCAATAAGAGATTTAAATAGCTTAAATAGCAAAATAATCTAAATATGTGTCGTAGTAAAATTTAGATTTATCAAGTCCAAAAAATCTAGAAATCATGATAAGCCCCATATTCAGGAGTAAGCCCCATGATAATCTATATGATTTATTTTTAATTAATTCATGTATCTCTCTCTCTCTCTCTCTCTCTCTCTCTCTCTCTCTCTCTCTCTCTGAGAAAACATATCATAAATTAGTTGTCAAAATAGCACATGAAATTAAATACAAGATAGGAAAGTATTGATAATTATAATAATTATAATAATGCAAATATGTACATATATATGTGGATACCATGAAGCTATGGAGAAGGGCCTCAGAATGCTATCGCTAAAATTGTATGAATTGGTTTTTAGTGAATTAACAATAACATATCTTATGAATGTTGGCACCAAACTCAAGGTGGGCCCATGCAAACTTAGCATCTAGGGAAAATTTTAGTGGTGATGGGTTAAATTTTTCACACTTTCTGGAAAAAAAAGTATTCATGAATTTGGTTTAAAAATCACTATTTGTTTACATATATATGATTAAATGGATTATATTTGCCAAAACATTACCAATTTTAACAACAAATTACATGTTTTTATTGAATAATCGCGTAAATTATATACATATGAATTTTGAAACCTATGCATGCCAACCACACCTCTCACTTTAGTTTGTGTTTTTTAGAACTTAAAATCCAAACGTTAACCTAAATCGTGGGTGGAAAGTTACTATGGGTTCGAAAACAAGTGTACATTAATAGATCTTCGATTGTGGGATAATAAAAAAAATCTATCAATACTCTCATCACTCATCTTATCTTATATGAATGTGAAGTTTGGAGATTAATTATCTATAGAAACCCTTGGAGAAGGATAGATCAAATCCAAAAGAAAGCTGTAACTTACAATCATAATATTAAAAAGAAGATATCTTATCCTATATTCATAGAAGACATTATCTCTCGAATTTGGTGCATTTCCATGGTTAAGTACTTAATGTACAAGAATAAGATCAGCAACATAGATGGAAAGAGGCTCCCCAATATTATTACTTCCAACTCTATTAGTAATCTTGATGTTTTTGTTATATTTCTCCTAAATTGTCCCCCTATTGTTGTGGTTTCCTCTTCCATTTGTTCTTTTATTGTGCTCTCTATACTATTCGTCATCATGGCTCTCTTTCATTCTCCAAATATTTTTGAGTAATTTGGGGTTGCTTATGCTTTGTCTAATCGTCTAAGAATTCAAATATGGAGTTTAAGAAAAGAAAAGAAAAAAATTAGGAGTATCTGTACAATTTCCACCTAGTTACATTAACCCCATATATATATATATATATATATATATATATATATATATATATATATATATATATATATATATATATATATATATATATATATATATATATATATATATATCTATATATATATATATATATATATATATATATATATATATATATATATATATTCGGAAAAGGGTATAAAATTATATTATTTATATTTTCTTAGTAAAGAAGTGTATTATGAAATATCTTCCCGTCATTTTCTATTTTATCACATAGAAAAAATTAATCAATTTGTAAAAAAATAAGAGTCTCTACTGTCAAAACTCTTATATCAAAGATATTCGTATAAGTAAAATAATAAAACCTTATATAGTTTACTTCAATAAGATATTTAAATAGCTCAAATAGCAAAATAATCTAAATATGTGTCGTAGTAAAATTCAGATTTATCAAGTCCAAAAAATCTAGAAATCATGATAAGCCCCATATTCAGGAGTAAGCCCCATGATAATCTATATGATTTATTTTTAATTACTCTCTCTCTCTCTCTCTCTCTCTCTCTCTCTCTCATAAATTAGTAAAATTCAGATTTATGTGTCGTAGTAAAATTCAGATTTATCAAGTCCAAAAACTTTATTTAGATTTTATTCAGATTTATTTAGATTTATTAATTCAGGAGTAAGCCCCATGATAATCTATATGATTTATTTTTAATCTCTCTCTCTCTCTCTCTCTCTCTCTCTCTCTCTCTCTCTCTCTCTGAATGCTATCGCTAAAATTGTATGAATTGGTTTTTAGTGAATTAATAATAATGCAAATATGTACATATATATGTGGATACCATGAAGCTATGGAGAAGGGCCTCAGAATGCTATCGCTAAAATTGTATGAATTGGTTTTTAGTGAATTAACGATAACATATCTTATGAATGTTGGCACCAAACTCAAGGTGGGCCCATGTAAACTTAGCATCTAGGGAAAATTTTAGTGGTGAATGGGTTAAATTTTTCACACTTTCTAGAAAAAAACTTATTCATGAATTTGGTTTAAAAATCACTATTTTTTTACATATATATGATTAAATGGATTATATTCGCCAAAACATTACCAATTTTAACAACAAATTACATGTTTTTATTGAATAATCGCCTAAATTCTATACATATGAATTTTGAAACCTATGCATGCCAACCACACCTCTCACTTTAGTTTGTGTTTTTTAGAACTTAAAATCCAAACGTTAACCTAAATCGTGGGTGGAAAGTTACTATGGGTTCGAAAACAAGTGTACATTAATAGATCTTTGATTGTGGGATAATAAAAAAATATATCGATACTCTCATCACTCATCTTATCTTATATGATTGTGAAGTTTGGAGATTAATTATCTATAGAATCCCTTAGGGAAGGATAGATCAAATCCAAAAGAAATTTGTAACTTACAATCATAATATTAAAAAGAATATATCTTATCCTATATTCATAGAAGACATTATCTCTCGAATTGGGTGCATGTCCATGGTTAAGTACTTAATGTACAAGAATAAGATCAGCAACATAGATGGAAAGAGGCTCCCCAATATTATTACTTCCAACTCTATTAGTAATCTTGATGTTTTTGTTATATTTCTCCTAAATTGTCCCCCTATTGTTTTCGTTTCCTCTTCCATTTGTTCTTTTATTGTGCTCTCTATACTATTCATCATCATGGCTCTCTTTCATTCTCCAAATATTTTTGAGTAATTTGGGGTTGCTTGTGCTTTGTCTAATCGTCTAAGAATTCAAATATGGAGTTTAAGAAAATTGTTGGGCTAAAAAAATAAGAAAAGAGATATGTGTAAGAAGAAAAAAAAATCCCACGAGAATTTTGAATGGTCAAAGTGAAAGAAGAAAATGACTAGCACATGAGTTGAGGGGATGGTTTTAGATAATTGTTACCATTAGTGTTTTTCCAATTTTTCCAAGAATCCCAAAGAAGAAATTGAATCCATTGAAAATTTAGTTAGAGACAAAATTATATGCACTTTTATTGAGTATATTGAAAATAAATGTGTGAGGTGGGTTCCATAAATAAGATTTTATAGAAGTAGAGAGATTAAGTACATGAAATTGTTCAAGTTATAGTAACTCAACAAATCTTTTATGTTTTAAGTTGGTGAAGAATAAGGACAACAATAGAAATAAATTATTAATTAAGTCGATTCAAGTGGACCAAAATATGAATCCATCTTGGACATAATTTTTTTATAGAGAATAAGGATGAAGCATATAGACCTTAATAAAAGTAATAGGTGTAGGTAGAGGTCAAGCAATGGAAATGTCTACCCTTTTACATATTTAGATGAGGAAGGTGAATATTAATAACAATCATATTGGTCATTTTCCAAATCTATTTTATAATTGTATTCTTTTTATCTCTATATGCTTTAGTTATATTTAGGTGTTAATATTTCCAAACATTATTAAAATTGTTAAGAGGAGAGAAAATATTTTGGGGTAGGGTGTTGTTGATAATAAGGAAACGATTATATTATTTTTTTATAATATTAATGGAGGAGTAGTTAATTACAAAAATTATGTGCATTGGAGTTCCAAGAAAGACACATTTGTGAAGCATCATAAAATAGCAAAAACAAAATACAAAAAGCCATACGTTAACTAGGAATAAATTACTTTAATTTAAGTTAAGTTTTAGTTTAAGGTACTTTTGCTTGAGCATTCGTTTGTTTATTAAATCTATTTCTCTCTATTTATATGTTTCTCTCATAAAACTCATTTTGCAGGGAAAATTATTAGGAAATTTCTCTCATTTTTAGGATGATACACAAGATATATATTTTAAAAAAACTTAATGCTTTTGAAACATAGAAATCAATGTTGTCAAAACAATGTACTTTATAAAACTTCAATGTGTGGCTTTTGAAAATTGAATTTAGGTGGGGAGGGTAACAATCATCTCTATTATCTAACCTAAGTGTGATTTATATATACAAACATGTAGATACGAACTTATAGAATTTAATTTAGGTGGAAAGTGTAACACTCCTCTCCACTATCTCACCTAACAGTGATTTACATACATAAACACATATATTTGTACATATAGATTGTTTTTCCAATTTGTTATAATGAACAACAATACTTGTTGAGTAAGTACATTAATATATTAAGCTATATTAAGAGTAAATGAGACAAGGGAATTTTGGTATATATATATATAGAGAGAGAGAGAGAGAGAGAGAGAGAGAGAGAGAGAGAATAATAAAAATGTCAACAAAAATATGAAGTTCAAAATATAAGATACAACTTTGAGCTTTTTCTTCTTATTTTTTAATCATGCCATAGACACTTTTGAAAAATCAAGAGAAAGTTGAATTATTATAAATCGTTAGCCTTGACTTCTTCTTTTTTACATTATTATTCATTTCTTAAAATCTAAACAACTAATATTGTATTGAAAAAACAACCAATTTTCTCTATATAGTGAATATTACATAAAATATTGTGAAATAATTAAATTTACCATATTGATTCATGTAATATTCATAGGCACTACTTAAGCTATACACAGCAATGCATTTTTCATCAACAATATTGAACTCTTTTACACATTTTCATTGACTAATCACAACCTGATCTCTTCTTCTCATGTTCTCTAACAACAATCCTTCTCCCATATGTTTTTCTTTTTAATGAAAAATGTAATAACATATGGTAATCTCAAAGTCATTCACTACTTATCAATTCTCGATAGATCATACAATATCCCATTCTTGTAAGGTTTCCTCAATACAATATAAAGCCCTCATATTTTCATGGCACATGTTAGTATTGAAGTGAGTGTAAAGGAATGATACCAAATGTATCTTTGATGTTGTTAGTATTAGAGTGGATTACAATGCATCACATCAATAACATGTTTGATTTTAGTGCCATAATGATTAGAAATACATTTCACTGACATGGTTGGTGATGATAATAGTGAAATGAGAAGGCATGATTTCAATATTGCTAGATTAGTATGAATGTGAGTGAGAATAGATGCAAAGTTCGCTAACCTTGTTAGTATTGTAGTGAGTATAATCAACATTGTATTTACCATCGATGTTAGCACTTGAGTGAGAAGAATTGAGACCAATTCTTTTTAGTATGAGACTGAGTGATAAGTTACGGCATTCTTACGATTAAAAATTTTAATACTATTATTAATATCATAGGTAGAAGGCAAGACTAAAATAATAAAAATCAATGGAATTATTGTGCATTCTTACCTATTTTATTAGTATTAGAGTGAGAAAGAAAAAATGGCATTAATACTACCAATGATATATGCATAAATGATCACTCTTATTCAATCAAACCCGAACTAGAGTATCCATGAAGTTTATTATGAATGAATGGAGTGATACAAATTGCCTCAATATAATGAAGTACTATAGGAAAAAAATTTCAAAGACAAATAGTTTTTTGTTGAGCATAAATCAAGGAAATAATATTGATCTCAGTAAATGGTGGTGCAAATGTCTGAAAAGAAGGATAGATCATGTGAAGAATGGGAGAAAATGCAATACTAAAGAGTTGGTCAATATACTACCTATTATGCGAAAGTATAAATTGTGCATCTATTACAAAATTTTAGAAAACCAAAAGAGTTTTGAAAAATATCAATTAAGATAATGAATTTTCGAGACAAGGGAGAAATCAACTTATTTACTAGTATAAGTTGAGAAATTTTTGGCACAGTATGTTATCTTGCAACTAGATTGTGTGTCAACTCAGGTAGCTATTCATGGCTTTGTAACAAAAAATGGTGGTGCCCTCCCACAAATGCTTCTACTTCAACCAATAATGATCTATAGAGATGAAATAAATGGCGAAAATCGTTTGTGGGCAATCTAACTAAAGATACTAATGCTAAGATCACCCCTTCTATGTTTTTTTCTTGGATCATAGAATAAATGTTAGATACATTCTTATTTGGATACTAATTCCCTACAGATGTGTCAACGTGATATGAGAGTCAAGGTAAAAGTGAGGTTGGAAGTGGGAAGAGATATTATGCATATCATAAAACTTGTGTGTTTACAATGATTAATACAAGCTAGTTTGATTATTTTTTATAAAATTATTACAAGAATGTAATAAAAATGAAATATTATGATCAACAAGGCTCAGTAATCATCTTCAAGGGATACATCTTATAACAACTTTCAATAATACCATAAAAGAAAAGGAAATATATATCAATATAAAAAAGAAATCATAAGTTATATTATTATATTGTGATTGACTTTAGTATATAGTGGAATGTTGTTTCTAACAAATTATTATTGGCCTCTAGTAAATAAAATCTACCAATTAATATGCTGAACACATTAGATATATATATATAAGGGGTAGGGGTATTCATAGATAACCAAAGTAGCATAGTAGTATTCATGGGGCCTTGGTTGTATAAAAATCAATCTTGTTGAATTTTATTCTCTACTTTAAGGGTTCTAGATAGAAAATGAATATAAGGAATCTTCAAAAACTCAACAAGAAGGCAGTTAAGTGTGCCAACAAAGGGTGTAACTCAAAGCTAGGTGGTCTGGTTTTCAATGGGCAACCTACATTCTCCCAAATTCCATATGTTTCAGTCATGAAATATATTAAAATTAGATTATTTCCTATGGTCACCCACCATAAAGAAGAAAATAAAAATAATATAGGGGGCCTAGATTATCAGCCTCCTGACAAAGAATTATTCATACAAAATGCAACAACTACAACATACAACCGAAGTTGATAACATCAAAGTCATGAATGAGAGTAATTCATCTTATAGGGCATATCCCAAAGGAGGCCTTGAACTAGTGGATGTGTGTTAATTTGGACGACGAGGTAATTATGAATAGGGGTGGCATTTTTGCGTACTTTCGATATCGGATTAGTATGCAGAGGACTCTACTACACAATGTGCAAACACACAATAGATTAGGAAGGAGAATGACGCACTTTGGAGGTTTTAATAAAAGCATATTCTCATTCTAATTTAGAAACATAAATACATATTGCAAACACAATAGATTAGGATGGAGAATGACACAAGTTGGAGGTTTTAATAAAAACATATTCTCATTCTAATTTAGAAAGATAAATATGGCTAAATATATTACACAAAAATTTAATATTATATTAAAGATGTTAATTTTTAAAAATTATTATTTCAAAATAAACATTTTATATAAATTTAAAATACACATATATGTGGCAAATAAATGTTACCAGTTTAAAAATTTGTGGAAAAAACCCAACCATATTAAAGGTTCTCGAGAGTAATTTGATAGCTTAAAATCTAGGCTACTCACCCATTACTTAACAAATAAAACAAGAAATTACACATATCTAGAAATTATTAATATTATTTATAAATATTTTTATTTGCCACGCTGGTCTAACAAATAAAACAAAAAAACTACACATATATAAAAATTATTAACATTATTAATAAATATCTTTATTTTTATTTAAGAAATTATTTATATTATTTTAAATATTATAAAATATAAATTTTCAACTTTAATTTAAAAAAATCACAGACCCCTAGAACGAAATGTTTCAGTTCGGGAAATCATGAATTGACGTGTTACATTTACTTTAACGTGCATATCTTGCATGTGGTTTACTATTACTTTAGTGGGAGAGCCAAGTTGGATACCGTGATCTCCGCCACTAATTCCTCTATTTTGTCATTATCCCACCTTCCATGCCATTCATTTCCAATCAAAAGTTTCTTTTAATTTACCACGAAGGAGAGTGACAATATACATCGAAATCGAAGTGACTGCTTCATTTGTAGGACTGGAAAAAGAAAAATGTTCGTTGAAGATAATTTTCTCACACAAGTTTCTCTCAAGTTACCACTAAGGAGAGTAACAGTATGCATGGAAATCGAAGTGATCACTTCAGTTCATTCTAGGACTGGGAAAATGTTCCAGAAGACTCCATCAACATGCCATAATGCTCATATGCAGAAGAATCTTACCGTCAAGCTCACGGAGGGTAAACATACAACCGAAGATTCATAATAGAGCGCAGAAAGAAGGAACAGAAGAAGGCGCATTTTAGATCATTTTATTTTTCTCACAAAGTGATTACGATGACGACAATGAATACCGTAATATTATGCAGCAATTAGTGTATTAATTCCGACACCGTAGTCACTCTGTTGTACAAATACACCTGAAATGCAATGCAGGGATTTATATTCTCATACCCTGTATTCCTTCTTTGTGATTTCTACTATCTGAATGTGGTTTAATTTTAGCCAGTAATTGCATTGTTGAAAATATTAAAGTCACCTGCCAGCCTTGGGCAGGAAGAATAAAGTACAAAGGTAGCAGAAGCTTTGAGTGCACAGCACTCTGTATTTAAGAAGAATGAAAAATCCGTAAGAATGAATTTAATCTTTGATGGGCCGCAGCCACAAATGACAGAGGAGAAATTGATAATGGTGATGGGAAGAGCCGTCTCACAGTGGAACGAGGATTTTCCCATAGATCTGATTTACGGAGGAGCAGAAGTTATTAAAAACAATCATTTCGGGCGTTTAAAGCCTTCAACAACCAAATATGAATGAAATAGTTCAAAATAGCCGAAAGTCATTTAAATTCTGAAGAGGCAGGACAATTGGTCCCTACCACTTATGCGCAAATTACAAATCGCATTTTTAGAAGTAAAGTGTCTTGTTGATGAGGAGTCGTGAAGCGATGCGATCCAATCACAATCGCAAATCGCAACGACCAAAATTAAATTTATTGCAGATGTGGCAGGTCCCGATGCGATGCGATCATCGCAATCGCAAGGGAACGGAGGAGTGTATATATATATGTGTATGCGCCGGTTGAAAGTTGTGATGCGATGCGATCGCGACATCGCACATCGCAAGTGTTACCTCCGCCCATCCGTATGTTTTATCGCAAATGCGGATATTTGCGATGCGATCGTCATGCCATCGCATGATCGCAGATCGCAACATTCATGTTTGAACCGTCGTTGATAGCCGCGATGTGATCGCGCGATCGCAGATCGCAATATCGCAATGTTGCATTGCAAGTTATGTTTTTGTACCACCGATCCGCCGATCCACTGATCGCCGATGGCCGACTGCGATGTGGTCCCCACTCGTACGTCATGCATTTGATAAATTTTGTTTTATGTTTTTTATTCCCGCTGCGCCATATAAAGTGAAAAAGGCCCAAGAACCTGTGTATTATGATTGTATTGCATTGTTTTTGCACAACAGCGCGAAAGAAAAGAAAACATAGCAGTGTTGGTTTTAGAAAGACAGAGAGTTATTTTGGAGCACTGCGTTTTTGGCAGTCTTGATAGTATTTTTTGAATCCCTCCACTGAGGAAGAAATTTGTAATAGTTTTTTTTTTAAGTTCTGTTAATGAAATAGAAAGCATTTTCATGCCATCTATGTCTACAAGCAAAATCTTGTTTTAAAGTTCTCTGTGTTAGAAGGGGAGTATTATTCTCTCCATTTCTGTTGTTTTGGAATTTTCAATATTCCAACATGGTATCAGAGCTATTTCAGGCTCTTTGAAGGTTTCAAAGAAGCTGAAGAAGAAGAAGACTTGTTGCAGTGTTTTCTCCAGCCGTGTGAAAGCTCAACAGAAGTCAAAGTTCAAGTATTTCTCAAAGATATCAGAGTTGTTGTTTGTTGTTTAAAAGAGTTTGTTCTTTCAGAAAAAGGAAAGACAGTTTGTTTAAGTTCAGAATTTTAGTTTAAAAGCAATGGTTGGAGCAAGTACAAGAATGAGTATTGGAAATGCTCAGCTTCCACAGTTTAATGGAAAGAATTATGATTATTGGGCCATTACCATGAGAGCCCTGTTTATCTCACAAGACTTATGGGAGTTTGTAGAAGATGGTTTTGTTGAACCAACTAATGAGCAGGCTTTTAATGCCTTAACTCAAGCAGAGAAGGATATATTGAAGAGAAATAGGAAGAAGGACTCTAAAGCCCTCTACTATTTGTATCAAGCAGTAAATGAGAGTGTGTTTCCAAGGATAGCAGCAGCTAAGAAATCCAAGGATGCATGGGAAACTCTGAAAGTAGCCTATCAAGGTATGGAGAAAGTTAAGACAGCAAAACTTTAGTTGCTGAGAAGAGATTTTGAAACTCTTAGCATGAAAGAGTCAGATAATGTAGACACATTTTTTACACATGTGATTGGGATTGTAAATCAGATAAGATCCCATGGAGAAACTCTTGAAGAAAGAAGGATTGTGGAGAAAATTTTGAGATGCTTACCCTAAAAGTTTGATGTTATTGTTACCACCATAGAAGAGACCAAAGATCTCTCACATTTCACAGTGGATGAACTTCATGCCTCACTGATAACTCATGAACAGAGATTAAGCAGAGATGAAAATTCATCTCTTGAGCACGCCTTCAAGACCCAGATGCCTTCAGGAAAAGGAAGAGGTCAAGGAAAAGGAAGAGGAAGAGGCAGAAGCCAGAACAGAGGTGGACGGAACAGCCCTTCACATTCACATGGAAGGAGAAATAGTCAAAATTAGAGCCACAGCCAATGCAACAGCCAGCAAGGTGGACATCAACACCAACATGCTCATGGACAGAGGTATGACAAATCCAATGTCCAATGTCATTATTGCAAGAAATATGGGCACTATGCCAATGAATGTAGAAAGAAGAAAAATGACATGAAAAATAAGTAGAATGCTAATGTAGCAAAAGAAGAAAAGAACCCAAGTAATGTGATGTTAGCTTGTAATGTAGCACAAAATAGAGAAGATGATGTTTGGTTCTTAGATTCAGGATGTAGTAATCATATGACTGGAAACAGAGCAATGTTTGGCAATCTAGATGAAGAAGTAAAATCAGAAGTGACCACAGGGACTGATACTAAGATCTTTGTCAAAGGAAAAGGCAGATTTAGTATTCTAGCAAGAAATGGGGAGCAAAAATTTGTTCCCGATGTGTATTATGTTCCAGGTTTGAAGTGTAATATTTTGAGTGTTGGGCAGATCATAAAAAAATGTTACAATGTAATATTCAAAGATGATGTGTGCACAATAAAAGATATACCTCCAAGCAAGAAAATCATTTCTGAAATACAAATGACTAGCAATAGAATGTTTCTGCTCAAGTTTAACACTGACTTGAAGGGAAAAGGAAAGAGCATAGCAGCTGTAACACAAGAAGCCTTCCAGGAGGAAGCAAAAGATGAAAATTGGTTATGGCACCTGAGATTTGGACATCTCAATTTCGGAGGATTAAATTTTCTGCACAGAAAAGGAATGGTAAGAGGTTTACCATTGATTGAGAATCCTGACAGCCTATGTGAAGGCTACATCTTGGGAAAGCAACACAGAGAAAATTTTCCATCAAGGAAAAGCATAAGGGTGAAAGCACCCTTAGAAATCATCCACTCGGATTTATATGGGTCGATGCAAACAGCATCAGTTTCAGGTAGCAATTACATGCTGACCTTCATAGATGATTTCACAAGAAAAGTGTGGGTTTATTTTCTGAAATATAAGAGTGAAGTTTTTCAGAAATAGCTCTTGTAGAGAAACAGAGTGGGCAGTATATTAAAGTTCTCAGAACTAATAGAGGAGGAGAATATATATCAAAAGAATTTCTACGTTTTTGCAGAGAGAACGGCATACACAAGAAGTTTACCACAAGGTACACACCACAACAAAATGGAGTTGCTGAAAGGAAGAATCGAACCATAATGGAAATGGTGAGAAGTATGCTAAAGGAAAAACACTTGCCGAATGAGTATTGGGAAGAAGCATCAAACTGTGTTGTGTACATTTTAAATAGATGCCCTACAAAAGCTGTGATGAACAAAGTTCCAGAAGAAGTGTGGAGTGGTTAGGCAAATTCTGTTGCAATTAATCCAAGTAGTTAGGCCTATAGCCCGCCTCGTTGAATTCAATTCAAATTCCTATTCTTATTTATTATCGCTTACAATTTATATTTCAGATAGTTGAATTCAACTGAAATTCTGTGTGAAGTTAATGCAAGTAGTTAGGCGTGTATCTTGGTTTATTGAATTCAAATGAGATTCCATCTTGATTTTCATTTACAGTTTTGATTTGGGAAAATGGGTGTCAATTGAACGTCAGGTGGTCATATAATCTTATAAAAAATTTCGCACAGAATTTGTGGAAGTTTTGTATCTCTGCCCGGCCAGACCTAGTTGTCTTTTATTATAACGCTCGCCTGACGCAATACTTCAATCTCAGTCAAACGATGTCCGATTAACCCAGGCGATTTTTTTGTACGCTATTTAGGTATTAACTTCAGTCAAAGTTAGAAACCCGAAAGTCATGAAATCTTATTTAGATTGGAGACTCCCTTGAACATAGACTAAATTTAGTAGTTGCCTCTACTCAGGGTTTGTCTGATTTAACTCAGGGTTTGTCCGATTTAGAGATGATGGAAATAAAATGACAATGAATAAGCTGATCTCATCTCATTATTACTACTTTCTTTGTTTATTTATTTTTCTCAAATCTATGTAAATCATTTGTTATTTTCTATTTTTTATTTTTAGAATTAAGGTTATCGATTTATTATTAACTCAGAATATTATGTTTTTAAAATATTTTTTATAAATTAAATTTTATTAAAAATTTTAAAATAAATTTATATTTTATCATTAGTATAAAAATAACATACAAAATATTAAAATATTAATATGGTTTATTCTGAATTCATATCATCTCATGAATCTAATCTTAACAATTCTAAATCTTTGAGTTTATTAAATTATTTTTTCTTGTTTTCTTATTTCAATTTTATGGACTATTATCATATTATTTTATATGTTATTTAGTAAAAGAAAGTTACCTTATTTAAAATTTAAAAATTTAAAATATATGATTACAATTTCCACCAACTAGAAAAATTTAAATATCGCAATAAATATTTTAAAAAAAAAAAAAAATTATATCTCGATAAATTTTTGGACCTGGGTACTTGAGGTCCTGGGTACTTGAGGTCTGTTGTCCAATTTTCTAATATTCAGGTGCACACACTTTATCTTTTATCTGCTCATATATTCTCAAGTATAAATAATTCACCACACCTACCAAAGATTACCAAAGGTAGACCTAGCATAGTTATAGATTCTTTAGAGAAATGTGGAGAGGAAAGAGAAGTCAAGATACAAACCCAGTTAGAAGCCATGCTGGAAAAAATATTCACATCTCCTAAAGACAAGATTAAAAAAAATAGAAAATAAAATAGAACTATTGGAGAATAAAATGGAGGCAACAGAGACTAGGTTGCAGGTCATAGAAAAAAAAAACCAAGATATGAACCAAACATCCTAGCAAGGAGATGTTGATAATATAGAGAGTCTTCAAATGAAGGACATGATTAAAGAACTAGAAGAAAATGTTAACAATAGTCTCACCCTAAATAGTGGGGTATGTAAATTAGATATCAAACCAATTAAAGATGAAATGAAAAAATTGATCGAATTAGACCATGAGCGTAACAAAAGGGCATTGAACCTTACAATATTAGGTTTGAAAGAGGAGGTAGATGAGGATAATTTAGCCATAACCCAGGCAGAATTACATAATAGATTACAAATTGAAACAATGTGTCTCACAGAAGCAACAAGGTTAGGGAAATTAGCTGAAAAATAAAGGAAGGCTGATTCGAATAAAGGTGAGCTCTACTAACCATTTGTATGACATACTTAGTAAAACCTCGAGTCTAAAAGGAATGGGAATATTTATAAATGAAGATCTCATTCCAGAAGATCAAGAAGAATTAAGAAAGGAGGTTCAAAAGGTAAAAGATGCTAGGAATGAAGGAAAATGGTCAATAATCATAAATAGAAAAGTCGTTATTCGAGATAGAAACCAAAAAGATAGTAATAAACAACAATTCAACATGCTCTGAATTATTTCTTGGAACTGTCGGGGCTTTCCATGGAACAAAGGCCCCAAGCTAAGTTGGATCTCAAATGATGTTGATATTATATTGATTGTTGAAATTTTGGAGCAAAAAGAATCTAAGGTCCCTAACATAGATGGCTTTGCACTGTGGTCTACCTAGAACAAGCAATCCTCCCATAGAGGCATTGGGGGCATAGCTTGCTACATTAAGAAGAACATCCCCCCCCCATGCTAGGATTTATAAAAATGACCCTTACAACCAATATAGTTGGATTGATATTACTGACATTAATGATAAAAAGACCTACATATCAATATTTTATTTTCCACCCATCAATTCTAACTTCTATAAGAAAAAGAATCTAGATAAAAATAGTCCTTACAATGGTTTATAGAATGATATTTCTAGCCTAAGGAATGAAGGTAATATCCTTTTAATGGGTGAATTTAATGCTTGAACTGAAAGCAACCAAGCTATTCTTCTAAGAAATCATTCAAACCCCAATCTTCTTTGGTTAGAAGAAGACCTTACTCTGGCTAACCGGTACAAAAGGAGCTCTAAAGACCTCAGGGATAATTTGTTTGGGTCAGACCTAGTCAAGCTTTGTAGTGCTCAGGATCTCATAATTTGTAAAAATATAAAGAAGTGGTCCAATTCTATCCAAATGACATGCATCCATGGGCTTGGCAGCAATGTGGTAGACTATGTTATTTCCGATCTCCCTTTATACAACGAAATTCTAAATTTTGACATCTTAGACGACCACGAGCCTGACTCTAATCATAGGCCTTTACTCATAACTCTCAATTTTGTCATGCATAGAGATCCCATTGAAGATAATCCTTATAGTCAAAAGAACTTAAACTTTGATAGAAATAAAAACAATCTGTTTCTAAATGAATTAAAAACTAATTTTCTTCCTTTATCTAGTATAGACAACATAAATGACCTCTATCATAATTTTACTACAACCCTCTCATATTCTATTAACAAGTTCTCAGTTGAGGTCTCAAGTATCCTCTCATATATCCCTTCTTCTTCTAGGGTTTATTTCTAATTTCCAATCTTCATAATTTCTTTATAAAATATATATTTTTTTCAATCTAAAATAAAAAACTCCTTTAAGAAAATGGTTTCCCTTCTTGTTCTAAATTTCCAAAATTTTCAACATCATATTTCAAACCCTATTTAAATATTTTTCTGGCCAAACCACCCTCCCTACTTCAGAATTTCATAAATAAATTTCCAATTTCTTCTCTGTTCCTTTTAGTGGAAGTGAGTTTAAAAAATTTCACTTCAACTCTTTAAAATTTCAAAGGAATATATATATATATATATATATATATATATATATATATATATTCTTTGTTTAAAGAACTGTAAATTTCAATTTTTTTTTTTAAATTGTACCTGATTCCATTGTCACTTCTCTCCTCGGCTCTACACTTACTCTGCACCTTCAACTGCAAGCTTGTTGTAGTTTTTTGCAAGTCAACTTTGGCAACTACGACAGACTCTTCTTCTTCGGCTTCAAGAACCTTTTCTCTGGTAGCAATAGACACTATGGGTAGATTCTTCCTCCACGGCTTCGACAACACGTCTTTTCGACGGCTTTTGGAGGTTTGGAGGTTTGGAGGTTTGGACAACAAGATTTATCCTCCAAGCGGCCTACATTCCAACATGCTTCTCCTTAGAGGTTTGGATTGCAGGCGTTCTCCTCCAAGTGGCCTAGGTTCTAGCGTGCTTCTCATTTTGACAGGCGTCCTACTCCAATTTGCGAAGAACAACAACCTTTTTTTTCTGTTGGATTTTTCTTATAGACGTCGTCCTCCAATCCGCAAATAGCACCAGCACTTCACCTCTACTTTTCAATTTCAACTTCACCTTCGACACAATGTCCTATTATTTTGCGACACTAAAATTCCACAATGTGAATCAACTCTATCACTACCACAACCCTCACAATTCACTCTAGCTCTGATAAACAAGTAAACACATAAAAAATTTACATGGTAAAACCTTGACAGTGTGTCAAGGAAACCTCCACGGGGCAATGGATTAGAAAATTTATTAATCAATGATAATTCTCCTTTGTTACAAGCCTCTTGGGCCATCTAATTTATCCTAGGGTATCTCTTTACATAACTACATCTTCAGTTAAAACTGACTGTTTGATAAATTGAATTAATTACAATTAGTTGTAATATTTTAACAATGCCACTAAGTGGTTCTTGTTTTAAATGATCCATTTAGATTGTACCATTACTTGGGCTACTAAATAGGTCAAATATATGTTAATGGAAAAAAAAATATTTTAATTGATCCATTAAGATTGTATCATTACTTAGGTGAATGAAGAGATCATATTTATAAAAATTCATCTTATTAATCAGTATCAACATTCCAACTAATCTTTCTTTTTCTAAAGTAACATTTTATTTCTTTATTTTAAGTTTTTATTCTTTTATAAACCATTTTTTTTTAAGTTCACTCAATGTTTTTTTAGATAAGAGAATAATTTTAATATATGTCACTAACTATTACCTCTAGTGTAATGGTATAGATGACTTCATTAATAAAAAATTGATATTCATTTTGAAACTAAACTTCCTTGTATCTAGAGAGGAATTGCAATTTGGTATAATTCCTTATAAATGATATGTAGGCTTACAAAGATACCCCCAAGATCCCTTTAGGAACATCATACTTTCTGGCCTATGGGAAAGAATCACTCGCTTCTCTAAACATATTCTTGCCTCTTTCCAATTATGCCAAGCTTCAATGGGGAATAATTTGAATGATTTTGTATTAAAAGTGAAGTAAAACAAGAAATTTTATGTCCATCAAAAGATAATTAAGAAATGGTATCACAAAAAATATGTTGGAGAAAAGAAATTCTAGGTGGGAAACTTTTTTTTAAGTTGTGTGAATCCACAAAATATATGCATCCCAACATTACGTTTGATACAACGGATTCACTTGAAGGAGAATTAACCAACCAATATTTTTTTATCCGATTAGAAACTGTATCTTAAGGATTAAAATAACTAACTTGAAAATGTTGAAAATTCTTCAAGAGAGAACTCACATCTAGTGAAACCATGGTAAGGAAGCTATTATGCAAGAAAATATAGATTCAATCTAGTTTGGGGATATCATAAATATTGTGATAAGCTAACATAAGCATCAGCAGGATTTGAGGTTCCTCAAATCCATGAAAAGTCCTTAAACTTTCACATGGTGGATCATCAAATTTGGGTGGCTTAGGAAAATCAATAGGTAGATACACACCATTATCATCAAATATCTCGATGAAATTATTTTTGATGGCATTGAATTGATTAGATTTAATATTTAGCATATGATACTCTTGGTGGATAGAGAATCTATATGCATCAACTAGAAATCACTTAAACATTTAGAACTGGAAAATATTCCTCCTGAATTGTGAAATATTGACAACTAAACCAATCATGAATAATGGATTCAATATTCTCATATTCTAATTGTGAAATCACACCATTGTGTACCTAATTGAAATCAAGACTTGTAGGGTAAATATCTAAACAACTGAGATAAATTGCTGGTGTAGTGGGCTCATGGAACATATACAAGTAGAATGAATAATGTGCTAAAGGTGAGGAAATATGAAAAGACTTAGGAGGAGATACTTCTTATAGTTGAATATGATTCAAAATTCTAATTTTGGACAACAATATCAGCTTGCAAAATCCATGGATCAATATGCATGTTACTCTATATAAGATAATTTAAACATCTCTTGTCACCCAAAAAATGCCTTGCTCAAGAAAAGGAGGTGAATGTAAGAGCATATCATGAGGAATTTGGAAATCAATTGAAATTCCATCATCATAATGATCAAAATATGCCATACCATTGTTATTTTCAAATTTTCATTTCTTACCTTCAACAAGGTATATTAAAGCTTCAAAAACCTAACAACTTGATCCATGTGGTTTAGTATTCTAAGATCTATGGATTAAAATAATTCCTAGAGAATCTTAAATTGAAATATTATCCCATCCCATAGCTAGAGATTGTAAACCACTTAGATAAAATTCTAGATTCAATCCTTCAAAATATAAGTCTTTTGAATAAAACAGAAGATCATCTATTACATTTGGTTGATACTCACCATGTGTATTAGAGGAATCATGGATATCAAGGTGCTGATCATCCAAGCTTTCAACTTGAGTAAGGGTTTTTAGATCACTTCGTAGGTTATCAATATCGCAAGATTTATGATCATTCAAAAGTGTAGAATCTCCATTTTGAAAGAGGGAAGAAATATAGAAAGCATCTTCATCACTTTGCTCCCAAACCTACATAATCACCTTGTGCATAATCACTACTTGAAACAATGGATTGATAATCAAGATAAATAAATAATCAATAAAATATTAGAATAAGGGACCATGAGAAATATATGGTAGAGGTTGAAGGGTACCCCTTGAGGAAACCATGCTTTCAACTAAATCAGACTAAAGAATAATATTATGCACATTAATATTGTCTTGAAGAATCAAGGGATCAACCTTCATATTAGATTCAATGGAATCATGAGAACCATTAAATATTTTATGAATGAAATATGGTTCATTGAAATAAGATGAAGGTGGAATGATCATATCAACAATTTGATTTTCAGATTCCACCACTCCAACCTCGGCATGAGAAACCACATTATTCGGTAAATGAGAGAGGAGGGAAAGGAATAAAAGAAGTAATAAATTCCTCCTTTGGGGATGGAGGTGCCTCATGGTCGAGAAATTTCGAAGGGAAAAATCATCAAGAGAATCTTATTAAATTTTTTTCAAGGAGATCTGAACCAAATAATGAAACTTTTAATCCATAAATTCCTAGTCCACATCTTCATTAGAGAATTCATAGCAAAGGTGAAGAAATATATCAACAAAATCTTCAAATGATTCATCTAGTTTCATTCTAATTTGATTAAGTATCTTATATACATCTTAATAATTATATCCTTCAAATTCTTCACAAAGCCCCTTAACAATTTTCTCAAATATGTCGATAAAAGCGGGTATTAATGTATAATACCAATGCTTAACACAACCTAAAAGAGTAAGAGTGAACAATTCGACCTAATCATCTTTACAAAAAATTGAATTATAGAAGAAAATTTGAATGAATAAAATCATGTGCCCAAGTATAGATGTTGTACCCTTTCCACTAAACTTGAGATGTGACGAGTTATAAATGATTTTCGTGGGAATTGAAATATTTAATATGCTCAGAAAACATCTCATTATTATTATTTGGGAGGAAACCATTTTATGATAAAAGAATCAAAACAAGCTTCATGGGCTCAGCTTGTCATTTGGACCTCCTTCTAGTTCCAAAAGTTTCGAGAGCATTGGAAATATTCCACCACAAGGGGGTCTCCCTAGTATGAAGTCTGTACTAGACCTCACACCATTTCAGGTAGGAGCCCCATCTAGGTCATATGCCCAACTGTCATTTCCATAAATATTTTCGTTGGATGAAATGAGTAACATAAGAGAATATACATGCACTTTGAAGGTAAGCAAGTAATTCAACCCTCTAATACATAAAATTGAAATATGTAAATAAACCTTTCACAAAGAGAGTAGAAAGAGTGAGTCTCTAAGAGAAATTTATTACTACAATTCTAATAGAAACACACACACATGTATGAAGAGGATCATTAATAAATATGAAAATAGTTATATACTAACAATGATAATGAAATCAAATCAAACACATCATTCAGTAAGATTAGTACCAAATATAAAAAAAATAGTTTATTTCCTTTAATACATGTGACAACCAACATATACGATGAACAATGAAAAAAGTCTTACAACATCCACGATACATGCATGAAAAGTGAACTGACTCAAACAAATTAAAATTAAGAAGTGAAATTCTCCAAGTACACAATTACAATGATGTATTACTAGTCCTAGTAGTGGAACATTGAAGCCACTACTTGCTTCTCAAAAGCTAGATATAACTCTCATATGTTATAGCTTGAGAAGCCAAGGTGAAAATTCTTTCACTTGATTTATGAGGATTATTTTATGACAAGAGGGAAAACCTTTCATCTCCGATATTTACCTTGATTTTCCCTCATGACTCTTGAGCTTCCAAGTGACCTTCGAACATCTACATGGATCTTACACTTACATGGACCTTTTTCTAAAATTACATAATTACATTCCACATAAATATGGCAAGAATAGGATAAGTCATTAAAATTTGGTGACTTGAAGCATTAAGTTCCATTATGATGTGTCAATACTACTTCTATATATTCAATTCTTCGTAATGGATATGCAAATTAGTTCATATCCACCCCCTAAAGGGTCTGAAAAAGAATGGGGACCTTCTAAGTCAACATGTGTTTCCATGTATATTTTTGTGGTCTGGAATTACTTCATTTCCTTCATGATGGTTTCTTTATGCTTATTCTCCATAAGTACCTTCTTGTGACCTCTCCTTGATGACCTCATTGAGCCTAACCTTTCCATGTTGAGATGATAACACCTACAAATGAAGTTCACTAATGATAAGAAAACATCAATTTGGAAATCATATATTCTACTATTTATTTCTCCTGTAAGATGTTGACTGTTATGGGACAATGTGCAAGGACTGGAGGAAGGCCTTGCTAAGCACAGTGTCAAGAGGCAGGGGTGAATTAATATGCACTAGAAGTGTGCAATGCGCAATGACAAGAGAGAGGGAACAAGCATGTGTGTAAAGTGTAGGTCTTGAATTAAGTTACTAGAGGCTTGAGGACTTGAAATGGCCCAATGTGTAGAGATGGAGTAGCAAGTTCCCTTGGATGAGCAGATAACATAGTTGCAAGATATAAGGGGTAGCTCAATATCCACTATAATTGTGCAATGTGCATTGAAGGGAAGGTTTGATAGGATTTTGTGCAGTGGGAAATTCCAAGAGGTAAGGGTGACATAGTTTCTCACTATAATTGCACAATGTGCAGTGATGGAAGAAGATGTTAAAGGGACTGATCAGTTTTCCACTACAAGTATCAAGGAAGGACTCACTACCAACTAGAACTATGAAGGAGTGGTTCATCAAGTTTTCTGTGAAGTGGGAAAGTGTAAGCATCGAGGGTTGAGTGATTATTCACTGGAGGTACGCAATGCATAATAAAGAGAGGATTTATTCTAGGATGATGTAGGCCGTAGTCTTAGCAGACAAGGGACACCTCACTAGTGCTTAGGAGTGTGAAGTGTGCTCTAACTTTGATTGAAAGGTTGAATGTGCCCATGAGTAGTGCAAGGTGTGAGCATAGGGAAGAACCTCAAAAATGATTAAGTGTTAAATTGATGGACTAAATAGGAGAGTAAGAGAATGCATGATAGGTACTGAACATGATCACACACACATTCACAATCAAACTCATGTCAAAGATATACACAGTACCCAAAACAAACATGCATGCATTTAAGTGATGATAAAACAACACTCATCTCCAAGTGTAATAGTTGAAGCACAAGCCTTTATAGCATATGCGTCGACTGAAATAAAAAGTTATACTAAGATATGAGAGTGTGCCCAATGCATATTTTTGTGATTAAAGGTAGGATAAACTAATACAAAACAATGTGCAAGAGATACCTCTAGATGGTGTGCCATAGATAAGTGAAAAACAACAAAACCAACACATGCCAAAGTGAAAACAGGCAAGAAATATGCTTGCAAAATCTAAAGAAAGAAAAAGTGACACATGCGAAAATGAAAGCGACCAAAAACAACAGTCACTAAAAGAAAAGTGACACTTGAAAAAGAAAAAACATGCAAAAGGACTACATCAGGTCCAAATTCATGAATGATAGTAATTCATCATATAGGGCATATCGCAAAGGAGGCATTTATCTAGTGGATCTACGTTAAGATGGAAGATAGGATAATTATGAATAGGGGTGGTGTTTTTGCGTACTTTCGATATGGAATAATGTGTGGAGGACTGTACTGCACATTTTACGAACACATAATATATTAGGAAGGAGAATGACGCACTTTCGAGGAAATTATGGGGATAATTGTGAAATATAATAGTGATAATATGAGCATGGTGGTAGGGCTTTTCCCTAGTGTCATCATTATAAGGATGCTAATATGCATGAAATGCCAAAAATAATAAGTATTCCAAGCATAACTACTAAAACCTATTTGGAGGAGATAAGACTCTTAGTAGGATCAATTTGCTACCCTACATCAAGTCAACAGTCAAGTCCCCGTTGTAGAGGACCTCATTCAGGAAACCCTTAGGTTCAATTCATGTACACGAGAGATGTTTGATGAAAATCATGGGAGGGTGCTCCACTGCGTATATAGTTTAGCCTACTCAGATCAGTTAGCTCTACATCATCAAGGAAACTGCTTGTTGAGGGTCACAAGGTCAAAACTTGGAGGGAGCGAGATAAAAATGTGGATGGAGGGGAGAAAGAGACAGGGAAGAAGAAAGATATACATAGATAAAAAAACATATATTATAGATTATTATACAATACTGAACATTATTAACCATAAAGGAAGAGGAAGTGAGTATTTTACGAAAGGTATAAATAGTTGGATTTAGAAATCATGAATATTTTGTTTTTCACTAAAATAGATGCATTTATTTCATTGTAATTTTTTATTTCTAAACCTATTTGATTGATTGCACTAGATTAAATTATTTATGTGTAGTTGTTTATTGATATTTGATATAAATTGATGCATGATGTACATTAACTTCAAAGTAATTATATTAATAATGTATGTTGATTTCAATGTAAGCACTAAAAAATTAATGACGAAGAGAATTGATTTATGTGTTACAGTAATTCAACCATATATGAATTACTTGAATTTTTTTCATAAATAAAATGTTCACTTACTTGAAATTTTTTCTTCATGAAATTATACACTATTTGTAGTTGACTACATTTTTATTATTCCCATTTTCCATCATTCAACATTGTTAGATACTTTGAATCCAAACAAGGTAATATAAACTTACTACCAATGACCCTTGGGGTTTAACACTCCATAATTAACAATGATTAATATTGGAGAAAGTTACTATTAAAACTGGAGAGAAAGAGAGAAAAGGTATGACATTTACTAGAATAGATCGAGTAAAATATTTGAGTTGTCTATGATTTCAACCACCCCTTTCATCTGATAAATATGAGAAGATGGAAAAAATAACAGGTGTGACAACAAGAATAGTAGAAGAAATAGTTTGAGATTGATCACAATGAAGACTATTTGTAATTTACCACATTCTCATTATTCACATTTTATTCATTCAACACTGCTACATTATCACTTTTCATTTAAAAAAAATATTTAATCATTTTTCATCATTCAAGTTATTAACAATGTTTTTCATCTCAACAAATCGAGGTAACATAGTAACTCTAAAAATATGGTGAGCATATTAATCTTAGACATATTTATCATATGTAAAATGATCAGAATAATTAGATGTTCAACATTTTTTTTTGTGCCTATGCACAACTAACCAATATAGACCCATCTTAACCTACGATTTATCAAGCATTGAAAGGGATCAAATCTCTTGAGGTGAAAACATTTTCTCAAGTTTTTCACTCAAAATAGAAGTTTGCACCTCAAGATATTGGATTCCTCTTGGCGCTTGATAGATCTCGGGGTTAGGATGGATCTAGACAGGTATATAATTAATAATATTTAAGATTCATAAGTTTGATAATCAAAATTTTTAAACATTATCAAAAGAAAATATATAAATAAAATAATGAAAATAAATTCTAATCTATATGGTAATGTAATAATAATATTTTCAAACTATACTCCCCCATTGTCTTATCATATGAATTTAAAAAAAGGAAGAATTAATTCAGGTATCATAGTACTCTATATATATATATATATATATATGTTATACTATAGGAAAACTTAACATAACTTAGTTGTCAAAATAGCAGTTGGTGTTTAAACCATATCAAATTAAATACAACATAGGAAAGTATTGATAGTTATAATAATTATAATAATGCAAACATCTGCATATATACATGTGGATACCGCGAAGCTATGGAGAAGGGCTTCAGAATGCTATCGCTAAAATTGAATGAATTGGTTTTTAATGAATTAACCATAACATATCTTATGAGTGTTGGCACCGAACTCAAGGTGGGCCTATGTAAACTCCACATCTAGGGAAAATTTTAGTGAAAATTTTTCACAAATGGGTTAATTTTTTGACACTTTATGGAAAAAAAAAGTATTCACCAATTTGGTTTAAAAATCGCCTATTTTTTTACATATATATGATTAATGGGATGATATTCGAAAAAAAATTACCAATTTTAATAGTAAGTCACATGTTTTTATTGAATATTTTCCTACATTTTATATATATAAATTTTGAAACTAGAATAGTCGCCTACAATACTATATATAGGAAAAATATTATATCCTTAAAAATTACCATTTCTGCATCATAGAAATGAAGTTGAGTAGATGTCATACTAGTCCATTTCTATTATCTTTTTTTTTCTACAATCACTTCAATGCATGCCAACACGTTTCTTCATTAACCTATGCATGCCAACCACACCTCTCACTTTATCTTGTGTTGTTTAGCACATAAAATCCAAATGTTAACCTAAATCGTGGGTGGAAAGCTTACTATGGGTTCGAAAACAAGTTTACATTAATAGACCTTCGATTGTGGGATAAAAAAAAAATTAATTTGATACTCTCATCACCCATATTATCTTTTATGAATGTGAAGTTTGGAGATGAATCATCTCTAGAAACCCTTGGAGAAGGATAGATCAAATACAAAATAAATTTTTAACTTGTAATCATAATATTAAAAAGAATACATCTTATCCTCTCTTCATAGAATACATTGTCTCCCGAGTTGAGTGCATGTTCATGGTTAAGTACATAATGTACAATAATAAGATAGGAAACATAGATGGAAATAAGCTCTCCAATATTACTTCCAACTCTATTTGTAATATTGATGTTTTTGTTATATTCTTCCTAAATTGTCCCCCTATTGTTGCGGTTTCCTCTTCCATTTGTGATTTTATTTTTCTCTCTATACTATTCATCATAATGGCTCTCTTTCATTCTCAAAATATTTTTGAGTAATTTGGGGTTGCTTATGTTTCGTCTCATCCTTTAGGAATTCAAATATGGAGTTTAGGAAAATTGTTGGGGTAAAAAAACAAGAAAAGGGATAAGTGTAGGAAGAAAAAAAAACCCACAAGAATTTTGAAGGGTCAAAGTGAAAGAAGAAAATGACGGATGGTTTTAGTTAATTGGTACCGTCAATGTTTTTCCAAGCATCCTAAAGATGAAATTGAATGCATAGAAAATTTAGTTAGAGACAAAGGTATATGCACTCTTATTAAGTATATTGAAAATAAATGTGTGAGGTGGGTTATCGGATTTTCTAGAAGTAGAGAGATCAAGGACATGAAATTGTTCAATTTATAGTAACTCAACAAATCCTTTATTTCCTAAGTTTGTGAAAAATAATGACAAAAATAGAAACATATTATTAAGTAGGTTGATTCAAATGGACCAATATATGAATCCATCTTCAACATAAAATTTGTTATAGAGAATAAGGATGAAGCCTATAGGCCTTCATAAAAGTAATAGGTGTAGGTAGAGCTCAAGCAATGGAAACATCTACCTTTTTACATATTTAGATGATGAAGGTGAAT
This sequence comes from Pinus albicaulis, assembly GCA_034641835.2. Taxonomy (NCBI): domain Eukaryota; kingdom Viridiplantae; phylum Streptophyta; class Pinopsida; order Pinales; family Pinaceae; genus Pinus; species Pinus albicaulis. The sequence goes on along the minus strand of JAXQQM020063156.1, from coordinate 338,861 downwards.
ATTAATAACAATCATATTGGTCATTTTCCCAACCTAGTTTATGATTTTATTTCTTATCTCTATGTACTTTAGTTATGTTTAGGTGTTACTATTTCCAAGAATTATTAAAATCCTTAAGAGAAGAGAAAATATTTTGGACAACGTTTCTACAAATATTAATATTTATTGAATAATTACCTTAGGGCGTCTTGTGATAGTATGTAACCTTTGAAGTTCTATGCTTTTCAAATTAGACATTTGAACATAAATCCAAAGGGGAGTGGACCCCAATGGATAATTGTGGTGTGGATGTAGTTAATTATTTATGAAAAATAAATAAAATATTTTGTATGCACTATGACCAAATGAGATTATTGAGATCACATGCCTAATCCATTAGGTTATGGAAAAGGTAAATACTTTCCCCAAAATCTTTCAAAAATCCTTGAAATAAATTATTTCTAATTTAAATTTTTGAGGAAAAATCTAAATTCCCCAATGATGAGGAAAGTAGTTGGGAAGAGGTAAAAAGCTGGAAAAGCTGGAAAAGTAGAAAACAACTTTAAAGTCCCTTAATAAGGGAAGCCTAGGCAAACAGGAATAAAAGCATCCGGGGTACGGGCGCGGGTGGAAAGCAGGTCTTGGGGAAAGCCACCGGCAAATAAAGTGCTCAAAGACGATTGAGTTGGTACGACCAGGAGGATCTCTCCTCGGGGGTGAATCCTGGGAGATAAAGAGGATTCTAAGGTTGGGAGGACTGGTCATAATGGAGGTGTGCATGCATAAATTTGGAGATATCTGTAAGTCTGTATTAAATATATTCCTTTATGGGTGATGAAATTGTGCTGTTCTAGTCCTTTATGCAATTTATGAAATTATGATGTTCTATTCCTTTATTCAATTTATGAAATTGTGATATTATATTCCTTTATATGAAATTGTGATGTTATAGTACATTATGGAATGTATGAATTGTTATGTTATGTTGCATTTTGCAACTGTTAGAGGGATTAATGGTGCAGTAACTTATGTAATTGCAACTACAGCTATTGACATTAGAGACAAATGGTAGGGTGTAGAGATGAGTACATTGAAATAATGAGGTTGAGATGATAGATTTATTGAGCAGCCAATATAATAACTATGTATAGGTATAGATGGCTATCTTCTAAAGGAGTATTTAATTCTGTGTGTATAAACAGAAGCTGTTAATAAACCCGTACCCATGAACATTAAGTTCCAAATAAATTAATCTATCATAACAATACCGATGGCACAGAAGTCACTGTGATCAATAACAGAAAGTAGGGAACAACAACCCTCAGCTGTGTTACAATGGAAATAATTGTAAAAATTATAATTTACAGTATTCTATTAAATGTAATGGTACACATATGGAGGTAGCAGTTGAATCCTAACTAAGTACGAGGATTTAATACTAGGGATTCTAAACTATCCAGTTCAATATTCTCTCCCTCCCTTGGAGTGAAGCAAGAGGAGTTGTTTCCTAGTTTCCATGGAACAGTTGAATCTATACCATAGTGTCATACATGCTGAATGGTTATAACAGACAAATAAGGGGGGGAAAAAGCCTATTGCAAAATCTATTGTGAAATAACAGTCTGTGTGAGGGAAGATTGTAAGCATGTGTAAAATACCATGAACAGAGCATCTGGTTACCATCCATAGAACTACTGGGAAGGTAGTGGAGCAATGGTGGTGAACTGCGTAGAGATAGATGTATGCGAGGAGGCATACATCTATACTTCGATGCTGAAACTTTAACATATTGAAAATATTAGCAGGCCGGCAAACTGGGAAGTTTGATTAAGGGCCTAGTGATCATCCTGCACATAAAACCTGAGACATACAAGGTAAAATATGTAGATATATAAGTCTACTATATGAACTGAGAAGAGGGGAGGTTAAGCCAAAAATCCTCATGGAAATTCTTGTATTCCAGGGCTGTCTGTAAGTACTGAAAAGAATCTAAACCCCGGATAACAGTCTGCATTGTAGGTGATTCAGTATAAAAACTATAATTGTTATCGACGCATAAAGCGGAGAATATTTAGTTATGTTATATGGGTAGCACTCATCATAAGGGTGATGAATATAGACATATTATGAATATAGACCTTAAGAGAGACATGTTGAATCTCATTCGGAGTAAAATGAACCACTTATAGAAGAGGAGTTAAGAAATTAGGAGGAGTAACCATGAGGTATAATGGATGTTATTAAATAATAACAGAATCCCATGAAAAAAAAAAAATGGTTTTGGGAGACGTGACAAATGGTATCGGAGCTAAAGTTCAAAAATTGGGCAAGATATGTGCTCACAAGGAAATGGTTAATTGTTATAAAATTTATGAATATTAAAAATAGTACTTCGAGTATACAAATATCTTGGATATACTTTCAGGTATACATGTAACAGATGGTGATGAAGGGAGTAGTATGAGGAGGCTCATAAACCAGAATGGTTAAACCTATAATAGGTTTATAATGACATATTTAGCTATTGTCCTACTATCATCGTTATGTAAAAGCAAGTACAGTGTGCATAAAGTTAACATACTGAAACCATCTTAATACAGTAGAAAAGATCAATGTTGAAGTTACTTAGTCTCTATGGAAAGTGAAATATTCTCTTATTTATGTAGACACAAGGTAACAGCATATATACTTGAGTATATTAGAATGATATTGTAGCAGAATTGAGGTAAAAAAAAAAAAGTAATAAGCAAATAGGAGCAATAGAATGGGACATTGAAGAAATCTCTATGCTATAACATTGATAAGTGTATCTATTGCATTGAGAAAAAAAATCATCATTAATCTTTGGTACCAGTACTATATTAAATGATTTAACTTATTATGAAAGTCTCCTAGTCATGCACTATAGAATGCATATATACATATAGCAACTGGACCATATAAATTAAAACAATGACTTTGTAATACTTATTCCTACTAAACAAAGTATTAAAGCAATACTATTTAAGTGATTCAATACTTAAAAAAAAAAAAAAATTCTTCTAGATAATGAATTTCTGCTATTCTATATGAGACTTATGGAATATATAGATCTCCTATATATATATGGTAGTCATAGCAAGTCTACGTATATATATAAAGCTAGAATACCAGCTTAAACCAGGGTCTAAATGGTAGTCATATAACTTAATGGTAGACCAGAAAATAAATTATTGATCTCTGTAGACACCGGGGATCTTATGTGCTAGAGAATACATATAGCAGGACTAAAGTTTCATTGTATGAAAAAAAAAAAATTGTAAACTATGCCGAATTCATCTCTAACCTTTTAATTAAGTGTTAGGGCAAAAGATTGAATTTATGTATAAATATTAATTTTCCATGAACTATCGAATGAATACATATACCCCCAAATGGGGGGAGTAAATACGTGGCACAAAACTCATTTAATCCATTTTGATAAAAAGGATACGTAGATATACAAAGCACCTATATGTATACATAGGAATAAAAAAAAAAAACCTATATATTTAGGTAGCATAAATCCTCGAGTTCTTATATATTTATGCATTCAAAACGCTACATATATATATTAACAAGATCGAAGAGTACACGATTTAATTCTTGTTAACCTAAGTTTCAATTGGGCCATAAATATAAACATATATGAATTTTATATGTTCCAAGAACGAAATAAGTGCTTGATGTTATATCGATGATCAGTTTTATTTTGAGAAAAGCGCTAATATATAACAGGTATAGTATCATATTAGAATTTTGGCACGGCATGAGCATATATATATTATAATTTTATAAAACTGTGAAACACATATATATACGAACATATAATTAAAAAGAAAAGCGATATCAAAATGAATCAACGCAATATATATTGATGATCATCATCGCTAATCGAACAGAAGTATGGTCATATTATAACAATACGTGGTAAATCCTTGAACGACTATGACACTCATAGCACGTACCCGGCATATAAAAAAAAAAAAATTGAATATCTACTTTAAATGTTGAACCTAATGTTACAGTCGAGAAGTAATTTGAGCATATACCTATAGGGCGCGATGTCCATAGAACATTCTTATGGATATATATATATATACTCATCCAGATTGTTTACAACGGCCGTGGGCCATAGTTCTAACATTAGTAGTATATTTACCTTCTGCATGAACTATGAAACAAGAGAAAAGAAAAATATACTCGCGCGGTGGTTTAGGGTTACGTGGAAGGATCTATGCATATAAATCAAACCCTGATGCATTTAAATAGCAGGGTTAAACATAACTGAAACTTATAAATAATAAAATATAAGAAATAACAAAGTAAACAAGAAGGCGCCGAGAGCTCGAACATAGTTATTCGACCCTCACTCCAATATATGTATATATGTGATTTATTAAAAGTCAACAAATAACTATGAACGCTGATTGCGTATAAGCAGATCCCGGGTGGAAAGAAAGCAAAGAGATATGCACCAAAATCAACCTACGCTAACATGAAATATATTAACAGCGCTTCAGAAAACTGATAGCCAAATTCTTGCGGGCCATGATCGATTCATTGTCCTGGATAAATAATGCCAAATAGAAAAAAAAAAAGTTTTTCAAGCCAACGCCATGATGGCCGCGGCATCTCTGAATCGTTTCCTGCAAACCCCCACAGGAACAACCTGAAAACCTGCAATATTGCCGTGAAGCAAACCGTATGAGCGTCATAGGCATCGCTAGTATAAAGCCACAAAAGGCAGTTCTAGAAAAAAAAAAAAAAACCATGTTCAGAACACGTTCTACTTTGAAAGAAAACCCATAAATCGCAGAATACCCAGGTAAGGCCGGGGCGGTAGAAGGCGAGCCGGTGATGAAAAACACCGCAGCCGTGAATTAGCAAGACCTGAAACAACGAAGGAAGGAGGCGAGTAGTAATACAGGTTGAGACTGTGAAAGGTTAATAAGGAACTCCAAACCCTGAATCAAAAGAGCTACAGGTACGGGAAATCCTGTTCACGAAGTTATTCAGGTACCCTCCAGCTAAGTCGAATTGTTGCGAAATATCGAAGAGGATTTCTAGAGTAACGATGAGCTACAACCCTGGGTACCCTTTTGTCAGCTTAATAATACTGTAAGCCGGTTTAGAGTACTTGAGGGGTGGGTTGCAAGAGAATTAAGGAGAGGTGGCACATCGAAAAGACCTTCCCGCTCTCTCTTCTCCAGCTGTTGAGAAATGAGTTGTGGCAGGAGTTGTCACAGTCCGAAAATCGTCATACGCAACCAGACGCTTGCGGACGCCAAGAAACCTGTCATCTGCACACAAAACCAGAAACCAAAATCGTATTTCGTGCGCGCAGGAGTAGGGCTCAGCCTAGGGTTTGATTCGACCGTGGTATTTGAAAACAGCCATGTGGTGGAGTCGCTACCTGTGCGGACGGAGGGCTACCATACCAGAGTTACAAACCCTAAACTGTGTCCATGGTAAACGTGGGTAAAGGTTATCGTACGTAACCATGATATGGTATAATCAAATTATTCTCACGTTACCTGCGGCCGATAAATACGGGAATAACCAAATGAAAGTTTAAAGGAGGTCCTTTCAATACCGGCGTCTATGGATATGATTGCGCTTAAATTAAATATACAAAAGAGTTTTAACCTACAATTGCTCTATATCATTATAGGTGTGCATATACCTATAAATGACATGAAATTAAATATAGCCGAAAGATATATACTTAGGAGTATACAATATTAAACCATAAGAGTTAACAGTTCCTTGGTTATATAAATATCTCGATGGGTAAGAATAAATGACCTAAAGGCATATATATTGAAAATGGAAATGAAAAAGGGCCTCGGTCGATAATTGGATTAATAGAAGTTTTACCCCTTAAACTATAAACAAATTTTAAATAGTGGTGTTTCCAAAAGACTTTGGACCTATATATGCTATATATAGATATTGTGGCAAAGGTCTTGAATGGAAACAGGTTATATATATATATATATATATATATATATATATATATAAGTGATATATATATTTACTCATGAAATTTATATTTGGTTAGCTATGGAAAAGGGCTTGGATATAAATATGTTATATATATATGGCACCTCTATATATATAAATATGGTGATTCTATCCTTAACCTACACGTGGAGGCGCATATAGTGTCAGGTTAATGGTAGGCGGGTATCATGTAAATTGCAAAAATGGTGGTCATACATTTGTAGAGCCAATGTACTTGTGTTAAATATATATAAGACCATACATCATACATGATCTTGATTTATATGTATGTGAGGGTGGTGAAACCATATAGCGTGAAGGGCAGATAAATAATCATCATTCTTTTTCATACAGCTTGGAAGATTATCGGGTGAACCGCGCAGTTGGTTACCCAAGCGATGATACATTATGTTATATAGGTATATACCAAAATGATGCCGAAGTGAAACATTAACAATACCTAATAATTAAGTTGGGCCGGAAAAAAATATATATATAAAGTTTGACACATATATAATGGGCAGATATATATCTATATACGAGGCGCTAATCGGTATAATGTTAGACCTCTACCTATATATATCTATGACTTTACACTTGCAATAACCATAGGAGTATAAATATAGTTGGGTTGTGGAAATGGATATAAAAGGTTAGAGGTCGAAAGTGGGTAAGTGTGACCTTAGTTCCAAATGGATATAACGACTCCCTTAGATCATAATCGATGGGAACTTCATATAGTCCCTTTTTATTATAATCATAGTTGATGAGAACATTACATATCCCCTTATTGCATTGGTTGTAATTAAATAAGGGTTAAATGATTTTATTATAATTATAGTGGATGTAAACCTTATATACCCCTTTATTGTCTCAGTTATAATTAAAGAATGGTTAAATGAGTGGGTGGCATGGAATTCGAAAAGGGTGATATATCCATTCTTACCTTATATGAAATGAAATAATAGTTTAAAAGGGTAAAGTATTCACTTTGTGGGTTTTAATTAAAGGAGACTTTAAACTTTAATTTAAAAGGGGTGGAGTTAAATTAAAGTTCAATAAAAGTAATTTTAGAGGAGGCGGATTTTAATTAAAGTAGACCTAAAACTTTAAGTTAAAGAGGTGGTGTTTAAATTAAAGTTTAATCTAGTGGATAAATTCCAAAGAGGTGTATTTAGTTAACTATTTCGTTACAAGTTACTTTGAAAAAGAAAAAGGACAATTTATATTTAATAGAGGTATGTTAAATATAAGTTGTAAATTCTCAATTGTCCTTGTATTGGTTCAAATTAAAACTTTATAAGTCCATCACAAAGGAAAAATGTAAGTTGGTACGAAGGTATAGTACATTAAATAAGAAAAAAGAATTTAAGGAGTATTAATTAAACTCTTTGGATTATATATAGTATATATATGTCTGGTGGATATATATATATACGGTGGATTTTATATATATGTGGTGGATTGTATTTATATATGGTGGATTATATATATATATGATGGAGTTTATATTATATATATATTGTGGATTATATATATATAGAGTGGTTCTATATATATATGAAAAAGAGTGGAGGATTTAAGGATATGAAATATAATGGTTCATATAACAAAGAGCTTTATAAAGAAAATTTTTTATGTTTCACTTTATTGGAATATATATACAATGTGGTGGAATTGAGGATAAATTAAAATGAAACAAATTGCACGTGGGACATAAGTTAAAATCTACAAGTAACATTATAAATATAGGCGATCTGGTTATATGTTATAATGTTAACCTTGTTGAGTTGTATGAATATAATATCTTCATACATGTTAAGTTATTTCTCAAACTTTATACCCACAGAATTAAAGGAGAAGAAATAATTCACTGGGGATTATTAAAAGTGAATTCACCTTAAAAGCTGCAAGTACAAGGGAAGGACATATTTTATCATATGGCTGAATATTATTGCTCTAATTATGGTTAAAGGAGTAATAAATACTATGGTGGTAGAATAAATGGTCCCAGTAGAATGTGAAGAAATTTTTTTGAAAATGTATAAATTGTGGTAATTCTTTAAAAAAAAGGGGAAAATTGTGTCAAATTCTATTTTGACATTATCAAGTAGTAATACTTATGAATGAAAAGGTACTGGAAGTACAGCGATGAACTGGAAAAGGGTAAGCATAATCATGCATATAGTACAACTGTTTTCATTCATTTATGATTACTAATGAAAAATTGTCAAATTGTTTAGCCAAGTGTGTAACAGGAAATTGTACACTCTGGAAACAAGAAGGAAAAAGGTGAAGATAAATCACCTAGAAACTCCAGAAAAGCTGAACCTGAACGGTTTGACTAATAACTGAAATTCTTAAGTTATTGAAATGCAGAATGTGGATGTGGATGATCAATTGTATGTACCTGACATTTCTTACATTGGTATGAATTGTGAACAGGGAAAACAGAATAAAAGATTTTCTAGACAGACTTCTTGCAAAGAAGTAGAAAGAAAAGCAACTGCATAAAGCAGGAGAGTACTCTGCTGGAAACAAAGCAAAAACAAAGAAGAAACCTTGTCAAAGATTAAAAAGTCAGCGTTAAAGTATAACACCGAGGAAGGTGTTGGAAAGGAGGGAAACTAGTGGCTTATAAATTAGCCTTACCCTTGCATAGTAAAATTCCTGATATGTTCCATGTTGGGAAAAAAAAAAAAAAAAATTATTATTTTTTTACATGATGCTTCTCACATGATTGATTTGAATTGTGGTCCAGGTGGAACCAGAAGAGGAATTTCCTTCCAGAGTCGCTTCAAAGATGAAAGCGAGAAGGAATTGAATTGTGAAAATGAACAGTAGCTAGAGTAAAGGTGCAGTGGAGCACTTTACTGCTGAAAAGCTACATGGAACAGAGAAGCTAAGATGATGGAACAACATTCATAACTAAGTTCAAAATGAACTAAGTCGATAGTTGTCAACACCGAGGACGGTGTTTATTTTCAGAGGGGGAATATGTAACACCCCCAAGTTCTATGATTTTCAAATTAGACATTTGAACATACATCCATAGGGGAGTGGACCCCAATGGATAATTGTTATGTGGATATGATTAAATACTTAATTATGAAAAATAAATAAAATATTGTGCATGCACTATGACCAGATGAGAAAGTGAGATCACATGCCTAATCCATGAGGTAATGGAAAAGGAAAAAGACTTTCCCCAAATCTTTCAAAAATCCTTGAAATAAATTATTTCTAATTTAGATTTTTGAGGAAAAATCTAAATTTCCCCAATGAAGAGGAGTAGTTGGGAAGAGGTGAGAAAAAGCTGGAAAAGCTGAAGAAAAGCTTAAAGCAGCTTTAAAGAGTCCCAGAATGGGAAGCCTAGGCTAAACAGGAATAAAGCATCCTGAAATTCTGGACGCAGAATTGGAAACAGGCTTGGGGAAAGCACAGCTTAAATAAGCTACTCCAGAACAGATTGAGGTTAGTCTGTTCTGGGGAGGATCTCTCCTCGGGGGTGAATCCTGGGAGATAAAGAGGATTCTAAGGTTGGGAGGACTGGTCATAATAGAGGTGTGCATGCATAAATTTGGAGATATCTGTAAGTCTGTATTAAATATATTCCTTTATGGGTGATGAAATTGTGTTGTTCTAGTCCTTTATGCAATTTATGAAATTATGATGTTCTATTCCTTTATTCAATTTATGAAATTGTGATATTATATTCCTTTATATGAAATTGTGATGTTATAGTACATTACGGAATGTATGAATTGTTATGTTATGTTGCATTTTGCAACTGTTAGAGGGATTAATGGTGCAGTAACTTATGTAATTGCAACTACAGCTATTGACATTAGAGACAAATGGTAGGGTGTAGAGATGAGTACATTGAAATAATGAGGTTGAGATGATAGATTTATTGAGCAGCCAATATAATAACTATGTATAGGTATAGATGGCTATCTTCTAAAGGAGTATTTAATTCTGTGTGTATAAACAGAAGCTGTTAATAAACCCGTACCCATGAACATTAAGTTCCAAATAAATTAATCTATCATAACAATACCGATGGCACAGAAGTCACTGTGATCAATAACAGAAAGTAGGGAACAACAACCCTCAGCTGTGTTACAATGGAAATAATTGTAAAAATTATAATTTACAGTATTCTATTAAATGTAATGGTACACATATGGAGGTAGCAGTTGAATCCTAACTAAGTACGAGGATTTAATACTAGGGATTCTAAACTATCCAGTTCAATATTCTCTCCCTCCCTTGGAGTGAAGCAAGAGGAGTTGTTTCCTAGTTTCCATGGAACAGTTGAATCTATACCATAGTGTCATACATGCTGAATGGTTATAACAGACAAATAAGGGGGGGAAAAAGCCTATTGCAAAATCTATTGTGAAATAACAGTCTGTGTGAGGGAAGATTGTAAGCATGTGTAAAATACCATGAACAGAGCATCTGGTTACCATCCATAGAACTACTGGGAAGGTAGTGGAGCAATGGTGGTGAACTGCGTAGAGATAGATGTATGCGAGGAGGCATACATCTATACTTCGATGCTGAAACTTTAACATATTGAAAATATTAGCAGGCCGGCAAACTGGGAAGTTTGATTAAGGGCCTAGTGATCATCCTGCACAGAAACCCTGAGACATACAAGGTAAAATACTTAGATATATAGTCTACTATATGAACTGAGAAGAGGGGAGGTTAAGCCCAAAAATCCTCATGGAAATTCTTGTATTCCAGGGCTGACTGTAAGTACTGAAAGGAATCTAAACCCTGGATAACAGTCTGCATTGTGGCTGATGCAGTATAAAAACAAAAATTGTTATCGACGCATAAAGCGGAGAATATAAAGTTAGGTTATATGGGTAGCACTCATCATAGGGGTGATGAATATAGACATATTATGAATATAGACCTTAAGAGAGACCTGTTGAATCTCATTCGGAGTAAAATGAACCAATTATCGAAGAGGAGTTAAGAAATGTAGGAGGAGTAACCATGAGGTATAACGGATGTTATTAACTAATAACATAATCCCATGAAAAAAAAAAAAATGGGTTTGGGAGACGTGACAAATGATTATAATATTTTTTATAATATTAATGGAGGAGTAGTTAATTACAAAAATAATGTACATCGGGGTTCCAAAAATGATACATTTGTGAAGCGTCATAAAAAAACAAAAACAAAAAACAAAAAATCATACTTAAACTAGGAATAAATTACTTTAATGTGAATTTTTAGTTTAAGATACTTTTGCTTGAACATTTGTTTGTTTATTAAATTGTAATATTTTCATATTGCTTTTGTGTTTAGGCATTATTTTTTCCATGGTGGGTTAGTTCACGGTGATTTGGAATTTAGTTTAAAAAGATATATATGTATTAACCCACCTCATTCTATTTCTCTCTATTTATATGTTTCTCTCATAAAATATATTTTGCAGGGAAAATTATTAGAAAATTTCTCTCATTTCTAGGATGATACACAAGATATATATTTAAAAAAAACTTAATGCGTTTTCAACATAGAAATCAATGTTGTCAAAACAATGTACTTTTTAACACTCATCTATACTATCTAACCTACATAAACAAGTAGACACGTACATATAGAATTGAATTTAGGTGGAGAGGGCAACACTGCTCTCTACTATCTCACCTAACAGTGATTTACATACATAAATACATAGATAAGTACATATAGATTTTTTTTCCCAATTTATTATAATGAACAACAATACTGGTTGAGTAATTACATTAATATATTAAGCTAGATTAAGGGTAAATGAGACAAGGGAATTTTGGTATATATATATATATATATATATATATATTTCTTCTTTTTCAGAAAATAACAAAAATGTCAACAAGAATATGAAGTTATAAATATCGGATATAATTTTGAGTTTTTTATTCTTTTTTTTAAATCATGCCATAGCCACTTTTGACAAATCAAGAGAAAGTTGAATTATTATAAAGAAATCATTAGCCTTTGACTCTCCTTTCTTTTTACATTATTATTCATTTCTTAAAATCAAAACAACTAATATTGTATTGAATAAAACAATCATTTTTCTCTATATAGTGAATATTACATAAGATATTGTGAAATAATTAAATTTACCATATTTATTTATGTAATATTCATAGGAACTAACTAAGATATACGTAACAATGCATTTTTCATCAACAATATTGAATTGCTTTACACATTGTCATTGACTAATCACAACTTGATCTCTTCTTCTCATGTTATCTAACAACAATCCTTCTCCCATATGTTTTTATTTTTAAAGAAAAATGTAATAACATATAGTAATCTCAGAGTCGTTCACTACTTATCAATTCTCTATAGATCATACAATCTCCCATTCTTGTAAGGTTTCCTCAAGACAATATAAGGCCCTCAAATTTTCATAACACATGTTAGTATTGAAGTGAGTGTAAAGGAATGATACCAAATGTATCTTTGATGTTGTTGGTAGTAGAGTGGGTTGTAATGTATCACATGGATAACATCTTCATTGTTAGTTCCATAATGATTAAAAAGAGATGACACTAACATGCTTGGGAATGATAATAGTTAAATGAGAAGGCACTATATCAATATTGCTAGATTAGTATCATTATGAGTGACAAGAGACACAAATTTAGCTATCCTTGCTAGTAGGACAGTGACAGTATACATCGAATTCGAAGTGATTGCTTTAGTTGTAGGACTGGGAAAATAAAAATGTTAGTTGAAGATAATTTTCTCGCACAAGTTTCTCTTAAGTTACCATGAAGTAGAGCAAAAGTATACATGGAAATCGAAGTGCTTGCTTCAGTTCATTCTAGGACTAGGAAAATGTTCCATAAGACTCCATCAATATGCCATAAAGCTCATATGTAGAGGAATCTTACCCTTACCCTCACGCTCATGGTCACTGAGGGTAAACATGCAATGGAAGAAGCTAAAATTTAACAGAAAGATTCAGAATAGAGCACAGAAAGATGGAACGGAAGACTCCAAACATAAATGCCTTAGGAATCATCATGCCATAAAGCTCATATGTAGAAGAATCTTACCCTCACACCAACGGAGGCTAAACATACAACGAAAGCTCAAATTTAATAGGAAGATTCAGAATAGAGCGCAGAAAGAAGGAACAAAAGACGATGCGTTTTAGATAATTTTATTTTTGTGACAAAGTGATTACGATAATGGCAGTGAATACAGTAATATTATGCAGCAATTAGTGTATTAATTCAGACACCATAGTCACTTTTTTGTACAAATACACATCTGAAATGCAATGTATGGATTTATATTCCTATACCTTGTATTCCTCCTTTGTGCTCTCTACTATCTCGATGTGGTTGAATTTTAGCCAGTAATTGCATGAATCATCTCAGCAGCAAAAAGTGCAGTGGAGGACGAAGCCGACGTTCATGACGAGCGCACCCATCAACATCAACCCATTTTCCATCCTTCTCCACTCTATGAACCCATTTTCCATACAACGGAAGGTAACGGTGAACAAAATTTAGAACAGAGAGCAGAGAGAAGGAATGAAATGAGATGCATTTTGCAACAAAGTGACCCGGGAACCATTGAAGCAGCCATTGGGGAACTGGACCAAACTCCTTGAGTGTAAGTTGAACTTAATGCAAGATATTTAGGCCCGCAACTCCCCTAGTTGAATCAAATTGAACTTAAGGCAAGATAGCTCCCCTAGTTGAATCCAATTGAAGATAATTCATGGTAGTTAGCCATATTTAGTTCAATTCAATTGAAATTCTGTTGAAATTAATCCAAGTAGTTATACCTATAGCCCATTTCATTGAACTCAATTCAAATTCCTATTGATTGTTGCTTACAATTTATATTTGAGATATTTGAATTCGACTGAAATTCTGTGTGAATTTAATGCAAGTAGTTAGGCCTGTACCTTGGTCTATTTAATTCAATTCAGATTCCCTCTTGATTTTAGTTTAGTTTACAGTTTTGATCTGGGAAAATGGGTACCAGTTGAACGTCATGTAGTCATATAAGCCTATAAAGGTGGCCATCTAAGCCTATAAAAGTTTTTGCGTAGAATTTGTGTAAGGGTTGTATCGCTGCCAGGCCAGACCTAGTGACGCAATACTTCAATCTCAGTCAGACGATTAACCCGGGCAATTTTGGTGTACGTTATTTAGGTCTTAACCTGGAAATAACTTTAGCCAAAGTTAGAAACCCCAAATTTTCATGCTAATACTTTATGAAATCTTATGTGGATTGGAGATTCCCTTGAGCATAGACTAAATTTAGTAGTTGCATGTACTCAAGATTTGTCCCATTTAGAGATCTGCAGTTCAATTAAATTCAGGTAATGATGGAAATAAAATGAGAATGAATACGCTGATTTATTATTATTATTATTATTATTATTTTGTAAATAAGAGTATCATTTGTTATTTTCTATTTTTTGGATTCCCTCTTGATTTTCATTTACTGTTTTGATTTCAGATGTGATGCCTAGGAATGGGTGCGATTTGAACATCACGTGGTTGAAAATTTGGCGCAAAATTTGTGTAAGGTTTGTTATCTTTTATTATAACGCTCGCCATATCTTATTTTATCTTAATATGAGTCAGGCGATTTTGGTATTAATGTGGTTTCTGAAATCTTGGAGATTCTGTTGACCATAGACTAAATTTAGTAGTTGCTTGTACTCAGGTTTTTCAGATTTAGAGATTTTCATTTCAATTAAATTCACGTGATGATGGAAATAAAATGAACATGAATAACATTATTATTATTATTACTTTTATTTCTCAAATTTTTGTAAATAAGAATATCATTTTTATTTTTAGGATTAAGGCCATGGATTTATTATTAATTCAGAATTAATTTTTTATAATTGTTATTATATTTTTAAAATACTTTTATAAATTAAATTTTGACAAAAATTTTAAAATAAATTTATATTTTACTATAAACATAATAATAATATACAAGAAATTAAAACATTAATTTAACTTATTCTGAATGTATATCATCTCCTCAATCAAATATTAACAATTCTAAACCTTTGACTCAATTAATTTTTTTTTTTTTCAATTTTATGTACCATTACTATATTGTTTTATATGTTATTTAGTAAAAGAAAATTAGCTTATTTAAAATTCATTAAGTTAAAATACATGGTTACAATTTCCACCAACTACATTCATCACATGAAAATTTTAAATATCAGAATAAATATTTAAAAAAAAAATGTTAATAAATTATATATATATGTATATATATATATAAATTCTAAAAAATAATAAAAAAATATATGACTTATTAGAATCATTCTAACCCCAATCCTCTTTGGTTAGATGAAGACCTTACTCTGGCTAGTCGGTACAAAAGGAGCTCTACAGACCTCAGGGATAATTTGTTTGGGTCAGAGCTAGTCAAGCTCTGTAGTGCTTAGGATCTCATCATTTGCAACGGTCTAAAGAAGTGGCCCAATTCTAGCCAAATGACCTGCATCCATGGGCTTGGCAGCAGCGTGGTAGACTACGTTATTTCTGATCTCCCTTTATACAACGAAATAATAAATTTTGACATCTTAGACGACCACGAGTCTAACTCTGATCATAGGCCTTTACTCATAACTCTCAATTTTGTCATGCATAGAGATATCATTGAAGATAATCCTTATAGTCAAAAGAATTTAATCTTTGATAGAAATAAAAACAATCTCTTTCTAAATGAATTAAAAACTTATTTGCTTCCTTGATCTACTATAGACAACATAGATGACCTCTATCATAATTTTACTACAACCCTCTCATATTATATTAACAAATTCTCAATTGAAATCTCAAGTAATAAAAGAAATAGAAAAACCAACCCATGGTATGACAAAGATTGTAAAAGTGCGAGGAGAGAAATTAAGGAAGCTGTTGGTAAATCTCTAAAAATTGACAAGATAAAAGTATACAAAGCCCTAACTAAAAGGAAAAAATGGCAATATATTCGTAAGATACAAGAGAATATCTTACACCTCTCTAAGGTGGCTCCTAATAAATTCTGGAGGCAGATTCTAACTAGGAAAACGAAATATAATAATAAAATTGATTTACACGACTCGAATTCATATCTTAAAAAGCTTTATGAATCTCTAAATTCCAGGGATAACTTTGAAATGCTGCTCACAATGAAAGAATTTTTCTCATTAGAAGACATGGATTTTTGGGTTAAACACCTGGCAAATGGGAAAGCTAAAAACATTGAAAGTTACCAGGCGGAAATCTTAAAAATTGGAGGTCTTGTCCTCATCCCCCACATCCACAAGATTTTCAACCAAGCAATCAAGCAAGGGTTCCCTAAACCTTGGACTGAGAGCCTCATTATCCCTATTTTTAAAAGTGGGGATACAAATAACCTCTCTAATTATCGGAAAATTATGATCAGCCCTCTCTTAGCCAAGTAATATGGTATTATTTTGGAAAAGAAGTTGAGCATTTGGCTTGAAAGTGAAGGTAAGCGGGCTAAAGACCTAGCTAGTTTTAAAAGGCATCACTCAACAACGAACCACCTCGTTACGCTTAGGATCATTGTGGAGGAATGCTGCAATGATAAATCCAATCTCTTTTGTTGCTTTGTGGACTTTAGAAAGGCTTTCGATACGGTTCCTAGAAACAACCTATGGAATATATTAGAAGAGTTAAATGTTCCTTTCGAGCTAAGAGTGGCCGCTATAAGGTTATACGAGAATGTAATTGACAAGTTAAAGAGAAATGAGGGGTGGTCGAAAGATATGAAGTGTAATATCAGAGTTAAAAAAGGTTGCCCCCTCTCCCCTACCCTATTTGGCATTTACATCGACAAGCTAGAAGGTAGTTTAGAGGAAGCAGGATGTGCTGACACAATCTTATCTGGCATAGTCACCATCCTTCTTCTCTATGCTGACGATATTGTTCTTCTCGCAAGGTGCCCATCTAATCTTGATAAGAAACTTAGACTTATTAAGGATTTCTTCTCTACCATGGGTATGTTTGTTAACACTGACAAAACAAAAGTTATGATTATCAAATCCAAGAATGACACTTACGCTAATTTTATGTATGACAATAGTAACTTGGAGGAAGTGTCTTCTTACAAGTACCTAGGAAATGATATTCATCACAAGCTCAACTGGAACTATAGCATTCATAAAAGGATTAATGGGGGGTAGAAATCTTATTTTGGTCTTGAAAATAATTGTAAAATGACAAACCTCGTAATGTGGGATAGAAAGAAGTTCCCCTTTGAATCTTTAGTCACTCCTGTTATCTTATATAGATGTGAGGTTTGGGGTTGCAGCATCTCTAGAGAATCCTGGAGAAAGATTGAGCGACTACAGAAGCATTTTATAACATATAACCTTAAAATTAAAAACAATACACCCTATCCTATTCTCCTTATAGAAGTGGGTCTTCCCCCTATTAAGAGCCTAGCTATGACTAGGCTTATGTTGTACAAGAACAAGCTCAATAACATAGGAGACCATAGACTTCCTAAGCTAGCTTTAAATTCCAGCCAAAACCACCTAAGGCTTAAAAGAGGTTGGTATAAAGACATCAAGGTCTGGTTAAACCATTGGGATATCAACAAGAATGTTTCATTGCAAAACATTAATAACATTAAAAAAATTGTCACTTCTAAGTTCAAAGAAAAAATGTGGTGTGAGAAAGATCTAGCAGCTAAAAGAAAATTAGGATATTATAAGGAGGTCATCAACCCCACCCTAGAAGATCAAAAGTATCTCTCTGTTTTAACTAGCTCAAAGAGGAAAATTAATATAGCCAAGATTACAACAAACTCTCATGAACAGGTCGTTGGACAGTTCCTAAAACACCATGGAAAAAAAGGATCTGCCATCTCTGTGAGAATATGAATATCGAGGATGAAAATCACTTCCTCTTAGAGTGCCCAGGGTACAACCACATTAGAGCTCAATTTCATAATTTTTGTTGCAATATTGACCTTCCTAGCCTTTTAAGATGTCAAAATTATAGTGAGCTCGGGAGACTTCTCTCCAAGCTTTTTGAGCATAGGAATAAAATCTTAAATCAAACTAAATAACTCTTTTCTTTAGGTCTGATAAACCAATGATTGGTCTCAGTGGACATTAACCATCATCATCATCATCATCATAAACTCATTAATACATTATTATTATTATTATTATTATTATTTATCTTTACAAAAAAAATTAATAATTTTTATAAACCTTTAAAATAAATTTATGATCTACTATGATGATATCATCTTAAAATATAATAATAATTATAAGAAATATATTAAAGCATTAAAAGTATTTGAGTTGTTAATAGAAAACTGGGATTTGTGTTGGAATCTTGGAATCAAAGGTATACAATACTCACTCTTATTCTCTCTATAGAAAGCTAGGAACAATAGAATAAAGTCTATCAGTCACTTAGCAACTCAATGTATTAACCTGTTAATCTTCTTTAATATGAATTCATATCATATTAGGAATCAAATCTAAACGAATTATCAAATTATTTTTCTTATTTTTATTTCAATTTTGTTAAATACTATTATTTTATTTTATTAGTGATAGAACAATATTTATTTTTCTTATTTTTATTTCAATTTTATTAAATACTATTATTTTATTTTATTAGTGATAGAACAATATAAAAATTGGTTTATTTAAAATCTAAAAAGTTATGTTATTGGTCAATATAATTTAAAAATAATTGATTTTTATTATTATTATATTTGTAAATTACGATTTTTTTTTAATATATATGGTTCATATAATTTAAAAATAATTGATTTTTATTATTATTATATTTGTAAATTACGATTTTTTTTTAATATATATGGTTCACATAAAATAACTATAGTGGTATAATTTCTATAAATACATAGTGGTATAATTTCTAATCATTTTATTTAATAATCACTATTTTAAATGTTATAATAAATATATACAGCTAAACAGTTCATAAATTGTAACTGTTCATTTTTATTATTCAACTTTATATATATATATATATATATATATATATATATATATATAAATCGTATTATTAGTTTCTTTAATTTGTCTCTATAAAATCCATGGATTCATTATTCACTCATTATCGTTATTATTTGGTTATAAATACAATGTTTTTTCAAATAATTTTTATAAATGATTAAAATAAATTACGGTTTACAATATTTTTTTAATAATTATATATATAATAAATTAAAATATTAAAGTATTTGGGATTTTAAGATTACTTATTATGAATGAGTATCATCAAAGGAATCAAGTAGACACAATTTCAATGCCTTAATTTATTATTATTATTATTATTTAAATTTTATTAAACATATTATTTGGTAAGTTACTTAGAAGAGGAAAAGTAGCTTATTTAAAATTTGAGAGTTTATATTATTTTTTAATATAATTTAAAAACTAGTAGAAATATAAATATTTAAAGTAATTGATTTCCTAACATTTAAATAATAGAAATATGTTTCCGCTCCAAAATAAATAAATAAATAAGAAAAAAGGTGTCTCTGTACAATTTCCACCTAGTTACATTAACCACACACACACACACACACACATAGATATTCCAAAAAGGGTATAAAATTATATTATTTATATTTTCTTAGTAAAGAAGAACATTATGAAATATCTTCCCATCATTTTCTATTCTATCACATAGAAAAAATTAATCAATTTGTAAAAATCTAAGAGTCTCCACTCTCAGAACTCTTATATCAGAGATATTCGTATAAGTAAAATAATAAAAACTTAAATAGTTTACTTCAATAAGAGATTTAAATAGCTCAAATAAAAAAATAATCTAAATATGTCTCGTAGTAAAATTCAGATTTATCAAGTCCAAAAAATCTAGAAATCCTGATGAGCCCGATATTCAGGAGTAAGCCCCATGATAATCTATATGATTTATTTTTAAATGTAATAATATTTTTTCAAACTATACTCCCCCATTATCTTATCATAATGTGTCATACTACTCTCTCTCTCTCTCTCTCTCTCTCTCTCTCTCTGTATATATATATATATATTTTAAACTATGAGAAAACCTATCATAAATTAGTTGTCAAAATAGCACTTGGTATGTAAACCATATGAAATTAAATACAAGATAGGAAAGTATTGATAATTATAATAATTATAATAATGCAAATATGTACATATGTATGTGGATACAATGAAGCTATGGAGAAGGGCTTCAGAATGCTATCACTAAAATTGTATGAATTGGTTTTTAATGAATTAATGATAACATATCTTATGAGTGTTGGCACCGAACTCAAGGTGGGCCCATGTAAATTCAGCATCTAGGGAAAATTTTAGTGGCGAATGGTTTAAATTTTTCACACTTTGTGGAAAAAAACTTCATGAATTTGGTTTAAAACTCACTATTTTTTTTACATATATATGATTAAATGGATTATAATCGCTAAAACATTACCAATTTTAATAGTAAATTACATGTTTTTATTGAATAAGCGCCTAGATTCTATACATATGAATTTTGAAACCTATGCATGCTAACCCCACCTCTCACTTTAGTTTGTGTTTTTTAGAACTTAAAATCCAAACATTAACCTAAATCGTGGGTGGAAAGTTACTATGGGTTCGAAAACAAGTGCACATTAATAGACCTTCGATTGTGGGATAGTAAAAAAATCTATCGATACTCTCATCACTCATCTTATCTTATATGAATGTGAAGTTTGGGATTAATTATCTCTAGAAACCCTTGGAGAAGGATAGATCAAATCCAAAAGAAAGTTGTAACTTACAATCATAATATTAAAAAGAATATATCTTATCCTATATTCATAGAAGACATTATCTCTGGAATTGGGTGCATGTCCATGGTTAAGTACTTAATCTACAAGAATAAGATCAACAACATAGATGGAAAGAGGCTCCCCAATATTATTACTTCCAACTCTATTAGTAATCTTGATGTTTTTGTTATATTTCTCCTAAATTGTCCCCCTATTGTTGTGGTTTCCTCTTCCATTTGTTCTTTTATTGTGCTCTCTATACTATTCGTCATCATGGCTCTCTTTCATTCTCCAAATATTTTTGAGTAATTTGGGGTTGCTTGTAATTCGTCTAATCATCTAAGAATTCAAATATGGAGTTTAAGAAAATTTTTGGGCTAAAAAAATAAGAAAAATGATATGTGTAAGAAGAAAAAAAAATCCCATGAGAATTTTGAATGGTCAAAGTGAAAGAAGAAAATTACTAGCGCATGAGTTGAGGGGATGGTTTTAGATAATTGGTACCATTAGTGTTTTTCCAGTTTTTCCAAGAATCCCAAAGAAGAAATTGAATCCATTGAATATTTAGTTAGAGACAAAATTATATGCACTTTTATTGAGTATATTGAAAATAAATGTGTGAGGTGGGTTCCATAAATAAGATTTTCTAGAAGTAGAGAGATTAAGTACATGAAATTGTTCAAGTTATAGTAACTCAACAAATATTTTATGTTTTAAGTTGGTGAAGAATAAGGACAACAATAGAAAGAAATTATTAATTAAGTTGATTCAAGTGGACCAAAATATGAATCCATCTTGGACATAATTTTTTTATAGAGAATAAGGATGAAGCGTATAGACCTTAATAAAAGTTATAGGTGTAGGTAGAGGTGAAGCAATCGAAACGTATACCATTTTACATATTTAGATGAGGAAGGCGAATATTAATAACAATCATATTGGTCATTTTCCAAACCTATTTTATAATTGTATTATTTTTATCTCTATATGCTTTAGTTATATTTAGGTGTTAATATTTCCAGACATTATTAAAATCGTTAAGAGGAGAGAAAATATTTTGGACAACTTTTGTACAAATATTAATATTTATTGACCAATTAGGGTAGGGTGTTGTTGATAATAAGGAAACGATTATATTAATTTTTTATAATATTAATGGAGGAGTAGTTAATTACAAAAATAATGTGCATTGGAGTTCCATGAAAGACACATTTGTGAAGCATAGAAAAAAACAAAAACAAAATACAAAAAGTCATACATTA
This sequence comes from Pinus albicaulis, assembly GCA_034641835.2. Lineage (NCBI taxonomy): Eukaryota > Viridiplantae > Streptophyta > Pinopsida > Pinales > Pinaceae > Pinus > Pinus albicaulis. The sequence goes on along the minus strand of JAXQQM020063156.1, from coordinate 316,785 downwards.
ACTAGGAATAATTTACTTTAAAGTTAAGTTTTAGTTTAAGGTACTTTTGCTTGAGCATTCGTTTGTTTATTATATCTATTTCTCTCTATTTATATGTTTCTCTCATAAAATGCATTTTGCAGGGAAAATTATTAGGAAATTTCTCTCATTTTTAAGATGATACACAAGATATATATTTAAAAAAAACTTAATGCTTTTGAAACATAGAAATCAATGTTGTCAAAACAATGTACTTTATAAAACTTCAATGCGTGGCTTTTGAAAATTTAATTTAGGTGGGAAGGGTAACAATAATCTCTTTTATCTAACCTAAGTGTGATTTATATATACAAACACGTAGATACGCACTTATAGAATTTAATTTAGGTGGAGAGTGTAACACTCCTCTCCACTACCTCACCTAATAGTGATTTACATACATAACACATATATTTGTACATATAGATTGTTTTTCCAATTTGTTATAATGAACAAAAATACTTGTTGAGTAAGTACATTCATATATTAAGCTATATTAAGAGTCAATGAGACAAGGGAATTTTGGTGGAGAGAGAGAGAGAGAGAGAGAGAGAGAGAGAGAGAGAGATGTCAACAAAAATATGAAGTTCAAAAATATATATAACTTTGAGTTTTTTCTTCTTCTTTTTTAATCATGCCATAGCCAAATTTGAAAAATCAAGAGACATTTGAATTATTATAAATCGTTAGCCTTGACTTTTTTTTTAACATTATTATTCATTTCTTAAAATCTAAACAACTAATATGGTATTGAAAAAAAAAATCATTTTTTTATATAGTGAATATTACATAAAATATTGTGAAATAATTAAATTTACCATATTGATTCATGTAATATTCATAAGCACTACTTAAGCTATACACAGCAATGCATTTTTCATCAACAATATTGAACTCATTTACCCATTGTCATTGACTAATCACAACCTAATCTCTTCTTCTCATGTTCTCTAACAACAATCCTTCTCCCATATGTTTTTCTTATTAATGAACAATGTAATAAAATATAGTAATCTCAAAGTCATTCACTACTTATCAATTCTCGATAGATCATACAATCTCGCATTCTTGTAAGGTTTCCTCAATACAATATAAAGCCCTCATATTTTCACGACACATGTTAGTATTGAAGTGAGTGTAAAGGAATGATACCGAATGTATCTTTGATGTTGTTAGTAATAGAGTGGATTACAATGCATCACATCAATAACATGTTTGAGTTAGTGCCATAATCATTAAAGATAAATTTCACTGACATGGTTGGCGATGATAATAGTGAAATGAGAAGGCATGATTTCAATATTGCTAGATTAGTATGAATGTGAGTGAGAAGAGATGCAAATTTTGCTAACCTTGTTAGTATTGTAGTGAGTATAATCAACATTTCATTTACCATCGATGTTAGCACTTGAGTCAGAAGAATTGAGACCAATTCATGTTAGTATGAGACTAAGTGATAAGGTACGACATTCTTACGATTAAAATTTTTAATGCTATTATTAATATCATAGTTAGAAGGCAAGAATAAAATACTAACAATCAATGGAATTATTGTGCATTCTTACCTATTTTATTAGTATTAGAGTGAAAAATAAAAAATGGCATTAATACTACCAATCATATATGCATAAATGAGCATTCTTATTCAATCAAACCTGAACTAGAGTATCCATGAAGTATATTATGAATGAATGGAGTGATACGAATTGCCTCAATATAATGTAGTACTATAGGAAAAAAATGTTGAAGACAAATAGTTTTGTGTTGAGCATAAATCAAGGAAATAATATTGATCTCATTAATTGGTGGTGCAAACCTCTGACAAGAAGGATAGATCTTGTGAAGAATGGGAGAAAATGCAATACTAACGAGCTGGTCAATATACTACCTATTATGTGAAAGTATAAATTGGGCATCTATTACAAAATTTTAGAAAATCAAAAGAGTTTTGAAAAATATCAATTAGGATAATGCATTTTCGAGACAAGGGAGAAATCAACTTATTTACTAGTATAAGCTGAGCAATTGTTAGCACAGTATGCTATCTTGGAACTAGATTGTGTGTCGACTCAAGTAGTTATTCATGGCATTTTAACAACAAATCGTGGTGCCCTCCCACAACTGCTTCTACTTCATCCAATAATGATCTATAGAGATGAAATAAATGGTGGAAATTGTTTGTGGGCAATCTAACCAAAGACACTAATGCTAAGATCACCCCTTCTATGATTTTTTTCTTAGATCAAAGAATAAATGTTAGATATATTGTTATTTGGATACTAATTCCCTATAGATGTGTCAACGTGATATGAGAGTGAAGGTAAAAGTGAGGCTGGAAGCGGGAAGAGATATTATGCATATCATAAAACTTATGTGTTTAGAATGATTAATACATGATAGTTTGATTATTTTTTATAAAATTATTACAAGAATGTAATAAAAATGAAATATTATGATCAACAAGGCTCAATAATCATCTTCAAGGGATACATCTTATAACAACTTTCAATAATACCATAAAAGAAAAGGAAATATATATCAATATAAAAAATAAATCATAAGTTATATTATTATATTGTGATTGAATTTAGTATATAGTGGAATGTTATTTCTAACAAATTATTATTGGCCTCTAGTAAATAAAATATACCAATTAATATGCAGAACACATTATATATATATATATATAGATAGATAAGGGGTATGGGTGTTATATGGCCCTTAGATAACCAAAGTAGCATAGTAGTTTTCATGGGGCCTTGGTTGTATAAAAATAAATCTTGTTGAATTTTATTCTCTACTTTAAGGGTTCTAGATAGAAAATCAATATAAGGAATCTTCCCTTAGTGTGCTAAGGTATTCTCTCCTTCTTATATAGCACATGGTAAATGGGTCAATTCAAAAATATAAGGCATTGGACCATCTCATGAAAATAATTATGGAGATAGTGAAAGATATGGACTCTGTATCATTCTTCTACATGCTTCAAAAACTCAACAAGAAGGTAGATAAGTGTGCCAACAGAGGGTGTAACTCAAAGCTAGGTGGTCTGGTTTTCAATGGCAACCTACATTCTCCCAAATTCCATATATTTCAGTCATGAAACATATTAAAATTAGATTATTTCCTATGGTCACCCACCATAAAGAAGAAAATAAAAATCATATAGGGGGCCTAGGCTATCATCCTCCCAAAAAAGAATTAATCATACAAAATGCAACAACTACAACATACAACCGAAGTTGATAACATCAAAGTCATGAATGAGAGTAATTCATCTTATAGGGCATATCCCAAAGGAGGCCTTGAACTAGTGGTTGTGTGTTAAGTTGGACGACGAGATAATTATGAATAGGGGTGGTATTTTTGCGTACTTTTGATATGGGATTAGTGTGCATAGGACTCTACTACACATCATGCAAACACACAATAGATTAGGCAGGAGAATGACGCACTTTAGAAGCATAAATACATCTTCCAAACACAATAGATTAGAAACATAAATACATCTTGCAAACACAATAGATTAGGAAGGAGAATGGCACACTTTGGAGGTTTTAATAAAAACATATTCTCATTCTAATTTAGAAAGATAAATATGGCTAAAGATATTACACAAAAATTTGATATTATATTAAAGATATTAATTTTTTAAAATTATTATTTGAAAATAAACATTTTATATAAATTTAAAATACACATATATATGGCAAATAAATGTTACCGGTTTAAAACTTCGTGGAAAAAATCTAACCATATTAAAGGTTCCCGAGAGTAATTTGATAGCTTAAAATATAGGCTACTCACCTGTTACTTAACAAATAAAATAAGCAATTACACATATATAGAAATTATTAATATTATTTATAAATATTTTTATTTGCCACGCTGGTCTAATGTAACACCCCTAGTCTATGTGTTTGAATTTCAAAAACTAGACATTTGAACTTTAATCCTAAGGGGAGTGGACCCCAAAGGACAAGTATTTTGTGGATGTAATTAAATATTTAAGTTGAGAATATGAATAAAATAATTCTGTGCAGATTGACCAAAATGAGAATTATGAGATCACTTGATAAATCCATGAGGATGGATAAAGGCAAATACTTTCCCCACAATCTTTCAAAAATGCTTGAAAGAATTTATTTCCAAATTATATTTTGAGGAAAATCTAGTTTCCCCAATGATGTGGAGAGTAGTTGGGAAGAGGTAAAAAGCTGGGAAAAGAAGAAAGCAGCGTTAAAAGTCCCCAAGTAGGGAAGCCTAGGCAAACAGGAAGAAAAGCATCCTGATATTGTGGATGCAGAATTAGAAACAAGCTTTGGGGAGCAAAAGTTTAAATAAGCTATTCGTGAACAGATCAGGGGTTGGTCTATTCTGGAGGTGGTCTCAGCTCGGGGGTGACTTCTGGAGATAGAGGGACTCTACGGTTGGGAGGACTAGTGAATTACCTAAGTGGTACGCTCATAGAAATTATGAACAATCGCAAAATTAATTTTGATGTGACAGACTATAGTTACCTATGTATATTTTGTTTTTTTTGAATTATAGTAGTGTTCCATACATTTATAGAGTTGAGGAAGGACTTAACCCTCTCAGTTTTGCATGGTTGTAGGAACTAGAAAAATGAGGGAAAATCATCCAGAAACTCTAAACCTGCCTTTGGTTTAAATCTGGAGATTTATAGTACCTCATAACTCAGGATTTTGTAACTTTAATCTGCTTCTGTTAACCATAGGATTGAAACTAGAGATAATCGAATTATGTGGGTAGTAAGGAAATTATTAAATTTTAAAGTATAGAATTGCAGAATTCCAAAATAGCAATACATGGCTATCTATAAGCTGCATGCTACAGTAAGGACAAATTTGAAAGAGCATAGATTTTAATGCTTTATACAATTTTAGATAATGAAGAGATCCAGCTAACTATGATTATCTAATCTGCAAACAATTGTAGTATGAGAAACATATATATATTGAATGTGTGACTAACATTCTTTGTACAGGAATGGCCCAAGTAGAATAATTATTCTAGAATAAGATGAGAAAAATACCTATATCTAGCACGCAACTAACATCCTTTGCAGGGAGCATGGTTCAATCAGACCACCAGTGTAAGAGGAACATATGAAATTGTATATAATGCCTGCAACTAAAAAAGTTGTGAAAGTAACCCATAGTTCACACATCATATCTATATAAATTACTGAACTAAGAGTATTGGCTTAAACAATATATGTACTGAATTTATTAAACTAGAAAAATTTATAAGTGTAGAGTGGCAAAAACATCACGACTAACATAAGTGAATATTTGGTAAAATCTCCACTAAGGAGAGTACATAGAATTCATTGCTGTGTTATATAAAATACAAGACATTATAGACTCTATTGACATGAAATATTTCCAGGCACTGAAAGATTTAAACTTGAAGATTCAAATAACAAAAAAATTTATAACTTGTATGGATAGACTGCTAGGCATAACCCATATGAGTATTTATACAAACTAAGAAGGAGGAGGAAGCATATATCCACTGTATCGTTCAAAGCAACCCAAATGTAACCGAAATAAATTGGTTATCAGGAATAACAACATGAATTAGCCACTTGAATTTTATGAGTATAATTAATCTCTGTTCTCGTCAAATAGGAAGGAAGTCCATATATATATATATATATATATATATATATATATATATATATATATATATATATATATATATATATATATATGTATGTATAATTATAAATCCATAGGTAAAGTCTTGAAGTACATTACGAGAAATGTGTCTCGATAAATGAAAAAGAGAAAATGTTTAATGAGAATGCGAGTAATACAAATGGCCCATGAAGTTTATACAAATTTAGAAATAAGAGGAAACTATGAAAGGTAAATGAGAGAGTGCGGATAAAAATTTGGTGGAACCACGACATAAGAGTCGAGCCTCAATATGACCAGTAGGTGGCGATACAAACCTGAAAGTGCAAAAAGGCAACGAAATTAACACAAGTGCAACAAACCCTTTTTCCTTGTATCCTCGAGGGGGAAAAGTATATGGAATTCTAATTTACCTGTAACCAAAGAAATAAACAGTAAGAATAGAAATCAATCAACTGGTGTGAACGATAGTGTAAAAATGATTTATAATAATAAATTTTGAGTTACCTGGAAAAGACGAAGCTTCTTTCCGTCAGAACGACCTGAAATAAGAGGTAATACATCGCATCAAAAAAATTTGAAAACCAGAGGTTAGATAGGGGATTGAGAAAAACCCTTAACCAATGATACAAGCAAATCGACGCTTACCTAAGGTAGGTATCGTTCGCCGAAAAAAATAAGACTAAGATCAATACGCTACCATACGAACACCATCAATTTAGTCACAAAGGACGAGTAGAAAGATGCCCTACCAAAAAGGGCGTATTAGTCTCACGCATGGTTAAGTAGAAGCACAACGAATAGATAAAGATATAGTGGCACAAATAAAAGAATAAAAATATTAATACAGGAAATTGTCAGGAGACATTGCTCAACAAATCCAACTTGGCCGAGACTGTGAAGGAGACTACGGAAAAAAAAACTATTCTATCTAAACCCAGCTCTTGCAATCTCCATAAAGAAATTTTACACATCAAACTATAGAAACAAAACGTGGGTTCCATTGTAAATTGAGCAATGAGCATAGAAAAATCATACCTGGGGTTAAATTTCGGTGGATAGGTATGTAAGCCAAATGTCGGGAGAGCCGACGTTTCACTCCGCCAAAGTGTAGAGCCCCGACACTGAGAGGTAGGTGAACCAAATGAAAGGCGAAAGAACCGCTTCAAAACTAAAGCCGAAATTTATATCACCGTATCAAATCCAGAAGAACGACGAACCCTAATGGGTGGAGAAATCACCACCGTCCAGGTGGCCTCATATTCATAGCGTATACATGGATCAAGTGGTAGATATTGTTATTAATACATGTCCGTCCAATCCATAAATCCAGAGATACATGAAATAGAATTCACAGTACTTCCATTAATGTAATATGACAGGCGCAAATTAAATAATGTTTGACGTGGAGTATAGATGAAACATTAAAACGTCCAACTCTGTGGGTGACTGCCATGGAATCCAATGACACGAAGGGAAGAAACCGGGGAGTGGTATCGCATAAGAAGACGTGGAAAATTGAGGGGGTTGCACAGAACAAAAACCTTGAGCCATCATGGCCAGCGAGACAGAAGAATCTCAACGTAAAATTTACGCCCATTCCCATCGTAATTTCACGTTAAATGGAAACGTACATGAAAAATCACTGATGCGCTGGTAAGGCTCATTCACTTAAGCACAATTGCCACAATTACTATGTCAAAGGAATAAAATCGAAACCAGTGATAAATAGAATCATTAAACCCTGTGATGCATAGTGTAATTTAACAGGCCACATGAGATTTTAAATCTGAGAATGGTACGAGGATGTAAGCCAACTAATCACATACAAATATAAAGTCCATATGCGCATACTTATGAGCACGAAAAAGTAGGTGTTGTCAGATTTCCAAGCATAAGGTGACAAGGGTAACGAGAATGTTGGAAGGTGTAATTAAATGCACCAATACGCAGAGAACTATGTAACCATATAATCATGGATTGGGTAACATGGCTATCTATAAGCTGCATGCTACAGTAAGGATAGGTTGAAAGAGCATAGATTTTAATGCTTTATACAATTTCAGATAATGAAGAGATCTAGCTAACTATGGTTATCCAATATACAAACAATTGTAGTATGAGAAACATATATATATTGAATGTGTGACTAACATTCTTTGTACAGGAATGGCCCAAGTAGAATAATTATTTTAGAATAAGATGAGAAAAATACCTATATCTAGCATGCAACTAACATCCTTTGCAAGGAGCATGGTTCAATCAGACCACCAGTGCAAGAGGAACATATGAAATTCTATATAATGCCTGCAACTGAAAAAGCTGTGAAAGTAACCCATAGTTCACACATCAGATCTATATAAATTACTAAACTAAGAGTATTGGCTTAAACAGTATAGGTACTGAATTTATTAAACTAGAAAAAGTTATAAGTGTAGAGTGGCAAAAACATCATGACTAACATAAGTGAATATTTGGTAAAATATCCACTAAGGAGAGTACATAGAGTTCACTGCTGTGTTATATCAAATACATGATAGTATAGACTTTATTGACATGAAAAATTTCCAGGCACTGAAAGATTTAAACTTGAAGATTCAAATGACAAAAAAAATTTATAACTTGTACGGATAGACTTCTGGGCATAATCCATATGAGCATTTATACAAACTAAAAGGGAGGAGGAAGCATATATCCACTGTATCGTTCAAAGCAACCCAGATGTAACCGAAATAAATTGGTTATCAGGAATAACAACATGAATTAGCCACTTGAATTTTATGAGTATAATTAATCTCTATTCTCGTCAAATAGCAAGGAAGTCCATATATATATATATATATATATATATATATATATATATATATATATAATTCCATAGGTAAAGTCCTGAAGTACATTACGAGAACGATGTCTCTGATAAATGAAATAGAGAAAATGTTTAATCAGAATCTGAGTAATACAAATTAGCCCATGAAGTTATTACAAATTTAGAAACAAGAGGAAACTATGAAAGGTAGACCAGAGGGGTCTGGATAAAAATTTGGTGGAACCACGACATAAGAGTCGAGCCTCAATACGACCAGTAAGTGGCGATACCAACTTGAATGTGCAAAAGGGAAACGAAATTAACACAAGCACAACAAACCCTTTTTCCTTGTATCCTCGAGAGGGAAACGTATATGGAATTCTGATTTACCTGTAACCAAAGCAATAAACAGTAAGAATAGAAATCGATCAACTGGTTCTAACAATACTACAAAAATTATTTATAATAATAAAATTTGAGTTACCTCACAAATATGTAGCTTCTTTCCGTCAGAACGACCTGAAATAAGAGGTACTACATCGCATCAAAAAAATTTGAAAACCAAAGGTTAGATAAGGGAATGAGAAAAACCCTTAACCAATGATACAAGGAAATCGATGCTTAGCTAAGGTAGGTATCTTTCGACGAAAAAGAGAAGACTAAGATCAAAATGCTACCATAAGAACTCCATCAATTTAGTCATGAAGGACGAGTATAAAGATGCCTACCAAGAAAGGGCGTATTAGTCTCACTCATCGTTAAATAGAAGCAAAACGAATAGATAAAGATATAGTGGCACAAATAAAAGAATAAAAATATTAATATAGGAAATTTCCAGGAGACATTGATCAATGAATCCAACTTGGCCGAGAATGTGAACGAGACTGCGGAAAAAAAAAAACTATTCTATCTAAACCCAGCTCTTGCAATCTCCACAAAGAAATTTTACACATCAAACTATAGAACCAAAATGTGGGTTCCACTGTAAATTGAGCAACGTGCATAGAGAAATCATACCTGGGGTTAAATTTCGGTGGATAGGTATGTAAGCCAGATGTTGGGAGAGCCGACGCTTCGCTCTGCCAAAGTGTAGAGCCCCGACACTGAGAGGTAGGTGAACCAAATGAAAGGCGAAAGAACCGCTTCAAAACTAAAGCCGAAATTTATATCACCGTATCAAATCCAAAAGAACGAAGAACCCTAATGGGTGGAACAATCACCACCGTCCAGGTGGCCTCAGATTCATAGTGTATATATGGATCAAGTGGTAGAGATTGTTATTACTACATGTCCTTCCAATACATAAATCCAGAGATACATGAAATCAAATTCACAGTACTTCCACTAATGTAATATGACAGGCGCAAATTAAATAATGTTTGACGTGGAATATAGATGAAACATGAAAATGTCCAACTCTGCGCGTGACTGCCATGGAAGCCAATGACACGAAGGGAAGAAACCGGGGACTGGCATCGCATAAGAGGACGTGGAAAATTGAGGGGGTTGCATAGACCAAAAACCTTGAGCCATCGTGGCCAGCGAGACAGAAGAATCTCAACATAAAATTTATGCCCATTCCCATCGTAATGTCACATTAAATGGAAACGTACATGAAAAATGACTAATGCGCTGGTAAGGCTCATTCACTTAAGCACATTTTCCAGAATTAGTATGTCAAAGGAATAAAATCGAAACCAGTGATACATAGAATCATTCAACCCTGTGATGCATAGTATAAGTTAACATGCCACATGAGATTTTAAATTTGAGAATGGTACGAGGATGTAAGCCAAATAATCACATACAAATATAAAGTCCATATGAGCATACTTATGAGCACGAAAAAGTAGGTGTTGTCAAATTTCCAAGCATAAGGGGACAAGGGTAACGAGAATGTTGGAACATGTAATTAAATGCACCAATATGTAGAGAACTATGTAACCATATAATCATGGATTGGGTGTAAAATGTTTTTTTAATAATATAATATTGGCATAGGGGTATTTAATATGTGCCCAACCCTTTTATAAAAGAAAAAATTTAAAATTCCCATACAATAATACGAGCAAGGATGGGAATTCTACTCCAAGTTAGATCTCAAATGACCAAATTCGTAAGGAAGATTAACGTTAAAAGGTAATTAGAAAAAAAAAAATTTGAGGTTGGTAAGGAAGAGATGTCACAAGTATATCCCAGCCTGGGAGTCTGAGCCCAAGGTTGGAGCCTAAAAAAAAAAAAAAAAAAAAAAAAAAAACCTCAGACCCCGGCGCGCGCGCGCGCGCGCGTATATATATATATATATATATATATATATATATACATACATACATACATACATACATACATACATACATAAATACATACATACATAGATATATATATATATATATATAATTTTTTTATTGATCTGTGTTGTGTAGTGTACAGTGGTGATGGAATGGCAGAAGGTGAGGAAATTTATGTCGATCTGTGTGATGAAAATAATACACCACATCCCAATGCTCTGATGATGGCTATGTTGCACATTTTGCAACGAGAAACGGCTGAGTTAAGAAGCCAAAATGACAGGTTGTCATTAGCCATTGAGGAGCAGGAAAAGCTCATTCGAGAATTAACTTTGCGGAACAGTCAAGAGGATGAAGGTTCCGGGAAGAGGAAGAATGATGAGTCTAAGGATGATGATGTTGTTAACCATCAGTATAAGCAGAAAAAGGAATTACAGGGGGAATTCCGAAAGATTAAACCTCCCTCCTATGATGGGGAGAAGGATGAAGATGCTGAAGCCTGGTTTTTGAACATGATTAAGTATTTCCAGGTCTATGAATATGAAATCAATCTGAAGGCCAGATTAGCTATCTACCAGCTACAAGGTAAGGCTACCTTATGGTGGGAGGAGACAAAAATGGTTCATACCATTGATGAAAAGACAATTACTTGGGAAGATTTCCAGGTTAAGTTCAAAAACTGCTACTTAAATGAATGTTACTATGATGATAAAGAAAAGAAATTTCATGAACTTGGATTGGGACAACTCACAATTGATGATTTTGTCACCAAGTTTACCAATCTGTTGAGATATGTCCCTTATATTATGGAAGAGAAGGAAAAGGTGCAAAGGTTTCCGAACTGTTTGCCTGCTGTGTACAAAGAGAAGATCGAGTTTGATAACCCAAAAACTATGGAAGAGGTAGTGAGGAAGGATAGATTATGCTATCAGCAGTTTAAAGGAAAGGCTGAGCATGGAAAATGTTGTCTAAACAAGGGTGAGTTCAAAGGAAAGAAATAGAAACCAACTTATTTGAAGAACTTTGGCAGGGACCATCAGAGGAAAAAGTTTAATAAACCAAAAGAAAGCCAAACAGCTCAATCTCAAGTTGGTTCCAAACAACTAGATGAAGGAAATAAAAAGGAAGGCATAGTCAAAATGAGGGAACCCTTGAAATGCTGGGGATGTGGAGAACCCCATCTTTTGAGGGATTGTCCCCACTGAAACATTCAGATGATTATGAGAGATCAAGAAGCTACCACAATAAATGACATAGCAAGAAATATACCTACTATTAGTGCAGCCTTGGAAAATCGACAAGAAGACCACCAAGCTACCATGGTTGAAATGGAGGGTAAGATTTCTGACCAATCTGTTACTGTTTTGATTGATCCGGAAGCTTCTTTGAGTTACATTAGTCTGAAAATTGTAGAAAAATGTAATCTCAAAAATGAAAAATTTCAACAGTCCTGGTTGGTCCAGTTAGCTACTGGCACCAAGCGGAAAGTAACTCATAAATTACCTCGAATAGCAATGAAAATAAATGATTTTCAAACAGAAGTGAATTTAAACATTCTGCCATTAGGCTCATATGACTTGCTGATAGGTATGGACTGGCTGGAAAAGAATAAGGCAATGATGAACTATTGGGATAAGACACTACATTGTGTAGATGAAGAACGGAAACCTTCTATCCTCAAGGGAAAACAAAAACCTATCTCTGTAAGACAAATATCAGCACTGCAACTAAAATGAACAGCTAGGAAAAGATACCAAGTCTATGCAGTACATGTAGAAGAGACAAAAGTGAAAACTGAAGAAAATCTACTGGATGCTCTACCAATGGTAAGAGAGTTTAAGGAAGTCTTTCCAGATGAGATTCCTCATCTTCCCCCTAAAAGAGAGATTGACTTTTCAATCGATTTGGTGCTGGGAGCAACACCTGTTTCCCGAGCCCCTTATCGAATGAGTCCCCCTGAACTTATGGAACTGAAAATGCAATTGCAAGAGCTTTTGGATAAGGGATATATCCGACCGAGTGTGTCTCCTTGGGGAGAACCGGTTCTATTTGTGAAAAAGAAGGATGGAACCTTTAGAATGTGCATTGATTATCGTCAATTGAATAACTTGACCATTAAAAATAGATACCCTTTGCCTAGAATTGATGATCTTTTTCACCAAGTGAGAGGAGCTTCAGTATTTTCGAAGATTGACTTAAGGACTGGTTATCACCAGCTCAGAATTAAAGAAGAGGACATCAGCAAAATAGCCTTTCAAACCAGTTATGGTCACTACGAGTTTATAGTCCTACCTTTTGGTTTGACAAATGCCCCTGCCACCTTTATGTGCTTAATGAACAGTGTGTTAAATAAGTACTTGGATAAATTCGTACTTGTGTTCATAGATGATATTTTATTTTACTCAAAAACTGAGGAAGAACACAAAGAGCACTTGAGAATAGTGTCGCAAACTCTGAAAGAAAACTAGTTATACGCTAAGTTCAGCAAATGTGAATTTTATAAGCACAAGATCCAGTACTTAGGTCATATTATTTATGAACAAAGGTTGGTTGTTGACCCTGAAAAGATAAAGGCTATTAAAGAATGGCATGAGCCAACTGATGTTTCCGCAGTGAGATCATTCATGGGGATTGCAGGTTACTATCGCAGATTTGTGGACAGATTTTCTGCCATAGCATATCCCATAACATCACTACAAAGGAAGTGTGTCAAATTTGAGTGGACTAAAAAATGCCAAAACAGTTTTGACCAATTAAAACTAAAACTCACTACAGCCCCTATATTGAAAATTGCAGATCCTGATTAAGAATTTGTTGTGTGTACAGATGCATGTAGAGAGGGGTTGGGAGGAGTTCTTTTGCAGGAAAATTCAGTGATTGCATATGAGTCTAGGAAACTTAAGACACATGAACAAAACTATATTGCCTATGATTTGGAATTAGCTGCTGTTAGGCATGCCTTGAAGATGTGGCGACACTATCTTCTTGGAAAGAAATTTACATTGATGACTGATCACATTAGTATTAAATATTTCTTTTCCCAAACTGATTTGAATGCTAGACAAGCCAGATGGCTATCTTTCCTAAGTGAATTTGATATGGACATAAAAAATATCAGGGGGAAAGAAAATAAAATTGCTGATGCCTTGAGCAGAAATGCTTGTCAAAATATAAACAACATTGGAAGTAGTGCCCAGTTTGATTTTGAAGATTTAGTGAAAAAGGCAGCAGACCAGGATCCAAATTATGAAACACTACCGGTGAAACTACTAAAGAAGGAGATGACTGATTACACTCAAAACCAAAAAGGTCTGATCTGCTACAAAAATAGATTATATATCCCCAATGTGGAGTCCTTTAAAAGAGAGATTCTAGATTAATATCACAAACATCCATATGCAGGGCATCCTGGATATCAGAAAATGTTAACATATTTGAAAAAGAAGTTGTTCTGGACAAGATTGAAAAGAGTTGTAGCAAAATATTTAGTTATATGCATGGAGTTTCAATTAGTTAAAGTTGAACATCAACATCCTGCTGGTATTCTAAATCCTTTGCCAATTGCAAAATGAAAATGGGACACAATTTCTATAGATTTTATAACGGGGCTATCCAAAACTAAATACCAACACGATTCAATGATGGTAGTAGTAGACACTTTAACCAAATCTGCACACTTCATACCCATGAAATCTAATTTCGAGACAGCCCAAGTAGCAGATGTGTTTCTAAAAGAGATAGTAAGATTACATGGGGTCCCAAAGGTGATTTTTTCAGACAGAGATGATAAGTTCACAGTAGCCTTTTGGAAAGGTCTATTTGGAGGTATGGGCACTAAGTTGAATTTTAGTACTACCTATCACCCTCAGACCGACGGTCAGACAGAGAGAACTAATCAGATTTTGGAGGACATGCTGAGAATGTATGTGATGGATAGGCCATCAAAATGGGAAGACTACTTACATTTAGCTGAATTTTCCTATAATAACAGCTACCAATCCTCCATCAAAATGAGTCTCTTTGAGGCACTCTATGGAAGAAAATGTCGTACTCCTTTGAGATGGAGCCAACCAGAGGATAAAATAATGTTGGGACCAGATGCCTTACTAGAGATGGAAATAATTTTTAAACAGATACAAAGAAACATCAAGACAGCACAAGATCGCCAGAAAAAATATGCTGATAAGAAAAGGGTACATCAAGAATTTAAAGTGGGGGAACATGTGTATTTGCGTATTAAACCCAAAAAGAGCACACTTTATGCTGGAAGTTGTGCAAAACTGGCTCCTAGATATTGTGGTCCTTTCGAAGTGTTAGAAAGGGTGGGACCAGTGGCTTACAAGCTAGCCTTACCACCCCATGTTAGAGTTCATGATGTGTTTCATGTTTCATTATTAAAAAGATATGTACATGATGCTTCTCACATAGTTGATTGGAATATGATACAGGTGGAACCAAAAGGGGAGTTCCTTCCAGAACCGCTTCAAATATTGGAGCGAGAAGAAATTGAATTGAGGAATCAGATGGTAGCAAGAGTAAAGGTGCAGTGGAATCACTTTACTACTGAAGAAGCTACCTGGGAAAGAGAAGCTGAAATAATGGAAATATATCCATTTTGTTTTAAAAATGAACTCGATTACTTAAATACCAACACTGAGGACGGTGTTTGTTTTCAGAAGGGGAATATGTAACACCCCTAGTTTATGTGTTTGAATTTCAAAAACTAGACATTTGAACTTTAATCCTAAGGGGAGTGGACCCCAAAGGACAAGTATTTTGTGGATGTAATTAAATATTTAATTTGAGAATATGAATAAAATAATTCTGTGCAGATTGACCAAAATGAGAATTATGATATCACTTGCTAAATCCATGAGGATGGACAAAGGAAAATACTTTCCCCACAATCTTTCAAAAATCCTTGAAAGAATTTATTTCCAAATTAGATTTTGAGGAAAATATAGTTTCCGCAATGATGTGGAGAGTAGTTGGGAAGAGGTAAAAAGCTGGGAAAAGCAGAAAGCAGCTTTAAAAGTCCCTAAATAGGGAAGCCTAGGAAAACAGGAAGAAAAGCATCTTGATATTCTGGACGCAGAATTAGAAACAGGCTTTGGGGAGAAAAAGCTTAAATAAGCTATTCCTGAACAGATCAGGGGTTGGTCTGTTCTAGAGGTGGTCTCAGCTCGGGGTTGAGTTTTGGAGATAGAGTGACTCTACGGTTGGGAGGACTGGTCAATTACCTAAGTGGTATGCTCACAGAAATTATGAACAATTGAAAAATTAATTTTGATGTGACAGACTGTAGTTACCTATGTATATTTTGTTTTTTTTGAATTATAGTAGTGTTCCATACATTTAGAGAGTTGAGGAAGGAATTAACCCTCTCAGTTCTGCATGGTTGTAGGAACTAAAAAAATGAGGGAAAATCATCCAGAAACTCTAAACCAGCCTTTGGTTTAAATCTGGAGACTTATAGTACCTCATAACTCAGGATTTTGCAACTTTAATCTTCTTCTGTTAACCATAGGATTGACACTAGAGATAATTGAATTATGTGGGTAGTCAGGAAATTATTAAACTTATTGAGTAAAGTATAGAATTGCAGACTTCCAAAATACCAATACATGGCTACCTATAAGCCGCATGCTACAGTAAGGACAGATTTGAAAGAGCATAGATTTTAATGCTTTATACAATTTCAGATAATGAAGAGATCTAGCTAACTATGATTATCCAATCTGCAAACAATTGTAGTATGAGAAACATATATATATTGAATGTGTGACTAACATTCTTTGTACAAGAATGGCCCAAGTAGAATAATTATTCTAGAATAAGATGAGAAAAATACCTATATCTAGCATGCAACTAACATCCTTTGCAAGGAGCATGGTTCAATCAGACCACCAGTGCAAGAGGAACAGATGAAATTCTATATAATTCCCGCAACTGAAAAAGTTGTGAAAGTAACCCATAGGTCACACGTCATATCTATATAAATTACTAAACTAAGAGTATTGGCTTAAACAGTATAAGTACTGAATTTATTAAACTAGAAAAATTTATAAGTGTAGAGTGGCAAAAACATCATGACTAACATAAGTGAATATTTGTAAAATCTCCACTAAGGATAGTACATAGAGTTCACTACTGTGTTATATAAAATACATGACAGTATGGACTCTATTGACATGAAAATTTTCCAGGCACTGAAAGATTTAAACTTGAAGATCCAAATAACAAAAAAATTTATAACTTGTATGGATAGACTGTTGGGCATAATCCATATGAGTATTTATACAAACTAAAAAGGACGAGGAAGCATATATCCACTGTATCGTTCAGAGCAACTCGGATGTAACCGAAATAAATTGGTTATCAGGAATAACAACATGAATTAGCGACTTGAATTTTACGAGTATAATTAATCTCTGTTCTCATCAAATAGGAAGGAAGTCCACACACACACACACACACACACACACACAGAACGAGAACATTACGAGAACGGTGTCTCCGATAAATGAAATAGAGAAAATGTTTAATCAGAATATGAGTAATACAAATTAGCCCATGATGTTGTTACAAATTTAGAAACAAGAGGAAACTATGAAAGGTAGACCAGAGGGGTTTAGATAAAAATTTGGTGGAACCACGACATAAGAGTCGAGCCTCAATACGACCAGTAGGTGGCGATACCAACCTAAAAGTGCAAAAGGGAAAAGAAATTAACACAAGCGCAACAAACCCTTTTTCCTTGTATCCTCGAGAGGGAAAAGTATATGGAATTTTGATTTACCTGTAACCAAAGCAATAAAAAGTAAGAATAGAAATCGATCAACTGGTGTGAACGATACTACAAAAATGATTTATAATAATAAAATTTGAGTTACCTGGCAAAGACGAAGCTTCTTTCCATCAGAATGACCTGAAATAAGAGTTAGTACATCGCATCAAAAAAAATTGAAAACCAAAGGTTAGATAGGGGAATGAGAAAAACCCTTAACCAATGATACAAGCAAATCAACGCTTACCTAAGGTAGGTATCGTTCACCGGAAAAGAGAAGACTAAGATCAATACACTACCATACGAACTCCATCAATTTAGTCACGAAGGATGATTGGAAAGATGCCCTACCAAGAAAGGGCGGATTAGTCTCACACATGGTTAAGTAGAAGCACAACGAATAGATAAAGATATAGTGGCACAAATAAAAGAATCAAAATTTTAATACAAGAAGTTTCCAAGAGACATTTCTCAATGAATCCAACTTGGCCGTGACTATGAACGAGACTGCGGAAAGAAAAAACTATTCTATCTAAACTCAGCTCTTGCAATCTCCACAAAGAAATTTTACACATCAAACTATAGAACCAAAACGTGGGTTCCACTGTAAATTGAGCAACGCGCATAGAAAAATCATACCTAGGGTTAAATTTCGGTGGACAGGTATGTAAGCCAGACGTCGGGAGAGTCGACGCTTCGCTCCGCCAAAGTGTAGAGCCCCGACAGCGAGAGGTAGGTGAACTAAATTAAAGGCGAAAGAACCAATTCAAAACTAAAGCCAAAATTTATATCACCGTACCAAATCCAGAAGAACGACGAACCCTAATGGGTAAAAAAATCACCACCATCCAGGTGGCCTCAGATTCATAGTGTATACACGGATCAAGTGGTAGAGATTGTTATTAATACATGTCCGTCCAATCCATAAATCCAAAGATACATGAAATCAAATTCACAGTACTTCCATTAATGTAATATGACAAGCGCAAATTAAATAATTTTTGACGTGGAGTATAGATGAAACATGAAAATGTCCAACTCTACGGGTGACTTCCATGGAAGCCAATGACACGAAGGGAAGAAACTGGGGAGTGGCATCGCATAAGAAGACATGGAAAATTGATGGGGTGGCATAGACCAAAAACCTTGAGCCATCGTGGCCAGCGAGACAGAAGAATCTCAATGTAAAATTTACGCCCATTCCCATCGTAATGTCACATTAAATGGAAACGTATATGAAAAATCACTGATGCACTGGTAAGGCTCATTCCCTTAAGCACAATTGCCACAATTACTATGTCAAAAGAATAAAATTGAAACCAGTGATAAATAGAATCATTCAACCCTGTGATGCATAGTATAAGTTAACATGCCACATGAGATTTTAAATCTAAGAATGCTACGACGATGTAAGCCAACTAATCACATACAAATATAAATTCCTTATGAGCATACTTATGAGCACAAAAAATTAGGTGTTGTGATATTTCCAAGCATAAGGTGACAAGGGTAACGAGAATGTTGGAAGGTGTAGTTAAATGCACCAATACGCAGAGAACTATGTAACCATATGATCTTGGATTGGGTGTAAAATGTTTGGTTAATAATATAATATGGGCATAGGGGTATTTAACATGTGCCCAACCATTTTATAAAAGAAAAAATTTAAAATTCCCATACAATAATACGAGCAAGGATGGGAATTCTACTCCAGGTTAGATCTCAAATGACGAAATTCGTAAAGAAGATTAACGGTAAAAGGTAATTAGAAAAAAAAGAATTTGAGGTTGGTAAGGAAGAGATGTTACAAATGGTATCAGAGATCAGGTTATACAAAACTGGGCTGTTGTTGTGTGTGCTCACTGTATAAATGAATTACTGTTGAATATATATATATATATATATATATATATATAATTTTTTTACTGATCTATGTTGTGTAGTGTACAGTGGTGCTAGAATGGCAGAAGGTGAGGAAATTTATGTCGATATGCGTGATGAAGATAATACACCAGATCCCAACGCTCCGGTGATGGCTATGTTGCATAGTTTGCAATGAGAAATGGCTGAGTTAAGAAGCCAAAATGACAGATTGTCATTAGCCAGTGAGGAGCAAGAAAAGCTCATCCGAGAATTAACTTCGTGGAACAGCCAAGAGGGTGAAGGTTCCGAGAAGAGGAAGAATGATGAGCCTAAGGATGATGATGCTATTAGGCATCAGTATAAGAAGAAAAAGGAATTACATGGGGAATTTCGAAAGATTAAACCTCCCTCCTATGATGGGGAGAAGGAGGAAGCTGCTGAAGCCTGGTTGTTGAACATGATTAAGTATTTCTAGTTCCATGAATATGAAAGCAATCTGAAGGCTGGATTAGCTGTCTACTAGCTACAAGGTAAGGCTACCTTGTGGTGGGAGGAGACGAAAATGGTTCATGCCATTGATGAAAACACAGTTACTTGGGAAGATTTCCAAGTTAAGTTCAAAAACCGCTACTTAAATGAATGTTACTATGATGATAAAGAAAAGGAATTTCATGAACTTAGATTGGGACAACTCACAATTGATGATTTTGTCACCAAGTTTACCAATATGTTGATATATGTCCCTTATATTAGGGAAGAGAAGGAAAAGGTGCAAAGGTTTCTGAACTGTTTGCCTGCTATGTACAAAGAGAAGATCGAGTTTGATAACCCAAAAACTATGGACGAGGCAGTGAGGAAGGCTAGATTATGCTATCAGCAGTTTAAAGGAAAGGTTGAGCATGGAAAAGGTTGGCTAAACAAGGGTGAGTTCAAATGAAAGAAACAGAAACCAGCTTATTTGAAGAACTTTGGCGGGGACCATCAGAGGAAAAAGTTAAATAAACCAAAATAAAGCCAAACATCTCAATATTAAGTTGGTTCCAAACAACTAGATGAAGGAAATAAAAATGAAGGCACAGTCAAAATGAGGTAACCCTTGAAATGTTGGGGATGTGGAGAACCCCATCTTTGGAAGGATTGTCCCCACCGAAACATTCAGATGATTATGAGAGATCGAGAAGCTACCACAGTAAATGACATTGCAAGAAATATACCTACTATCAGTGCAGCCTTGGAAAATCGACAAGCAGACCACCAAGCTACCATGGTTGAACTGGAGGGTAAGATTTACGACCAATTAGTTACTGTTTTGATTGATCCAGGTGCTTCTTTGAGTTACATTAGTCCGAAAATTATAGAAAGATGTAATCTCAAAGCTGAAAGATTTCAACAGTCTTGGTTGGTCCAGTTAGCTATTGGCACCAAGAGGAAAGTAACTCATAAATTACCTCGAACAACAATCAAATTAAATTATTTTTGAACAGAAGTGAATTTAAACATTCTTCCATTAGGCTCATATGACTTGCTGATAGGAATGGACTGGTTGGAAAAGAAGAAGGCCATGATGAACAGTTTGGATAAGACCCTACATTGTGTAGATGAAGAAGGGAAACCTTTTATCCTCAAGGGAAAACAAAAACCTATCTTTGTAAGACAAATATCAGCACTGCGATTAAAACGAGCAGCTAGGAATGGATACCAAGTCTATGCAGTACATGTAGAAGAGACAAAAGAGAGAACTGAAGAAAATCTGTTGGATGCTTTACCAGTGGTAAGAGAGTTTAAGGAAGTCTTTCCAGATGAGATTCCTCATCTTCCCCCTAAAAGAGAGATTGAATTTTCAATCGATTTGGTGCCGGGAGCAACACATGTTTCCCGAGCCCCTTATCGAATGAGTCCCCCTGAACTTATGGAATTGAAAATGCAATTGCAAGAGTGTGTCTTCTTGGGGAGCACCAATTCTATTTGTGAAAAAGAAGGATGGAACCTTTAGAATGTGCATTGATTATCGTCAACTGAATAAGTTGACCATTAAAAACAGATACCCTTTGCCTAGAATTGATGATCTTTTTGACTAAGTGAGAGGAGATTCAGTATTTTCGAAGATTGACTTAAGGATTGGTTATCACCAGCTCAGAATTAAGGAAGAAGACATCAACAAAACAACCTTTCGAACTAGGTATGGTCACTACGAGTTTGTAGTCCTACCTTTTGGTTTGTAGTCCTACAATGTGTTAAATAAGTACTTGGATAAATTCGCACTTGTGTTCATAGATGATATTTTAATTTACTCAAAAAGTGAGGAAGAACACAAAGAACACTTGAGAATAGTGTTGCAAACTCTGAAAGAAAACCAGTTATATGCTAAGTTCAGCAAATGTGAATTTTATAAGAACATGATCCAGTACTTAGGTCATATTATTTCTGAACAAGGCTTGGCTGTTGACCCTGAAAAGATAAGGGCTATTAAATAATTGCATGTGCCAATTGATGTTTCCGCGGTGAGATCATTCATGGGAATTGCAGGTTATTATCGCAGATTTTTGGAGAGTATTTCTTCCATAGCATATCCCATAACATCACTACAAAGGAAGGGTATCAAATTTGAGTGGACTGAAAAATTCCAAAACAGTTTTGACCAATTAAAACTAAAACTCACTACAGCCCCTATATTGAAAATTTCAGATCCTGATAAAGAATTTGTTGTGTGTACAGATGCATGTAGAGAGGGGTTGGGAGGAGTTATTTTGCAGGAAAATTCGGTGATTGCATATGAGTCTAAGAAACTGAAGACACGTGAACAAACCTATAATGCCTATGATTTGGAATTAGCTATTGTTATTCATGCCTTGAAGATGTGGCGACACTATCTTCTTAGAAATAAATTTACATTGATGACTGATCACATTAGTCTTAAATATTTCTTTTCCCAAACTGATTTGAATGCTAGACAGGCCAGATGGTTGTCTTTCCTAAGTGAATTTGATATGGACATAAAACATATCAGGGGGAAAGAAAATAAAATTGCTGATGCCTTGAGCAAAAATTCTTGTCAAAATATAAACAACATTGGAAGTAGTGCCCAGTTTGATTTAGAAGATTTAGTGAAAACGCCAGCAGATCAGGATCCAAATTATGAAACACTACTGGTGAAACTACTAAAGAAGGAGATGATTGATTACACTCAAAACCAAAAAAGGTTGATCTGCTACAAAAATAGATTATATATCCCCAATGTGGAGTCCTTGAAAAGAGAGATTCTAGATGAATATCACAAACAGCCATATGAAGGGCATCCTGGATATTAGAAAATGTTAAAAACTTTGAAAAATAAGTTTTTCTGGCCAGGAATGAAAAGAGATGTAGCAGAATATTTAGCTAGATGCATGGAGTTTCAATTAGTTAAAGTTGAACATCAACATCCTGCTCGTCTTCTAAATCCTTTGCCGATTGCAGAATGGAAATGGGACACAATTTCTATAGATTTTATAAGAGGGCTACCCAAAACTATATACCAACACTATTCAGTGATGGTAGTAGTAGACACTTTAACCAAATCTGCACAAATCATACCCGTGAAATCTACTTTCGAGACAGCCCAAGTAGCAGACGTGTTTCTAAAAGAGATAGTAAGATTACATGGGGTCCCAAAGGTGATCGCTTCAAACAGAGATGTTAAGTTCACAACAGCCTTTTGGAAAGGTCTATTTGGAGGTATGGGCACTAAGTTGAATTTTAGTACTGCCTATCACTCTCAAACCGAAGGTCAGACAGAGAGAACTAATCAGATTTTGGAGGACATTCTGAGAATGTATGTGATGGATAGGCCATCAAAATGGGAAGACTACTTGCATTTAGCTGAATTTGCCTATAATAACAGCTACCAATCCTGCATCAAAATGAGTCCATTTGAGGCACTCTATGGAATAAAATGTCGTACTCCTTTGAGCTGGAGCCAGCCAGAGGATAAACTAATGTTGGGACCAGATGCCTTACAAGTGATCGAAAGAATTGTTAAACAGATACAAAGAAACATCAACACAGCACAAGATCACCAGAAAAAATATGCTGATAAGAAGAGGGTACATCGAGAATTTACAGTGGGGGAACATGTGTATTTGTGTATTAAACCCAAAAAAGCACACTTTATGCTGGAAGTTGTGCAAAACTGGCTCCTAGATATTGTGGTCCTTTTGAAGTGTTAGAAAGGGTGGGACCAGTGGCTTACAAGCTGGCCCTACCACCCCAAGTTAGAGTTCATGACGTGTTTCATGTTTCTTTATTAAAAAGATATGTACATGATGCTTCTCACATAGTTGATTGGAATGTGATACAAGTGGAACCAGAAGGGGAGTTCCTTCCAGAACCGCTTCAAATATTGGAGCAGGAAGAAATTGAATTGAGGAATCAGACGGTAGCAAGAGTAAAGGTGCAGTGGAAGCACTTTACTGCTGAAGAAGCTACCTGGGAAAGAGAAGTTGAAATGATGGAAAGATATCCATTTTTGTTTGAAAAATGAACTCTAGTAGTTAAATATCAACACCGAGGACAGTGTTTATTTTCAGAGGGGGAATATGTAACACCCCTAGTTTATGTGTTTGAATTTCAAAAAATAGACATTTGAACTTTAATCCTAAGAGGAGTGAACCCCAAAGGACAATTATTTTTTGGATGTAATTAAATATTTAATTTGAGAATATGAATAAAATAATTCTGTGCAGATTGACCAAAATGAAAATTATGAGATCACTTGCTAAATCCATGAGGATGGATAAAGGCAAATACTTTCCCCACAATCTTTCAAAAATCCTTGAAAGAATTTATTTCCAAATTAGATTTCGAGGAAAATCTATTTTCCCCAATGATGTGGAGAGTAGTTGGGAAGAGGTAAAAAGCCGGGAAAAGTAGAAAGCAGCTTTAAAAGTCCCTAAATAGGGAAGCCTAGGCAAACAGGAAGAAAAGCATCTTGATATTCTGGACGCAGAATTAGAAATAGGCTTTGGGGAGCAAAAGCTTAAATAAGCTATTCTTGAACAGATCAGGGGTTGGGCTGTTCTGGAGGTGGTCTCAGCTCGGGGGTGAGTTCTGGAGATAGAGTGACTCTACGGTTGGGAGGACTGGTCAATTACCTAAGTGGTATGCTCACATAAATTATGAACAATTGCAAAATTAATTTTGATGTGAGAGACTGTAGTTACCTATGTATATTTTGTTTTTTTTGAATTATAGTAGTGTTCCATACATTTACTGATTTGAGGAAGAACATATCCCTCTCAGTTCTACATGGTTGTAGGAACTAGAAATATGAGGGAAAATCATCCAAAAACTCTAAACCAGCCTTTGGTTTAAATCTGGAGATTTATAGTACCTCATAACTCAGGATTTTGTAACTTTAATCTGCTTCTGTTAACCATAGGATTTACACTAGAGATAATTGAATTATGTGGGTAGTAAGGAAATTATTAAATTTATTGACTAAAGTATAGAATTGTAGAATTCCAAAATAGCAATACATGGCTATCTATAAGTTGCACGCTACAGTAAGGACAGATTTGAAAGTGCATAGATTTTAATGCTTTATACAATTTCAGATAATGAAGAGATCTAGCCAACTATGATTATCCAATCTACAAAAAATTGTAGTATGAGAAACATATATATATTGAATGTGTGACTAACTTTCTTTGTACAGGAATGGCCCAAGTAGAATAATTATTCTAGAATAAGGTGAGAAAAATACTTATATCTAGCATGCAACTAACATCCTTTGCAAGGAGCATGGTTCAATCAGACCACCAGTGCAACAAGAACATATGAAATTCTATATAATGCCTGTAACTGAAAAAGCTGTGAATGTAACCCATAGTTCACACATCAGATCTATATAAATTACTAAACTAAGAGTATTGGCTTAGACAGTATAGGTACTGAATTTACTAAACTAGAAAAATTTATAAGTGTAGAGTGGCAAAAACATCATGACTAACATAAGTGAATATTTGGTAAAATCTCCACTAAGGAGAGTACATAGAGTTCACTATTGTGTTATATAAAATACATGACAGTATAGACTCTATTAAGATGAATAATTTCCAGGCACTGAAAGATTTAAAATTGAAGATTCAAATAACAAAAAAATTTATAACTTGTATGGATAGACTGCTGGGCATAATCCATATGAGTATTTATACAAACTAAAAAGGAGGATAAAGCATATATCCACTATATCGTTCAAAGCAACCCAGATGTAACCGAAATAAATTGGTTATCAGGAATAACAACATGAATTAGCCACTTGAATTTTATGAGTATAATTAATCTTTGTTCTCGTCAAATAGGAAGGAAGTCCATATATATATATATATATATATATATATATATATATATATATATATATATATATCAAAAAAAAAGAAAAAATTCAATAGGTAAAGTCCTGAAGTACATTACGAGAATTATGTCTCTGATAAATGAAATAGAGAAAATGTTTAATCAGAATTTGAGTAACACAAATTAGCCCATGAAGTTATTACAAATTTAGAAATAAGAGGAAACTATGAAAGGTAGAGCAGAGAGGTCTGGATAAAAATTTGGTGGAACCACGACATAAGAGTCGAGCCTCAATACGACCAGTAGGTGGCGATACCAACCTGAAAGTGCAAAAGGGCAACGAAATTAACACAAGTGCAACAAACCCCTTTTCCTTATATCCTCGAGAGGGAAAAGTATATGGAATTCTGATTTACCTGTAACCAGAGCAATAAACAGTAAGAATAGAAATCGATCAACTGGTGTGAACGATACTACAAAAACGATTTATAATAATAAAATTTGAGTTACCTGGCAAAGACGAAGCTTATTTCCGTCAGAACGACCTGAAATAAGAGGTAGTACATCGCATCAAAAAAATTTGAAAACTAGAGGTTAGATAGGGGAATGAGAAAAACACTTAACCAATGATACAAGAAAATCAACGCTTACCTAAGGTAGGTATCATTTGCTGGAAAAGAGAAGAATAAGATAAATACGCTACCATATGAACTCCATCAATTTATTCACGAAGGACAAGTAGAAAGATGCCCTACCAAGAAAGGGCATATTAGTCTCACGCATGGTTAAGTCGAAGCACAATGAATAGATAAAGATATAGTGGCACAAATAAAAGAATCAAAATATTAATACAGGAAATTGCTAGGAGACATTGCTCAACGAATCCAACTTGGCCGAGACTATGAAAGAGACTGCAGAAAAAAAAAAAAACTATTCTATCTAAACCTAGCTCTTGCAATCTCCACAATGAAATTTTCCACATCAAACTATAGAACCAAAACGCGGGTTCCACTATAAATTGAGCAACGCGCATAGAAAAATCATACCTGGGGTTAAATTTTGGTGGATTGGTATGTAAGCCAGATGTCGGGAGAGCCGACGCTTCACTCCGCCAAAGTGTAGAGCCCCGACACCGAGAGGTAGGTGAACCAAATGAAAGGCGAAAGAACCGCTTCAAAACTAAAGCCGAAATTTATATCACCGTATCAAATCCAAAAGAACGATGAACCCTAATGGGTGGAACAATCACCACCATCCAGGTGGCCTCAGATTCATAGTAGATACATGGATCAAGTGGTAGAGATTGTTATTAATACATGTCCATCCAATCCATAAATCCAGAGATACATGAAATCGAATTCACGGTACTTCCATTAATGTAATATGACAGGCGCAAATTAAATAATGTTTGACGTGGAGTATAGATGAAACATGAAAACGTCCAACTCTGCGGGTGACTACCATGGAAGCCAATGACACGAATGGAAGAAACCGGGGAGTGGCAACGCATAAGAAGACGTGGAAAATTTAGGGGGTAGCACAGACCAAAAATCACTGATGCGCTGGTAAGGCTCATTCCAATCGTTGCCCCATTCCAATCGTTGGCACAGACCAAAAATTTAGGGGGTTGCCCATTCCAATCTTAATGTCACATTAAATGGAAACGTACATGGAAAATCACTGATGCGCTGGTAAGGCTCATTCACTTAAGCACAATTGCCACAATTACTATGTCAAAGGAATAAAATCAAAACCAGTGATAAATAGAATCATTAAACCCTGTGATGCATAGTATAAGTTAACATGCCACATGAGATTTGAAATCGGAGAATGGTACGAGGATGTAAGCCAAATAATCACATACAAATATAAAGTCCATATGAGCATACTTTTGAGCACGAAAAAGTAGGTGTTGTGACATTTCCAAGCATAAGGTGAAAACGGTAATGAGAATGTTGGAAGGTGTAATTAAATGCACCAATACGCAGAGAACTATGTAACCATATAATCATGGATTGGGTGTAAAATATTTGGTTAATAATATAATATGGGCATAGGGGTATTTAATATGTGCCCAACCGTTTTATAAAAGAAAAATTTTAAAATTCCCATACAGTAATACGAGCAAGTATGGGAATTCTACTCCAAGTTAGATCTCAAATGACGAAATTCGTAAAGAAGATTAACGTTAAAAGGTAATTAGAAAAAAAAAAAAAATTGAGGTTGGTAAGGAAGAGATGTTACAAATGGTATCAGAGCTCGGGTTATACAAAACTGGGCTGTTGTTGTGTGTGCTCACTATATAGATGAATTACTGTTGAATATATATATATATATATATTATTTTTGTACTGATCTGTGTTGTGTAGTGTACAATGGTGCTAGAATGGCAGAAGGTGAGGAAATTTATGTTGATTTGTGTGATGAAGATAATACACCAGATCCCAACACTCTGGTGATGGCTATGTTGCACAGTTTGCAACGAGAAATGGCTGAGTTAGGAAGCCAAAATGACAGATTGTCATTAGCCAACGAGGAGCAGGAAAAGCTCATCCGAGAATTAACTTTGTGGAACAGCCAAGAGGGTGAAGGTTTCGGGAAGAGGAAGAATGATGAGTATGAGGATGATGATGTTGTTAGGCATCAGTATAAGCAGAAAAAGGAATTACAGGGGGAATTCCGAAAAATTAAACTTCCCTCCTATGATGGGGAGAAGGAGGAAGATGCTGAAGCCTGGTTGTTGAACATGATTAAGTATTTCTAGGTCTATGAATATGAAAGCAATCTGAAGGCGATATTAGCTATCTAGCAGCTACAAGGTAAGGCTACCTTATGGTGGGAGGAGACGAAAATGGTTCATGTCATTAATGTAAAGACAGTTACTTGGGAAGATTTCCAGGTTAAGTTCAAAGACCACTACTTAAATGAATCTTACTATAATGATAAAGCAAAGGAATTTCATGAAATTAGATTGAGATAGCTCACAATTGATGAGTTTGTCACCAATTTTACCAATCTGTTGAGATATGTCCCTTATATTAGGGAAGATAAGGCAAAGGTGCAAAGGTTTCTGAACTGTTTGCATGCTGTGTACAAAGAGAAGATCGAGTTTGATAACCCAAAAACTATGGATGAGGCAGTGAGGAAGGCTAGATTATGCTATCAATAGTTTAAAGGAAAGGCTGAGCATGGAAAAGGTTGGCTAAACAAGGGTGAGTTCAAAGGAAAGAAACAGAAACTAGCTTATGTGAAGAACTTTGGCAGGGACCATCAGAGGAAAAAGTTTAATAAACCAAAAGAAAGACAAATAGCTCAATCTCAAGTTGGTTCCAAACAACTAGATGAAGGAAATAAAAATGAAGGCACAGTCAAAATGAGGGAACCCTTGAAATGCTAGGGATGTGGAGAACCCCATCTTTTGATGGGTTGTCCCCACCGAAACATTCAGATGATTATGAGAGATCAAGAAGCTACCACAGTAAATGACATAGCAAGAAATATACCTACTATCAGTGCAGCCTTGGAAAATCGATAACCAGACCACCAAGCTACCATGGTTGAGATGGAGGGTAAGATTTCTGACCAATCTGTTACTGTTTTGAATGATCCGGGTGCTTCTTTGAGTTACATTAGTCCAAAAATTGTAGAAAGATGTAATCTCAAAACTGAAAAATTTCAACAGTCCTGGTTGGTCCAGTTAGCTACAAGCACCAAGAGGAAAGTAACTCATAAATTACCTCAAACAACAATCAAATAACATCATTTTCAAACAGAAGTGAATTTAAACATTCTGTCGTTAGGCTCATATGACTTGCTGATAGGAATGGACTGGCTGGAAAAGAAGAAGGCCATGATGAACTGTTGGGATAAGACCCTACATTGTGTAGATGAAGAAGGGAAACCTTTTATCCTCAAGGGAAAACAAAAACCTATCTCTGTAATACAAATATCAGCACTGTAATTAAAACGAACAACTAGGAAAGGATACCAAGTCAATCCAGTACATGTAGAGGAGGCAGAACAGAAAACTGAAGAAAATCTGTTGGATTCTTTACCAGTGGTAAGAGAGTTTAAGGAAGTATTTCCAGATGATATTCCTCATCTTCCCCCTAAAATAGAGATTGATTTTTCAATCAATTTGGTGCAGGAGCAACACCTATTTCCCAAGCCCCTTATCGAATGAGTCCCCCTGAAATTATGGAACTGAAAATGTAATTTCAAGAGTTTTTGGATAAGAGCTATATCCGACTGAGTGTGTCTCCTTGGGGAGCACCGGTTCTATTTGTGAAAAAGAAGGATGGAACCTTTAGAATGTGCATCGATTATCATCAACTGAATAAGTTGACCATTAAAAACAGATACCCTTGGCCTAGAATTGATGATCTTTTTGACCAAGTGAGAGGAGCTTCAGTATTTTGGAAGATTGACTGAAGGAGTGGTTATCACCAGCTCAGAATTAAAGAAGAAGACATCAGCAAAACAGCCTTTCGAACCAGGTATGGTCACTACGAGTTTGTAGTCCTACCTTTTGGTTTGACAAATGCCCCTACCACCTTTATGTGCTTAATGAACAGTGTGTTAAATAAATACTTGGATAAATTCGTACTTATGTTCATAGATGATATTTTAGTTTACTCAAAAAGTGAGGAAGAACACAAAGAGCACTTGAGAATAGTGTTGCAAACTCTAAAAGAAAACCAGTTATATGCTAAGTTCAACAAATGTGAATTTTATAAGGACAAGATCCAGTACTTAGGTCATATTATTTATGAACAAGTGTTGGCTGTTGACCCTAAAAAGATAAAGGCTATTAAATAATGGCCTGTGCCAACTGATGTTTCCGCAGTGAGATCATTCATGGGGATTGCAGGTTATTATCGCAGATTTGTGGAGAGATTTTCTGCCATAGCATATCCCATAACATCACTACAAAGGAAGGGTGTCAAATTTGAGTGGACTGAAAAATGCCAAAACAGTTTTGACCAATTAAAACTAAAACTCACTACAACCCCTATATTGAAAATTTCAGATCCTGATAAATAATTTGTTATGTGTACAGATGCATGTAGAGAGGGGTTGGGAGGAGTTATTTTGCAGGAAAATTTAGTGATTGCATATGAGTCTAGGAAACTTAAGACACATGAACAAAACTATAGTGCCTATGATTTGGAATTAGCTATTTTTATTCATGCCTTGAAGATGTGGCGACACTATCTTCTTGGAAAGAAATTTACATTGATGACTAATCACATTAGTCTTAAATATTTCTTTTCCCAAACTGATTTGAATGTTAGACAGGCCAGATGGCTGTCTTTCCTAAGTGAATTTGATATGGACATAAAACATATCAGGGGGAAAGAAAATAAAATTGTTGATGCCTTGATCAGAAATGCTTGTCAAAATATAAACATCATTGGAAGTAGTGCCCAGTTTGATTTAGAAGATTTAGTGAAAAAGGCAGCAGACCAGGATCCAAATTATGAAACACTACTGGTGAAACTACTAAAGAAGGAGATGACTGATTACACTCAAAACCAAAAAGGGTTGATCTGCTACAAAAATAGATTATATATCCCCAATTGTAGAGTCTTTGAAAAAAGAGATTCTAGATGAATATCACAAAATGTCCATATGCGGACATCCCTGGATATCAGAAAATGATTAACGACTTTGAGAAAAGAAGTTGTTCGGCCGAGAATGAAAAGAGATGTAGCAAAATATTTAGCTAGATGCATGGAATGTCAACTAGTTAAAGTTGAACATCAACATCTAGCCGGTCTTCTAAATCCCTTTGCCAATTGCGGAATGGAAATGGGACACAGCTTTCCATAGATTTTATAACGGGGCTACCCAAAACTAAATACCAACATGACTTTAGTGATGGTAGTGGTAGACACTTTAACCAAAGAGTCGCACACTTCATACCCGTGAAAATCTACTTTTGGGACATACCCAAGTAGAAGATGTGTTTCCTAAAAGAGATAGTAAGACTACATGGGGGTCCCAAAGGTGATTGTTTTCGGATCGGGATGCCAAGTTCATAGTCAGCCTTTTGGAAAGGTCTGTTTGGAGGCATGGGCACTAAAGTTGAATTTTAGTACTTGCCTATCACCCTCAAAATCGATGGGTCAAACAGAGAGAACAAATCATATCTTTGGAAGATATGCTGAGAATGTATGTGATGGATAGGCCATCAAAAGTGGGAAGACTACTTGCATTTAGCTGAATTTGCCGACAATAACAGACTACCAATCCTCCATCAAAATGAGTCCGTTTGAAGCACTCTATGGAAGAAAATGTCGTACTCCTGTGAGTTGGAGCCAACCCCAGAGGATAAACTAATGTTGGGACCCGGATACCTTTACAAGAGATGGAAAGAATTGTCAAACAAATACAAAGAAACATCAAGGCAACGACAAGATCGCTAGAAAAGCTATGCTGATAAGAAGAGAGTGCATCGAGAGTTCAAAGTGGGGGGATCATGTGTATTTGCGTATTAAACCCAAAAAAGAGCACACTTTATGTCGGAAGTTGTGCAAAATTTGCTCCTAGATATTGTGGACCTTTTGAGGTGTTAGAAAGGGTGGGACCAGATGGCTTACAAGTCTGGCCTTACCACCCGCATGTTAGAGTTCATGATGTGTTTCATGTTTCATTATTAAAAACATATGTACATGATGCTTCTCACATAGTTGATTGGAATGTGATACAGGTGGAACTGTAAGGGGAGTTCCTTCCGGAGCCGCTTCAAATATTGGAGCGGGAAGAAATTGAATTGAGAACCGGACTGATAGCAAGAGTAAAGGTGCAAAGTGGAAGCACTTTTCTGCTGAAGAAGCTACACGGGAAAGAGAAGCTGAAATGATGGAAAAATATCCATATCTGTTTTCAAAAATGAACTCTAGTAGTTAAATATCAACACCGAGGACGATGTTTGCTTTTCGTAGGGGGGAATATGTAACACCCCCTAGTTTATGTGTTTGAATTTTCAAATTAGACATTTGAACTTTAATCCTAAGGGGAGTGGACCCGAAAGGATAAAGTATTGTGTGAATGTAATTAAATATTTAATTATGAGAAAATAAATAAAATAATTTCGTGCATATTGACCAAAATGAGAATTTTTGAGATCACTTGCTAAATCCATGAGGTATGGATAAAGGCTAAATACTTTCCCCAAAATCTTTCAAAAAATCCTTGAAAGAATTTATTTCTAATTTAGATTTTTGAGGAAAAATCTAAATTTCCCCAATGATGTGGAGAGTAGTTGGGAAGAGGTAGAAAAGCTAGGAAAAAGCAGTAAAGCGACTTTAAAAGTCCCTAAATAGGGAAGCCTAGGAAAACAGAAGAGAAAACATCGTGATATTCTCGGACGCATGAATTAGAAACAGTGCTTTTGGGAGAAAAAGCTTAAATAAGCTATTCCCGAACAGATCAACATTTGTAACACCCCCAATTTCTATGCTTTTCAAATTAGACATTGGAACATAAATCCAAAGGGAGTGGACCCCAATGGATAATTACTTGTTGTCATGGTTAATTATTTATTTACAAAGGCTAAATAAATAATTTTGTGTATG
Source organism: Pinus albicaulis (assembly GCA_034641835.2). Taxonomy (NCBI): domain Eukaryota; kingdom Viridiplantae; phylum Streptophyta; class Pinopsida; order Pinales; family Pinaceae; genus Pinus; species Pinus albicaulis. The sequence goes on along the minus strand of JAXQQM020063156.1, from coordinate 283,447 downwards.
CACTATGACCAAATCAGAAATTGAGATCACATGCCTAATCCATGAGGTTATGGAAAAGGTAAAGACTTCTTCCCAAAATCTTTCAAAAATCCTTGAAAGAAATTATTTCTAATTTAGACGGACCCAAATTCCCCAATGATGAGGAAAGTAGTTGGAAAGAGGTAAAAAGCTGGAAAAGTTGGAAAAGGTAGCGCCTTAAAGTCCCTAAATAAGGAAGCCTAGGCAAACAAAAATAAAGCATCCCCGAAATTCTCGACGCAATTAGAACAAGCTTTGGGGAAAGCATACCTTAAATAGCCGTCTTCCTGCACGATTGAGGTTAGTCTCCGTTCGGAGGATCTCACTTCGAGGTGAGTTCGGAGATAAACAAACTCTAAGGTTGGGAGGACCTGTCATAGTAGCGGGTATGCATGCATAATTTTGGAGATTATTTTATGACCGTATTAATTATATCTCGTGTTAAGTATATCAAGGTTATATGCATGGTTCGTTAGAACTTCATTTTAAATTTTAGATTGAATGTTTGTTCAAGACCATGCAATTACAAGCTAAGTGTAGTATAAAAATTCAAGTAAGTTAATAGCAAGGAGAAAGTTAAACAAAACCAAGGGGTTAGTTCGGGGATTTGTACATTGCGCACTAAAGGTAGAGATGATAAATCAATCTAAATGTTTAATCAATAGAAAAATTCAAGTGGTAGCTTCTGCCTTGGAATGAAAACTTAGTTGATGTGTTGTATAAACAAAACTTTTAATAACGCCGTAACCAATAACAAAGTAAGTAGGAAATAACTAAGTCCGTGATAGCGCATGGGGTTCATGATATCACCTCGGCATACAATGGAAAGAATTGTAGAATTAAGAATTTAAATTGTTCTATTACATGGAAGTTTAAATATATGAAAGCAAGAAGTTGAATCCTAACTAAGTACGAGGATCCGAAACTAGGGAGTCTAAACTATCAATTTCAGTATTCTCTACCTCCATTTGATTGAAGCAAGAGGATCTATATCCTAGTTTTCCAATGGAAGAGTTTATTACGTACCGTAGTTTCAAATAGGTTGAATATTTGTAACAATAAAATAAGGGGAGAGTCCTATTGAAAATCTATTTGTGTGATAAAAGTGTGAGGGAATATTGTAAGCATATTTAAAAATACTAGAAAAAGAGCATCTATTTACATTCCATATAAACCGCCGGAAAGTAATTGGAGCAACGAAGGTTAATCGAATATAGATAGATGTATACGTGGATGCATACATATATACCTTGATGTCGAAACTTTATAATGCTGAAAAGTCTATAAGGCTGCAAACCGGAAAGTTTGAGGAAGGGCCTATTGACTGGCTAGAGTTGGAAAAACTCGAAAATTGACCTCGAGAAATACAAACTAATATATATATAGATATATAAGTCAACTAGATGGATCGAGAAGAGTGAGTCAAAAAAAAAAATTCTCATGGAAATTCTTATACTCCCATGGTCGCCTATAATTACGAAAAGAAATTAAATACCGGATAACAGACAGAATTTGTAATTGATTCAATAGAAAATTTTTGAATGTTATCTGGTGCATGTGCGCAGTATATCTCGAGTATATGTTATATGGATAAGAAGTCGGGTCCGGGAGACGGGCGCATTGGGTTCATTCGGGAGGTGGTCTCAGCTCGGGAGTGATTTATGGAGATAGAGTGACTCTACAGTTGGGAGGACTGGTTAATTACCTAAGTGGTATGCTCACAGAAGTTATGAAGAATTGGAAAAATAATTTTGATGTGACGAAAGTTGTAGTTACCTATGTATATTTTGTTTTGAATTATAGTAGTGTTCCATACATTTTACGAGTTGAGGAAGGACTTAACCCTCTCGGTTTTGCATGGTTGTAGGAACTAGAAAAATGAGGCAAAAATCATCTAGAAACTCTAAACCAGACCTTTGGTTTAAATCTGGAGATTTATTGTACCTCATAACTCGGGATTTTGTAACTTTAATCTGCTCATTAACCATAGGATTGACACTAGAGATAATTGAATTATGTGGGTAGTAAGGAAATTATTAAATTTATTGAGTAAAGTATAAGATTGTAGACTTCAAAATAGAAATACATGGCTATCTATAAGCTTCATGCTACGATAGAGACAGAGATTTGAAAGAGCATAGATTTTAATGCTTTATACAATTTCAGATAATGAAAAGATCTAGCTAACTATGATTATCCAATCTGCAAACAATTGTAATATGAGAAACATATATATATTGAATGTGTGTCTAACATTCTTTTTACAGGAATGGCCCAAGTAGAATAATTATTCTAAAATAAGATGAGAAAAATACCTATATCTAGCATGCAACTAACATCCTTTGTAAGGAGCATGGTTCAATCAGACCACCAGTGCCAGAGGAACATATGAAATTCTATATAATGCTTGCAACGCCGAAAAAGAGCAGTGAAAGTAACCCATAGTTCACACATCGGATCTATATAAATTACTAAACTAAGAGTATTGGCTTAAACAAGTATAGAGTACTAAATTTATTAAAAACCTAGAAAAATTTATAAGTGTAGAATGGCAAAAACATCATGACTAACATAAGTGAATATTTGGTAAAATATCCACTAAGGAGAGTACATAGAGTTCACTATTGTGTTATATAAAATACATGACAGTATAGACTCTATTGACATGAAAAATTTCCAGGCACTGAAAGATTTAAACTTGAAGATTCAAATAACAAAAATTTTTATAACTTGTATGGATAGACTGCTGGACATAATCCATATGAGTATTTATACAAACTAAAAAGGATGAGGAAGCATATATCCACTGTATCGTTCAAAGCAACCCAGATGTAACCGAAATAAATTGGTTATCAGGAACAACAACATGAATTAGCCACCTGAATCTTATGAGTATAATTAATCTCTGTTCTGGCCAAATTGGAAGGAATTCCATATAGATATTAAAAAAATTAAAAAAAATAAATAAATAATAATTCCATAGGTAAAGTCCTGAAGTACATTACGAGAACGGTGTCTACGATAAATGAAATAGAGAAAATGTTTAGTCGAATGCGAGTAATACAAATTAACCCATGAAGTTATTACAAATTTAGAAAAGCAAGAGGAAAACTATGAAAGGTAGACCGGAGGGTCCGGATAAAAATTTGGTGGAACCACGACATAAGAGCTCGAGCCTCGACGACCGGTAGGTGGCGATACCAACTTGAAAGTGCAAAAAGGGCAACGAAACTAACACAAGCGCAACAAACCCTTTTTTCCTTGTATCCTCGAGAGGAAAAGTATATGGGAATCATGATTTACTGTAACCAAAGCAATAAACGATGAGAATAGAAATCGATCAGCGAATTGTGAGCGATACTACAAAAACGATTTATAATAATAAAGCTTCTTTCCGCCGAAAGACCTGAAATAGGAGGTAGTACATCGCATCAAAAAAATTTGAAAACCAGAGGTTAGATAGGGGAATGAGAAAAATACTTAACCAATAATACAAGAAAATCGACGCTTACCTAAGGTAGGTATCCTTCGCCGGAAAAGGGAAGACTAAGATTAAGACGCTACCATATGAACTCCATCAATTTAGTCACGATGGACGAGTAGAAAGATGCCCTACCAAGAAAGGGCGTATTAGTCTCACGCATGGTTAAGTAGAAGCACAATGAATAGATAAAGATATAGTGGCACAAATAAAAGAATCAAAATATTAATACAGGAAATTGTCAGGAGACATTGCTCAACGAATCCAACTTGGGCGAAGACGTGAGCGAAACTCGCGGACTATTCTATCTAAACCTAGCTCTTGCAATCTCCACAAAGAAATTTTACACATCAAACTATAGAACTAAAACATGGGTTCCACTGTAAATTGAGCAACACGCATAGAAAAATCATACCTAGGGTTAAATTTTGGTGGATAGGTATGTAAGCCAGACGTCGCGAGAGCCGACGCTTCACTCCGCCAAAGTGTAGAGCCCCGACACCGAGAGGTAGGTGAACCAAATGAAAGGCGAAATAAACCGCTTCAAAACTAAAGCGAAATTTATATCACCTTATAAAATCCGGAAGAACGACGAACCCTAATGGGTGGAACAATCACCACCATCCAGGGTGGCCTCGGATTCATAGCGTGATACACGGATCAAGTGGTAGAGATTGTTATTAATACATGTCCGATCCAATCCATGAATCTAGAGATACATGAAATTGAATTCACGATGCTTCCATTAATGTAATATGACAAAGCGCAAATTAAATAATGTTTGACGTGGAGTATAGATGAAACATGAAAACGTCAACTCGCGGGTGACTAGCCATGGGCCAATGACATGAAGGGAAGAAAAGGGGAGTGGCATCGCATAAGAAGACGTGGAAAATTGAGGGGGTTCCATAGACCAAAAACCTTGAGCCATCGTGGCCAGCGAGACGGAAGAAGCTCAACGTAAAATTTACGCCATTCCCATCGTAATGTCACATTAAATGGAAACGTACATGAAAAAAATCACCGATGCGCCGGGTAAGGCTCATTCACTTAAGAACAATTGCCACAATTACTATGTCAAAGGAATAAAATCGAAACCAGTGATAAATAGAATCATTAAACCCTGTGATGCATAGTATAAGTTAACATGCCACATGAGATTTTAAATCTGAGATTGGTACGAGGATGTAATCCAACTAATCACATACAAATATAAAGTCCATATGAGCATACTTATGAGCACGAAAAAGTAGGTGTTGTGAGATTTCGAAGCATAACGTGACAAGGGTAACGAGAATGTTGGAAGGTGTAATTAAATGCACCAATACGCAGGGAACTATGTAACCATATAATCATGGATTGGGTGTAAAATGTTTATTTAATAGTATAATATGGGCATAGGTATATTTAATATGTGTCCAACCCTTTTATAAAAAGAAAATTTTAAAATTCCCATACAGTAATACGAGCAAGGATGGGAATTCTACTCCAAGTTAGATCTCAAATGACGAAATTCGTAAAGAAGATTAACGTTAAAAGGTAATTAGAAAAAAAAAAAATTCAGGTTAGTAAAGAAGAGATGTTACATCTAACCAATAAAACAAAAAAATTACAGATATATAAAAATTATTAACATTATTAATAAATATCTTTATTTTTATTTAAGAAATTATTTATATTATTTTAAATATTATAAAACATAAATTTTCAACTTTAATTTGAAAAATTCACAGACTCCTAGAACGAAATGCTTCAGTTCGGGAAATCATGAATTGACGTGTTCCCTTTACTTTAACGTGCATATTTTGCATGTGGTTTACTATTAATTTAGTGGGAGAGCCAAGTTGGATATCGTGATCTCCGCCACTAATTCCTCTGTTTTGTCATTATCCCACCTGCCATGTCATTCATTTCCAATCAGAATTTTCTTTTAAGTTACCATGAAGGAGAGTGACAGTATACATCGAAATCGAAGTGATTGCTTCAGTTGTAGGACCGGAAAAAGAAAAATGTTTGTTGAAGATAATTTTCTCGCACGAGTTTCTCTCAAGTTACCACTAAGGAGAGTAACAGTATGCATGGAAATCGAAGTGATTGCTTCAATTCATTCTAGCACTGGGAAAATGTTCCAGAAGACTCCATCAACATGCCATAAAGCTCATATGCAGAAGAATCTTACCCTCACGCTCATGGAGGGTGAACATACAACTGAAGATCAGAAGATTCAGAATAGAGCGCAGAAAGAAGGAACAGAAGAGGGCGCATTTTAGATCATTTTATTTTTCTGACAAAGTGATTACGATGATGGCAGCAATTAGTGTATTAATTCCGACACCGTAGTCACTTTGTTGTACAAATACACCTGAAATGCAATGCAGGGATTTATATTCTCATACCCTGTATTCCTTCTTTGTGCTCTCTACTATCTGAATGTGGTTGAATTTTAGCCAGTAATTGCATGAATCAGTGAAGTGGAGGACGCAGCCGAAGTTGATGATGACGCATCCTCCCTCCAGTAATTTTCCATCCTTCTCTCCTCTATGAACCCGTTTTCCATACAATATAAGGTAACATTTAACAAGATTTAGAACAGAGAGCAGAAAGAAGGAATGAAAAGGGATGCTTTTTGTGACAAAGTGAGTAATATGAAATTCAGATCCTCTTCTACTCTACTCAGTTTGTTGCAAAGATTCATCTCATTATTCATCATTCTTTGTGCTCTGTACTCTGAATCTGGTTGATATTTTAGCCATGAACGAGGACCATTGAAGCAGGAGGAACCTATCACTATCACCATTGAAGCAGCCGTTGGGGGAAGTCCACCAAACTCCTTGGGTGTAAGTTGAACTTAATATTGCAAGATAGTTAGTTCAATTCAATTGAAATTCTGTTGCAATTAATCCAAGTACTTAGGCCTATAGCCCGCCTCGTTGAATTCAATTCAAATTCCTATTCCTATTGATTATCGCTTACAATTTATATTTCAGATAGTTGAATTCAACTGAAATTCTGTGTGAAGTTAATGCGAAAGTAGTTAGGCGTGTATCTTGAAATTCAAATGAGATTCCATCTTGATTTTCGTTTACAGTTTTGATTTGGGAAAAATGGGTGTCAGTTGAACGTCAGTTGGTCATATAAGCTTATAAAAGTTTTCGTGCAGAATTTGTGGAAGGTTTGTATCTCTGCCCGGCCAGACCTAGTTGTCTTTTATTATAACGCTCGCCAGTCAAACGATGTCCGATTAACCCGGGAGATTTTTGGTGTACGCTATTTAGGTATTAACTTCAGTCAAAGTTAGAAACCCGAAAGTTATGAAATCTGATTTAGATTGGAGACTCCCTTGAGCATAGACTAAATTTAGTAGTTGCCGATTTAACTCAGGGGTTTGTCCGATTTAGAGATGATGGAAATAAAATGAAAATGAATAAGCTGATCTAATCTCATTATTACTACTTTCTTTGTTTATTTTTCTCAAATCTGTGTAAATCATTTGTTATTTTCTATTTTTTTTATTTTTTAGAATTAAGGTTATCGATTTATTATTAACTCAGAATATTATGTTTTTAAAATATTTTTTTTATAAATTAAATTTATTAAAAATTTTAAAAGAAATTTATATTTTACTATTGGTATCATAATAATATACAAAATATTAAAATATTAATATGGTTTATTCTGAATTCATATCATCTCATGAATCTAATCTTAACAATTCTAAATCTTTGAGTTTATTAAATTATTTTTTTTTGTTTTTCTTATTTCAATTTTATTGACTATTATTATATTATTTTATATGTTATTTAGTAAAAGAAAGTTACCTTATTTAAAATTTAAAAATTTAAAATATATGATTACAATTTCCACCCACTACATTAATCACATGAAAAATTTAAATATCTGAACAAATATTTAAAAAGAAAAAAAATAAATAATAAATTATATTTGTTTATTTTTATTTTTGTAATAAATTTTAAAAAATAATAAATATGTATTAATATTATACACTTGTATATAATATTAGTGTACACTTGGGTCTGCTGTGAAAATTTTGAGGTGAATTTTCTCGATTAATACTTCGGTTTGCTTTGTGAATTTTCTCGATTAATACTTGGTTTCTGCGGTCATTTTTTTCTCGATAAATTTTTGGACTGTACAGTCTGTTGTCGTTTTCTAATATTCGGGTGCACACATTCTTTATCTTTATCCCGCTCATATATTCTCAAGTATAAATAATTCACCACACGTACCAAAGATTACAAAGGTAGACCTAGCATAGTTATAGATTATTTAGAGAAACGTAGAGAGGAAAGAGAAGTCAAGCTACAAACCCGGTTAGAAGCCATGTCTGGAAAAACAAATTCACATCTCCTAAAGACAAGATAAAAAAAAATAGAAAAAAAAATAGAACTATTGGAGAATAAAATGGAGGCAATGGAGACTAGGTTGCGAGTCATAGAAAAACAAAACCAAGATATGAACCAAACATCCTAGCAAGGAGATGTTGATAATATAGAGAGTCTTAAAATGAAGGACATGATTAAAGAACTAGAAGAAAAAGTTAACAATAGTCTCACCCTAAATAGTGGGGTATGTAAATTAGATATCAAACCAATTAAAGATGAAATGAAAAAAATTGATCGAAATTAGACCATGAGTGTAACAAAAGGGCATTGAACCTTATAATATTAGGTTTGAAAGAGGAGGTAGATGAGGATACTTTAGCCATAGCCCGAGCAAAATTACATAATAGATTACAAATTGAAACAATGTGTCTCACAGAAGCAACAAGGTTAGGGAAATTAACTGAAAAATAAAGGAAGGCTGATTCGAATAAAGGTGAGCTCTACTAACCATATGTACGACATACTTAGTAAAACCTCAAGTCTAAAAGGAATGAGAATATTTATAAATGAAGATCTCATTCCAGAAGATCAAGCAGAATTAAGAAAGGAGGTTCAAAAGGTAAAAGAAGCTAGGAAGGAAGGAAAATGGGCAATAATCATAAATAGAAAAGTCGTTATTCGAGATAGAAACCAAAAAGATAGTAATAAATAACAATTCAACATGCTCTGAATTCTTTCTTGGAACTGTCGGGGCTTTCCATGGAACAAAGGCCCCAAGCTAAGTTGGATCTCAAATGATGTTGATATTATATTGATTGTTGAAACTTGGGAGCACAAAGAATCTATGGTCCCTAACATAGATGGCTTTGCACTATGGTCTACCTAGAACAAGCGATCCTCCCGTAGAGGCATTGGGGGCATAGCTTTCTACATTAAGAAGAACAACCTCCCCCCCATGCTAGGATTTATAAAAATGACCCTTACAACCAATATAGCTCGATTGATATTACTGACATTAATGATAAAAATACCTACATATCAATCTTTTATTTTTCCCCCATCAATTCTAACTTCTATAAGAGAAAGAATCTAGATAAAAATAGCCCTTACAATGGTTTAGAGAATGATATTTCTAGCCCAAGGAATGAAGGTAATATCCTTTTAATGGGTGAATTTAATGCTTGAACTAAAGCAACCAAGCTATTCTTCTAAGAAATCATTCCAACCCCAATCCTCTTTGGTTAGAAGAAGACCTTACTTTGGCTAACCGGTACAAAAGGAGCTCTAAAGACCTCGGGGATAATTTGTTTGGGTCAGAGCTAGTCAAGCTTTGTAGTGCTCAGGATCTCATAATTTGCAAAAATCTAAAGAAGTGGTCCAATTCTAGCCAAATGACATGCATCCATGGGCTTGGCGAGCAGTGTGGTAGACTATGTTATTTCTAATCTCCCTTTATACAACGAAATTCTAAATTTTGACATCTTAGATGACCACGAGCACGACTCGATCATAGGCCTTTACTCATAACTCTCAATTTTGTCATGCATAGAGATCCCATTGAAGATAATTCTTATAGTCAAAAGAACTTAAACTTTGATAGAAATAAAAACAATCTCTTTCTAAATGAATTAAAAACTAATTTTCTTCCTTTATCTAGTATAGACAACATAAATGACCTCTATCATAATTTTACTACAACCCTATCATATTCTATTAACAAGTTCTCAATTGAAGTCTCAAGTATCCTCTCATATATCCCTTCTTCTTCTAGGGTTTATTTCCAATTTCCAATCTTCATAATTTCTTTCTAAAATATTTTTTTTTTCAATCTAATATAGAAAATTCCTTTAAGAATATGATTTCCCTTCTTGTTCTAAATTTACAAAATTTAAAACATCATATTTCAAATCCTATTTAAATATTTTTTTGGCCAAACCACCCTCCCTGCTTAAGAATTTCATAAATAAATTTCCAATTTCTTCTCTGTTCCTTTTACTGGAAGTGCGTTTAAAAATTTTCACTTCAATTCTTTAAAATTTCAAAGGAATTTTTTTTATTTTTATTTTTTTTCATTTCTCTGTTTAAAGAACTATAAATTTCAAAATTTTTAAAATTTTTTAATTGTACCCGATTCCATTGTGGCTTCTCTCTTCGGCTCTACACTTACTCGCACCTTCAACGCAAGCTTGCGGTAGTTTTTCGCAAGTCAACTTTGGCAAGCTACTGACGGACTCTTCTTCTGCGGCTTCAACAACCTTTTCTGCGGTAGAAATAGACACATTGGGCATATTCTTCCTCCACGGCTTCGAAAAAAAGTCTTTTCGATGGCTTGTGGAGGTTTGGAGGTTTGGAGGTTTGGACAACAAGATTTATCCTCCAAGCGCTCTACATTCCAGCATGCTTCTCGTTAGAAGTTTGGATTGCAGGCGTTCTCCTCCAAGTGGCCTAGGTTCTAGCGTGCTTCTCGTTTTGACAGGCATCCTACTCCAATTTGCGAAGAACAACAACCTTTTTTTTCATTGGATTTTTTCTTATAGACGTCCTCCTCCAATCCGCGAAATAGCACCAGCACTTCGCCTCTTATTTTCAATTTCAACATCACCTTCGACACAATGTCCTATTATTTTGTGACATGAAAATTCCACAATGTGAATAAACTCTATCACTACCACAACCCTCACAATTCGCTCTAGCTCTGATAAACAAGTAAACACACAAAAAATTTACATGGTAAAACCTTGACAGTGTGTCAAGGAAATCTCCACGGGGCAATGGACTGGAAAATTTATTAATCAAAGATAATTCTCCTTTGTTACAAGCCTCTTGGGCCATCTAATTTATCCTAGGGTATCTCTTTGCATAACTGCCTCTTCAGTTAAAACTGAGTGTTCGATAAATTGAATTAATTACAATTAGTTGTAATATTTTAACAATGCCACTAAGTGGCTCTTGTTTTAAATGATCCATTTAGATTGTACCATTACTTGGGCTACTAAATAGGTCGAATATATGTTAATGGCCAAAAAATATTTTAATTGATCCATTAATATTGTATCATTACTTAGGTGAATGAAGAGATCATATTTATAAAAATTCATCTTATTAATCGAGTATCAACATGCCAACTAATCTTTCTTTTTTCTTAAAGTAACATTTTATTTGATTTATTTTTAAGTTTTTATTCTTTATTATAAATCATTTTTTTTAAGTTCATTTGAATGTTTCTTTTTAGATAAGAGAATAATTTTAATATATGTCACTAACTATTACCTCTAGTGTAATGGTATAGATGACTTCACTAATAAAAAATTGATATTCATTTTGAAACTAAACTTCCTTGGATCTAGAGAGGAATTTCAATTTGGTATAATTCCTTATAAATGATATAGAGGCTTACAAAGATACCCCCAAGATCCCTTTAGGAACATCATACTTTCTAGCCTATGGGAAAGAATCACTCGTTTCTCCAAACATATTCTTGCCTCTTTCCAAATATGCCAAGCTTCAATGGGGAATAATTTGAAAAATTGTGTATTAAAAGAGAAGTAAAACAAGAAATTTTATGTCCATCAAAATATAATTAAGAAATGGTATCACAAAAAATATGTTGGAGAAAAGAAATTCTAGGTGGGAAACTTTTTTTTAAGTTGTGTGAATCCACAAAAATATATGCATCCCAACATTACGTTTGATAAAACGGATTCACTTGAAGGAGAATTAACCAAAACAAATATTTTTTTTATCCGATTAGAAACCGTATATTAAGGATTAAAATAAGTAACTTGAAAATCTTGAAAATTCTTCAAGAGAGTACTCACATCTAGTGAAACCATGGTAAGGAAGCTATTATGCAAGAAAAATATAGATTCAATCTAGTTTGGGGATATCATCAATATTTTGATAAGCTAACATAAGCATCGGCAGGATTTGAGGTTCCTCAAATCCATGAAAAGTCCTTAAACTTTCACATGGTGGATCATCAAATTTGGGTGGCTTAGGAAAATCAATGGCGAGATACACACCATTATCATCAAATATCACGATGAAATTATTTTTGATCGCATTGACTTGATTAGATTTAATATTTAGCATATGATACTCTTGGTGGATAGAGAATCTATACGCATCAACTAGAAATCACTTAAACATTTAGAAGTCTGGAAAATATTCCTCCTGACTTGTGAAATATTGACAATTAAACCAATCATGAATAATGGATTCAATATTCTCATATTCTAATTGTGAAATCACACCATTGTGTACCTAATTGAAATCAAGACTTGTAGGGTAAATATCCAAACAATTGAGATAAATTGCTGGTGTAGTGGGCTCATGGAACATATATAGGGTAGAATGAATAATGTGCTAAAGGTGAGGAAATATGAAAAGACTTAGGAGGAGATACTTCTTATAATTGAATATGATTGAAAATTCTAATTTTGGACAACAATATCGACTTGCAAAATCCATGGATCAATATGCATGTTACTCTATATAAGATAATTCAAACATCTCTTGTCACCCAAAAAATGCCTTGCTCAAGAAAAGGAGGTGAATGTAAGAGCATATCATGAGGAAGTTGGAAATCAATTGAAATTCCATCATCATAATGATCAAAATATGCCATACCATTGTTATTTTCAAATTTTCATTTCTTACCTTCAACAAGGTATATTAAAGCTTCAAAAAACCTAACGGCTTGATCCATGTGGTTTGGTATTCTAAGATCTATAGATTAAAATAATTCCTAGAGAATATTAAATTGAAATATTATCCCATCCCATAGCTAGATATTGTAAACCACTTAGATAAAATTCTAGATTCAATCCTTCAAAATCTAAGTCTTCTAAATAAAACAAAATATCATCTATTACATTTGTTTGATACTCACCATGTGTATTAGAGGAATCATGGATATCAAGGTGCTGATAATCCAAGGTTTCAACTTCGGTAAGGGTTTTTAGATCACTTCACAAGTTATCAATATCGCAAGATTCATGATCATTCAAAAGTGTAGAATCTCCATTTTGAAAGAGGGAAGAAATATAGAAAGCATCTTCATCACTTTGCTCCCAAACCTACATAATCACCTTGTGTGTAATCACTACTTGAAATAATGGATTGATAATCAAGATAAAAAAATAAATAAATAATCAATAAAATCTTAGAATAAGGAGATCGTCACGTCTCCTACTCGTCCTCCTACTCTCCATATGAAATTTTTTTTTTCAAGTATTCTCAGTTTTAATAATGATTATGTCAAGGGACATGATATAATGACCTCTTATATGGATCTGTGTAATTACCATATTATTTATCCTATTCCTATATATATATCTCAACATATAAGAGTTTCAATGCCCATTCATTTCCACTATAACTTTATTGACATGATATGGTTGCAAATGATAGTAACTACTTTATTTCTATCCTTGACTTATGTTTGTAATGAAATTTATGGTAATGATCTACGGTCGCTTTTTATATGTTTCACTGATTTGTCAATTTACGATCGTACCCAGCATGGCATATATTAAGGTAGCTATGGTATCCTTCGAACTTGGATATTCAAAACGTTTTCCATGTCATCACTCCATAGTCCTATCCATGACGTATGGATGAATTGTTTGCGTTGAACCTTTCACATCGTGTACTATGCATTTGTACGTCGGTTTCCTTAGCATTGAAATAATTTTTAATGTTTCGATTGAGATCATGGTGTGGATTTTATATCCACTGACATACATGACTTGGTTACGGCTCATCACTTTCATTTTGTACCCATTCATTAATGTTCCACTACGGAATTGTTTCTCGAGCCCATAACCATCATTGTTTATTGGATTTTTATCAACTAACTGTCATTCGTTGTAATTCAGATCTTTGCAATAGTACTATGGCGTTAAGTGAAATTAGGGTTTCCCTCCATCACTTGATCCGGGTCTCGATCTCTGAGCGAGTCGACCAATTTTTTCCGAGTGTAGCATGGGATAACTATTAGGGTTCATCAACCGCTGTCTCATTTAAATGCATTTTTGTTATCTTTTCATTCTTCTCTGAGGATTTTATCTTCTCTTTGTCTACCAAGATTTCTATGAGGCCAATCCAGAGTGCACGCAATGCTTTGCTACGCTGGTTTGTCACCTTGGACCTGATATCGGTAAGTTTGATTTGTTTATTTTATCCTTTTAGTTCAACTCTGTTGCGAATTGGAAGAAATCTCCACCAATTTTCGGTTGAAGCGTTGGATTTCAATGCGGCTTGATTGAGCTTAGTAATAGCGTATTCTCAAGAGTTGTATAATGGTATGTTTTCTCTGTTGGTTCGTTTACTGCCTTCACAGCTTCCTGTTTGTGTTCAAATCATTTCAACATTAATACTGTTCACGTCGCATAGCTTCATTTAGTTGTTTCGAGCAGGGTTTATATCACTAAGCCCTCGTGCTTTCGTTTTTGTTTTCTCTCATTCAGTTATGGCCTGTCGCTCCATAATTTTACTAATTTTCTTTTCATTGTCTCTTATCAAGACCAATATTTGGTCTTTCTTGTTTCGGTGACACGATCCCAGAGTGTGATTCAGCTCCCGCTATGACCATAGGTAAGTTATCTTTCCTCGAGCCGATTTAACTGATCTTTAATTTTTATATATTCTCTGACATTAATGACGTTCTTATTTTTGTTGTGTTTACAGGTATGCTTCTCCATTCATTTCCCAACATCTATTGTTACTTCCCTACAATATCATACTCTCATATTAAACGAATCTCTGGCCCCATTTATAGGTTGGTCACGGCTCGCTCTCCATACTCGACGACTCTGAGGATCGTCCTGAACATGTTAGAAATTGAGTTTAATTTCTCAGTCTAGCATGCCCTGCTACTACTCATCTACATGTAATTAGAACGTAGAAGTACTCTCCTGAACATTCGAGAGTTTTCTGTTTGTTTGTATAATTTTTCCTTTCGAGACCTACTTCAACGGAATTTTTGACTCTATTAAGCTTTGCGATGTATTTATATTTGTCTTTATGGTAACGATTTCTCATCAAATTTACCGAGATGGAGATTTTATATATCTATATTCCACACTCAACTTTTCTTCTGTTACGCTTCGTTACAATCAGTTAATTCGGCTCTTTTGGAACATGGCAATCTCGGGCTAAATTTAATTAATTCACTGTTTCTTAGGTTTCGTAGTTTCCCATTTATCCATATGTGTATCGTGGTAGATTATATATATATAACCGTATTTTGTTTTCTGAATATTATTTTCTCTTACTACAACATTATTCCCGGTTCTGATTTTTCCTATTTCCTATTGTACTATATATTGAAAATTGTTCCCGAGTTACATTCTGGTAACAACTGTACCCTAGGTAAATTTGCAGAAGAATGCTTATGCTTAATACCCAAGAATTTATTCATCATGTAGTAGATTACTGTTCTCGAAATTATTTTTTTTCTTTGGTAAGACTCTAGAATGAGTATTATTATGATACAGTTTGAAATAATTTCAACAGTGGGTTTCCTCTATATACTTCTATAATTTCTTCCAGTTAACCAGTGTATACCCATAAGATAGTTTCATGGATGTAGGACTGTGCATTATATTCTACTCTGTTCTACTTCTATATGCAGAAAATTTACACATATCCTTCTGAATTTCTACATTGCATTGCTCTTATTACATTAAGCAGAATTTTGTTAACTGTTAGATTAATCACATAAATTATTTTCCTGTATTAATAGAATTATTCTACAAAATGTAGTTCTTTCCCTGAATAAAAGTTCTTTTTGGAGAAATCATTTCAGTTAAATTTATTATATCAAAATCTGCTGCCTTCTTCCTAGAATGATCTTTCCGAAAATTGGTGTTTCCAAATTTTTGTGAGATCTTAGTTCTGGATGACGATTCCTAATTCTACTTTTAGAAGCAGATTAAAGTTACAGTAACTGTACTAGGGAAGCATTTAAACTTTCTCCAGATTTAGACCAATTACTGGTTTAGAGATTTTGGTTGACAGTATTCCCTAATACTCTTTCCTACTACCATACAGAGGTTAGGAGAACTATTTATTCGATTCATCTCTGTTAAAAGTAAGGAAATGCACTACACATCAATTTAATTCAACTAAATTTCCCTAGCAATTTTCAATATTATTTAACACTATCAAATTTGATTACTTAGCCAAACAGTGTGCATACCACTTCTGCTATTGACCAATCCTCCTAACCTTAGAGCTCTTCTATCTCCTGAGCTCACCCTCGAGCTGAGACCACCTCCAGAATAGACCAACCTCTAATCTGTTCAAGAATAGCTTATTTAAGCTTTTGCTCCCCAAAGCCCGTTTCTAATTCTGCGTCCAGAATATCAGGATTCTTTTCTTCCTGTTTGCCTAGGCTTCCCTATTTAGGGACTTTTAAAGCTGCTTTATACTTTTCCCAGCTTTTTACCTCTTCCCAACTACTCTCCACATCATTGGGGAAACTAGATTTTCCTCAAAATATAATTTGGAAACAAATTCTTTCAGGAATTTTTTGAAAGATTTTTGGGGAACTATTTCCCTCTATCCAACCTCTTGGATTTAGCAAGTGATCCCACAATTCTCATTGGTCAATCTGCACAACATTATTTTATTTAATTTCCAAAATGAAACATTTAATTACATCCACTAAAGTACTTATCCATTTGGGGTCCACTCCCCTTAGGATTAAAGTTCAAATGTCTAACTTATGAAAGAACATAAACTAGGGGTGTTACATATTCCCCCTCTAAAGGAAAACACTGTCCTCGGTGTTAATATCTAACTACTAGAGTTCAATTTCCAAACAAAAATGGATATTTTTACATCATTTCAGCTTCTCTTTCCCAGGTAGCTTCTTCAGCAGTAAAGTTCTTCCACTGCACCTTTACTCTTGCTACCGTCCGATTCCTCAATTCAATTTCTACCCGCTCCAATATTTGAAGCGGTTCTAGAAGGAACTCCCCTTCTGGTTCCACCTGTATCACATTCCAATAAAAAATGTGAGAAGCATCATGTACATATATTTTTAATAAGGAAACATGAAACACATCATGAACTCTAACATGGGGTGGTAAGGCCAGCTTATAAGCCACTGGTCCCACCCTTTCTAACACCTCAAAAGGCCCATAATATCTAGGAACCAATTTTGCAGAACTTCCAGTATAAAGTGTGCTCTTCTTGGGTTTAATACGCAAATACACATACTCCCCTACTTTGAATTCTCGATGTATCCTTTTCTTATCAGCATATTTTTTCGGGTGATCTTGTGCTGTCTTGATGTTTCTTTGTATTTGTTTAATAATTTTTTCCATCTCTTGTAAAGCATCTCGTCTCAACATTAGCTTATCCTCAGGTTGGCTCCAACTAAAAGGTGTATGACATTTCCTTCCATAGAGTGCCTCAAACAGACTCATTTTAATGGAAGATTGATAACTGTTGTTATAGGAAAATTCAGCTAAATGCAAGTAATCTTCCCACTTTGATGGCCTATCCATCACATACATTCTCAGCATATCCTCCAAAATATGATTAGTTCTGTCTGTCTGACCATCGGTTTGAGGGTGATAGGCAGTACTGAAATTCAATTAAGTGCCCATGCCCCCAAACAGACCTTTCAAAAAAGCTGCGGTGAATTTAGCATCTCTATCCGAGACAATCACCTTTGGGACCCCATGGAGCCTTACCACTTCCTTCACGAATACATCCGCTACTTGGGCTGTCACGAAAGTAGATTTCACTGGTATGAAGTGTGTAGATTTTGTTAAAGTGTCAACTAATACCATCACTGAATCGTGTTGGTATTTAGTCTTGGGTAGCCCTGTTATAAAATCTATAGAAACTGTGTCCTATTTCCATTATAAAATCGGCAAAGGGTTTAAAAGACTAGCAGGATGCTGATGCTCAACTTTAACTAGTTGACACTCCATGCATCTCGCTAAATATTCTGCAACATCTGTTTTCATTCCTGGCTAAAACAACTTCTTTTTCAAAGCTGTTAACATTTTCTGATATCTAGGATGTCCTGCATATGGCTGTTTGTGATATTCATCTAGGATCTCTTTTTTCAAAGTTTCCACATTGGGGATATACAATCTGTTTTTGTAGAAGATTAGTCCTTTTTTATTTTGAGTGTACTCAGTCATCTCTTTCTTTAGTAGTTTCGCCTGTAGGTCCTCATAATTTGGATCCTGAGTTGCTACCTATTTCACTAGATCTTCTAAATCCAGATTTGCACTACTTCCAATTTTGTTTATGTTTTGACAAGCATTTCTGCTCAGAGCGTTAGAAATTTTATTTTCTTTCCCCCTGATATGTTTTATGTCCATGTCAAATTCACTCCGAAAAGATAGCCATCTGGCCTGTCTAGCATTCAAATTAGTTTGGGGAAGAAATATTTAAGACTAATATGATCAGTCATCAAGGTAAATTTTTTTCCAAGAAGATAATGTCGCCACATCTTCAAGGCATGAATAACTGCACCCAATTCTAAATCATATGCACTATAATTATGTTCATGTGTTTTAAGTTTCCTAGACTCATATGCAATAACTGAATTTTCCTGCAAAAGGACTCCTACTAACCCCTCTCTACATGCATTTGTACATACAACAAATTCTTTATCAGGATCTGCAATTTTCAGTATAGTGGATGTAGTGAGTTTTTGTTTTAATTGTTCAAAACTATTTTGGAACTTTTCAGTCCACTCAAATTTAACACCTTTTCTTTGTAGTGAGGTTATGGGATATGCTATGGCAAAAAATCTTTCAACAAATCTGTGATAATAACCTGCAATCCCCATAAATGACCTCACTGTTGAAACATCAGTTGGCACAGGCCATTCTTTAATAGCCTTTATCTTTTCAGGGTCAACAACCAACCCTGGTTTAGAGATAATATGTCCCAAGTATTGAATTTTGTCTTTATAGAATTCACATTTGTTGAACTTGGCATATAACTAGTTTTATTTCAGAGTTTGCAACACTATTCTCAGGTGCTCTTTGTGTTCCTCCTTATTTTTGGAGTAAACTAAGATATCATCTATGAACACAAGTACAAATTTATCCAAGTACTTGTTTAACACACTATTCATTAGGCACATAAAGGTGGTAGGGCCATTTGTTAAACCAAAAGGTAGGACTAAAAATTCGTAGCGACCATACCTGGTTCGAAAAGCAGTTTTGCTAATGTCTTCCTCCTTAATTCTGAGCTGGTGATAACCAGTCCTTAATTCAATCTTCAAAAATACTGAAGCTCCTCTCACTTGGTCAAAAAGATCATCAATTCTGGGCAAAGGGTATATGTTTTTAATGGTCAACTTATTCAGTTGACGATAATCAATGCACATCCTAAAGGTTCGATCCTTCTTTTTCACAAATAGCATCGGTGCTCCCCAAGGAGACACAATTGGTCTGATATAACCTTTATCTAGCAATTCTTGCAACTGCATTCTCAGCTCCATGAGTTCAGGGGGACTCATTCGATAAGGGACTCAGGAAACAGGTGTTGCCCCAGGCACCAAATCAATTGAGAAGTCAATCTCTCTCTTAGGGGGAAGATGAGGAATCTCATCTGAAAAACCTTCCTTAAATTCTCTCATTACTGGCAAGGTATCCAGCAGATCTCCTTCAGGTTGCTATTCTATTGCTTCAACATGTACTGCATAAACTTGATATCCTTTCCTAGTTGTCCTTTTTAATTGCAGGGCTGATATTTGTTTTACCGAGATGGGTTTTGGTTTTCCCTTTAGAATAAAAGGTTTCCCATCTTCATCTATGCAATGTAGAGTTTTATCCCAACAGTTCATCATAGCCTTTCTCTTTTCCAGCCAGTCCATTCCTATCAGCAAGTCATATGAACCTAAGGGCAGAATGTTCAAATTCACTTCTGTCTAAAAATAATTTAATTTAATTGTTGTTTGGGGTAATTTATGTGTTACCTTCCTCTTGGTTCCAGTGGCTAACTGGACCAACCAAGACTGCTAAAATTTTTCAGTTTTGAGATTGCATTTTTCTACAGTTTTTGGACTAATGGAACTCAAAGAAGCACCCGGATCAATCAAAACAGTAACAGATTGGTCAGAAATCTTACCCTCCATTTCAACCATGGTAGCTTGGTGTTCTGCTTGTTGGTTCTCCAAGGCTGCACTGATGGTGGGTATATTTCTTGCTATGTCATTTATTGTCATAGCTTCTCCACATCCCCAACATTTCAAAGGTTCCCTCATTTTCACTATGCCTTCTTTCTTATTGTCTCCATCCATTTGTTTTGAACCCACTTGGGACTGAGCAGTTTGACTTTCTTTGGGTTTATTAAATTTCTTTCACTGATGATCCCTGCCAAAATTCTTCAAATAAGCTAGTTTTTGTTTCTTCCCTTTGAAATCGCCCTTATTTACCTAGCTTTTCCATGTTCAATTTTTCCTTTGAACTGTTGGTAACATAATATAGCTTTTCTCACCACTTCATCCATGGTTTTTGGATTATCGAACTCTATTTTCTCCTTGTATACAGCAGGCAAACAGTTCAGAAACCTTTGCACCTTCACCTTCTCTTCATGGATGTAAGGGAAATATCTCAACAGATTTGTAAACTTAGTGACAAGCTCATCAATAGTAAGTTGTCCCAGTCTAAGCTCATGAAATTCTTTTTCTTTATCATCATAATAATGTTCATTTAAATAGAGGTTTTTAAAATTAACCTGGAAATCTTCCCAAGTAACTGTCTTTTCATCAATGGCATGAACCATTTTTGTCTCCTCCCACCACAAGGTAGCCTTACCTTGCAGCTGGTAGACAGCTAATCTGGATTTCAGATTGCTTTCATATTCATAGACATGGAAGTATTTAATCATGTTCAGCAACCAAGCTTCAACATCTTCCTCCTTCTCCCCATCATAGGAGGGAGGCTTGATCTTTCAGAATTCTCCCTGTAATTCCTTTTTCTGCTTATATTGATGCCTAATCGCATCATCTTCCTTAGACTCATCAGTCTTCCTCTTTCCGGAACCGTCACCTTCTTGGTTGTTCCGCGAAGTTACCTCTCTGATGAGCTTTTCCTGCTCCTCACTGGCTAATGACAATCTGTCATTTTGGCTTCTCAGCTCGGCCATTTCTCGTTGAAAACTATGCAACATAGCCATCACCAGAGCGATGGGATCAAGAGTATTATCTTCATCACGCAGATCGACATAAATTTCATTATTTCCAGCCATTGGAATTGTTTGTTCCAGCACCACACTGTACACTGAACAACACAGATAAGTAATAATAATAAAAAAATTTATAAAAATACAATGAACACATAACAACAGTGAGCACAACAACAACAACCCAGTTTTTTTTGTAACATGAGCTCTGATACCATTTGTCACGTCTCCTACTCGTCTCCTACTCTCCATATGAATTTTTTTTTTCAAGTATTCTCAGTTTTAAAAATGATTATGTCAAAGGACATGATATAATGACCTCTTATATGGATCTGTGTAATTACCATATTATTTATCCTATTCCTATATATATATATATATATATATATATCAACATATAAGAGTTTCAATGCCCATTCGTTTCCACTATAACTTTATTGACATGATATGGTTGCAAATGATAGTCACTACTTTATTTCCATCTTTGACTTATGTTGGTAATGAAATTTATGGTAATGATCTACGGTCGCTTTTTATATATTTCATTGATTTGTCAATTTACGATCGTACCCAGCATGGCATATATTAAGGTAGCTATGGTATCCTTCGAACTTGGATATTCAAAACATTTTACATGTCATCACTCCATAGTCCTATCCACGAAGTATGGATGAATTGTTTGCGTTGAACCTTTCACATCATGTACTATGCATTTCTATGTCAGTTTCCTTAGCATTGAAATAATTTTTAATGTTTCGATTGAGATCATGATGTGGATTTTATATCCACTGACATACATGACTTGGTTACGGCTCATCACTTTCATTTTGTACCCATTCATTAATGTTCCACTACGGAATTGTTTCTCGAACCCATAACCATCATTGTTTATTGGATTTTTATCAAATAACAATCATTCGTTGTAATTGAGATCTCTGTAATAGTACTATGGCGTTAAGTGAAATTAGGGTTTCCCTCCATCACTTGATCCGGGTCTCGATCTCTAAGCGAGTCGACTGACTTTTTCCAAGTGTAGCATGGGATAACTATTAGGGTTCATCATCCGCTGTCTCATTTAAAATCATTTTTGTTATCTTTTCGTTCTTCTCCGAGGCTTTTATCTTCTCTTTACCTACCAAGATTTATACGGGGCCAATCCAGAGTGCACGCAATGCTTTGCTACGCTGGTTCGATGCCTTGGACCTAATATCGTTAAGTTAGATTTGTTTATTTTATCCTTTTAGTTTAACTCTGTTGCGAATTGGAAGAAGTCTCCACCAATTTTCGGTTGAAGCGTTGGATTTCATTGCGGCTAGATTAAGCTTAGTAATAGTGTATTCTAAAGAGTTGTATAATGGTTTGTTTTCTCTGTTGGTTGGTTTACTATCTTCATGGCTTCCTGTTCATGTTGAAATCATTTCAAAATTAATAATGTTCACGTCGCATAGCTTCATTTAGTTGTTTCGAGCAGGGTTTATATCACTGAGCCCTCGTGCTTTCGTTTTTGTTTTCTCTCATTCAGTTATGGCCTATCGCTCCAGAATTTTACTAATTTTCTTTTCGTTGTCTCTTATCAAGACCAATATTTTGTCTTTCTTGTTTCAGTGACGCGATCCTAGAGTGGGATTCAGCTCCCGCTATGACCATAAGTAAATTTTCTTTGCTTGAGCCGATTTAACTGATCTTTAATTTTTATATTTTCTCTGACATTAATGACGTTCTTATTTTTGCTGTGTTTACAGGTGCACTTCTCCATTCATTTCTCAGCATCTATTGTTACTTCCCTACAATATCATATTCGCATATTAAACGAATCTCTGGCCCCATTTACAGGTTGGTCACGCCTCCCTCTCCATACTCGAAGACTCTGAGGATCGTCCTGAACTTGTTAGAAATTTAGTTTAATTTCTTAGTCTAGCATGCCCTGCTACTACTCGTCTAGATGTAATTAGAATGTAGAAGTACTCTCATGAACATTTGAGAGTTTTTTGTTTGTTTGTATAATTTTTCCTTTCGAGACCTACTTCAACGGAATTTTCGACTCTATTAAACTTTGCGATGTATTTATATTTGTCTTTATGGTAACGATTGCTCATCAAATTTACCGAGATGGAGATTTTATGTATATGTATTCCGCACTCAACTTTTCTTCTGTTATGCTTGGTTAAGATCAGTTATTTCGGCTCATTTGGAACATGGAAATCTGGGGCTAAATTTAATTAATTCATTGTTTCTTAGGTTTCGTAGTTTCCCATTTATCCATATGTGTATCGTGGCAGATTATATATATATAACCGTATTTTGTTTTCTGAATATTCTTTTCTCTTACTACAACATTATTCCTGGTTCCGAGTTTGCCTATTTCCTATTGTACTATATATTGAGAATTGTTCCCGAGTTACATTCTGGTAACAACTGTACCCTAGGTAAATTTGCAGAAGAATGCTTATGCTTAATACCCAAGAATTTATTCATCATGTAGTAGATTACTGTTCTCGAAATTATTTGTTTTCTTTGGTAAGACTCTAGAATGAGTATTATTATGATACAGTTTGAAATAATTTCAACAGTGGGTTTACTCTATATACTTCTATAATTTCTTCCAGTTAACCAGTGTATACCCATAAGATAGTTTCATGGATGCAGGACTGTGCATTATATTCTACTTTTTTCTACTTCTATATGCAGAAAATTTACACATATCCTTCTGAATTTGTACATTGCATTACTCTTATTACATTAAGCATAATTTTGTTAACTGTTAGCTTAATCACGGAAATTCTTTTCCTGTATTAATAGAATTATTCTACATAATGTAGTCCTTTCCCTGAATAAAAGTTCTGTTTGGATAAATAATTTTAGTTAAATTTATTATATCAAAATCTGCTGCCTTCTTCCTAGAATGATCTTTTCAAAAATTGGCGTTTCCAATTTTTTTTGAGATCTTAGTTCTGGATGATGATTCCTAATTCTACTTTTAGAAGCAGATTAAAGTTACAGTAATTGTACTAGGGAAGCATTTAAACTTTCTCCAGATTTAGACCAATCACTGGTTTAGAGATTCTGGTTGACATTATTCCCTAATACTCTTTCCTACTACCATACAGAGGTTAGGAGAACTATTTATTTCATTCATCTCTATTAAAAGTAAGGAAATGCACTACACATCAATTTAATTCAACTAAATTTCCCTAGCAATTTTCAATATTATTTAACACTATCAAATTTGATTACTTAGCCAAACAGTGTGCATACCACTTCTGCAATTGACCAATCCTCTCAACCTTAGAGCTCTTCTATCTCCCGAGCTCACCCCCAAGCTAAGACCACCTCCAGAATAGACCAACCTCTAATCTGTTCAAGAATAGCTTATTTAAGCTTTTGCTCCCCAAAGCATGTTTCTAATTCTGCGTCCAGAATTTCAGGATGACTTTCTTCTTGTTTTCCTAGGCTTCCCTATTTAGGGACTTTTAAAGCTACTTTACACGTTTCCCAGCTTTTTACCTCTTCCCAACTACTCTCCACATCATTGGGGAAACTAGATTTTCCTCAAAATATAATTTGGAAATAAATTCTTTCAAGGATTTTTTGAAATATTTTTGGGGAACTATTTGCCTCTATCCAACCTCTTGGATTTAGCAAGTGATCTCATAGTTCTCATTGGTCAATCTGCACAGCATTATTTTATTTTATTTCCAAAATTCAATATTTAATTACATCCACTAAACTACTTATCCATTTGGGGTCCACTACCCTTAGGATTAAAGTTCAAATGTCTAACTTAAGAAAGAAAATAATCTAGGGGTGTTAATAGGGACCATGAGAAATATATGGTAGAGGTTGAAGGGTACCCCTTGAGGAAACCATGCTTTCAACTAAATCGGACTCAAGAATAATATTATGCACATTAATATTGTCTTGAAGAATCAAGGGATCAACCTTCATATTAGATTCAATGGAATCATGAGAACCATTAAATATTTTATGAATGAAATATGGTTCATTGAAATAAGATGAAGGTGGAATGATCATATCAACAATTTGATTTTCAGATTCCACCACTCCAACCTCGGCATGAGAAACCACTTTATTCGGTAAATGAGAGAGGAGGGAAAGGAATAAAAAGAAGTAATAAATTCCTCCTTTGGGGATGGAGGTGCCTCATGGTCGAGAAATTTGGAAGAGAAAAATCATCAAGAGAATCTTATTCAATTTTTTTTCAAGGAGATCTGAACCAAATAATGAAACTTTTAATCCATAAATTCCTAGTCCACATCTTCATTAGAGAATTCATAGCAAAGGTGAAGAAATATATCAACAAAATATTCAAATGATTCATCTAGTTTCATTCTAATTTGATTGATTATCTTATATACATCTTAATAATTATATCCTTCAAATTCTTCACGAAGCCCCTTAACAATTTTCTCAAATATGTCGATAAAAGCGGGTATTAATGTATAATACCAATGCTTAACACAACCTGAAAGAGTAAGAGTGAACAATTTGACCTAATCATCTTTACAAAAAAATTCAATTATAGAAGAAAATTTGAATGAATAAAATCATGTGCCCAAGCATAGATGTTGTACCCTTTCCATTAAACTTGAGATGTGACGAGTTATAAATGATTTTCATGGGAATTGAAATATTTTGATATGCTCAAAAAACATCTCATTATTATTATTTGGGAGGAAACCATTTTATGATAAAAGAATCAAAACAAGCTTCATGGGCTCAACTTGTCATTTGGACCTTCTTCTAGTTCCAAAAGTGTTTGGAGAGCGTTGGAAATATTCCACCACGAGGGGGTCTCCACGGTATGAAGTCTCAACTAGACCTCACACCATTTCGGGTAGGAGCCCCATCCGAGGTCATATGCCCGAAATTGTCATTTTACGTAAATATTTTCGTTGGATGAAATGAGTAACATAAGAGAATATACATGCACTTTCAAGGTAAGCAAGTAATTCAACCCTCTAATACATAAAATTGAAATATGTAAATAAACCTTTGACAAAGAGAGTAGAAAGAGTTTGTCTCTAAGAGAAATTTATTACTACAATTCTAATAGAAACACACACACACACATGTATGATGAGGATCATTAATAAATATGAAAATAGTTCTATACTAACAATGATCATGAAAGAAAATCAAACACATCATTCAGTAATATTAGTACCAAATATAAAAAAAATAGTTTATTTCCTTTAATACATGTGACAACCAACATATACGATGAACAATGAAAAAAAAGTCTTACAACATCCACGATACATGCATGAAAAGTGAAACTGACTCAAAAGAAATTAAAATTAAGAAGTGAAATTCTCCAAGTACACAATTACAATGATGTATTACTAGTCCCAGTAGTGGAACATTGAAGCCACTACTTGCTTCTCAAAAGCTAGATATAACTCTCATATGTTATAGCTCGAGAAGCCAAGGTGAAAATTCTTTCACTTGATTTATGAGGATTATTTTATGACAAGAGGGAAAACCTTTCATCTCCGATATTTACCTTGAGTTTTCCCTCATGACTCTTGAGCTTCCAAGTGACCTTCGAACATCTACATGGATCTTACACTTACTAGTGACTCTTCATTTCTACATGTGGTTTTGGATTTCCACACATTTACATTTTCATTATTTCTAAAATTACATAATTACATTCCACATAAATATGGTGAGAATAAGATAAGTCATTAAAATTTGGTGACTTGAAGCATTAAGTTCCATTATGATGTGTCAATACTACTTCTATATATTCAATTATTTATAATGGATATGCAAATTATTTCATATCCACCCCCTAAAGGGTCTGAAAAAGAATGGGGAGCTTCTAAGTCAACATGTGTTTCCATCTATATTTTTTTGTTCTGGAATTACTTCATTTCGTTCATGATGGTTTCTTTATGCTTATTCTCCATAAGTACCTTCTTCTGACCTCTCCTTGATGACCTCGTTGAGCCTAACCTTTCCATGTTGAGATGATAATACCTACAAATGAAGTTCACTAATGATAAGAAATCATCAATTTGGAAATCATATATTCTACTATTTATTTCTCCTATAAGATGTTGACTGTTATGGGACAATGTGCAAGGATTGGACGAAGGCCTTGCTAAGCACAGTGTCAAGAGGCAGGGGGTGAATGACTATGCACTAGAAGTGTGCAATGCGCAATGACAGGAGAGAGGGAACAAGCATGTGTGTAAAGTGTAGGTCTTGAATTAAGTTACTAGAGGCTTGAGGACTTGAAATGGCCCAATGTGTAGTGATGGAGTAGCAAGTTCCCTTGGATGAGCACATAACATAGTTGCAAGATATAAGGGGTAGCTCAATATCCACTATAATTTGTGCAATGTGCATTGAAGGGAAGGTTTGATAGGATTTTTGTGCGGTGGGAAATTCCAGGAGGTAAGGGTGACATAGTTTCTCACTATAATTGCACAATGTGCAAGTGATGGAAGAAGATGTTAAAGGGATCTGCTCGGTTTTCCACTACAAGTATCAAGGAAGGACTCACTACCAACTAGAACTATGAAGGAGTGGTTCGTCAAGTTTTCTGTGAAGTGGGAAAGTGTAAGCATCGAGGGTTGAGTGATTATTCACTCGGAGGTACGCAATGCATAATAAAGAGAGGATTTATTCTAGGATGATGTAGGCCATAGTCTTAGCGGACAAGGGACACCTCACTAGTGCTTAGGAGTGTGAAGTGTGCTCTAAACTTTTTGATTGAAAGGTTGAATGTGCCCATGAGTAGTGCAAGGTGTGAGCATAGGGAAGAACCTCAAAAATGATTAAGTGTGAAATTGATGGACTAAATAGGAGAGTAAGAGAATGCATGACAGGACTCGAACATGATCACACACACATTCACAATCAAATTCATGTCAAAGATATACAAGTGCCAAAACAAACATGCATGCATTTAAGTGATGATAAAACAACACTCATCTCCAAGTGTAATGAGTTGGAAGCACTAAGCCTTTATAGCATATGTGTCGATTGAAATAAAAAAGGTCTACTAAGATATGAGAGTGTGCCCAATGCATATTTTTTGTGATTACAATGTAGGATAAACTAATACAAAACAATGTGCTAGAGATACCTCTAGATGGTGTGCCATAGATAAGTGAAAAACAAGCAAAACCGACACATGCCAAAGTGAAAACAAGCAAGAAATATGCTTGCAAAATCTAAAGAAAGAAAAAGTGACACATGCGAAAATGAAAGCGACCAAAAACAACAGTCACTAAAAGAAAAGTGACACTTGAAAAAGAAAAAAACATGCAAAAGGACTACATCGGGTCCAAATTCATGAATGATAGTAATTCATCATATAGGGCATATCCCAAAGGAGGCATTTATCTAGTGGATCTACGTTAAGATGGAAGATAGGATAATTATGAATAGGGGTGGTGTTTTTGCATACTTTTCGATATGGGATAATGTGTGGAGGACTCGTACCGCACATTTTACGAACACATAATATATTAGGAAGGAGAATGATGCACTTTCGAGGGAAATTATGGGGATAATTGTGAAATATAATAGTGATAATATGAGCATGGTGGTAGGAGCTTTTCCCTAGTGTCATCATTATAAGGATGCTAATATGCATGAAATGCCAAAAAATAATAAGTATTCCAAGCATAGCTACTACAACCTATTTGGAGGAGATAAGACTCTTAGTAGGATCAATGTGCTACCCTACATCAAGTCAGCTCATTCAAGTCCCCGTTGTAGAGGACCTCATTCGGGAAACCCTTAGGTTCAATTCAGTGTACATGAGAGATGTTGTGACGAAAAATCATGGGAGGGTGCTCCCACCGCATATACTAGTTTAGCCTACTCGTATCGCTGACTCTGCATCGTCAAGGAAAGCTCGCTTGTTGAGGGTCACAAGGTCAAAACTTGGAGGGAGAGAGATAAAAATGAGGATGGAGGGGAGAGAGAGAGGGAAGAAGAAAGATATACACAGATACAAATACATATATTATAGATTATTATACAATATTGAACATTATTAACCATAAAGGAAGAGGAAGTGAGTATTTCTACGAAAGGTATAAATAGTTGGATTTAGAAATCATGAATATTTTGTTTTTTCACTAAAATAGATGCATTTATTTCGGTGTAATTTTTTTATTTCTAAACCTATTTGATTGATTGCACTAGATTAAATCATTTCTGTGTAGTTGTTTATTGATATTTGATATAAATTGATGCATGATGTACATTAACTTCAAAGTAATTATATTAATAATGTATGTTGATTTCAATGTAAGCACTAAAAAAATTAATGACGACAAGAATTGATTTATGTGTTACAGTAATTCAACCATATATGAATTACTTGAATTTTAATCATAAATAAAATGTTCACTTACTTGAAATTTTTTCTTCATGAGATTATACACTATTTGTAGTTGACTACATTTTTATTATTCCCATTTTCCATCATTCAACATTGTTAGTCACTTTGAATCCAAACAAGGTAATATAAACTTACTACCAATGACCCTTGGGGTTTAACACTCCATAATTAACAATGATTAACATTGGAGAAAGTTACTATTAAAACTGGAGAGAAAGAGAGAAAAGGTATGACATTTACTAGAACAGATCGAGTAAAATATTTGAGTTGTCTACGATTTCAACCACCCCTTTCATATGATAAATATGAAAAGATGGAAAAAATAACAGGTGTGACAACAAGAATAGTAGAAGAAATAGTTTGAGATTGATCACAATGAAGACTATTTGTAATTTACCACATTCTCATTATTCACATTTTATTCATTCAACACTGCTACATTATCACTTTTCATTTAAAAAAAATATTTAATCATTTTTCATCATTGTTATTAACAATGTTTTTCATCTCAACAAATTGAGGTAACATAGTAACTCTAAAAATATGGTGAGCATATTAATCTTAGACATATTTATCATATTTAAAATGATCAGAATAATTAGATGTTCAACATTTTTTTTGTGCCTATGCACAACTAACCAATATAGACCCATCTTAACCTAGGATTTACCAAGCATTGAAAGGGATCAAATCTCTCGAGGTGAAAACATTTTCTCAAGTTTTTTACTCAAAATAGAAGTTTTCACCTCAAGATATTGGATCCGTCTTGGCGCTTGATAGATCTCGGGGTTAGGATGGATCTAGGCAGGTATATAATTAATAATATTTAAGATTCATAAGTTTGATAATCAAAATTTGTTATACATTATCAAAAGTAAATATATAAATAAAATAATGAAAATAAATTTTAATCTATATGGTAATGTAATAATAATATTTTCAAATTATACTCCCCCATTATCTTATCATATGAATTTAAAAAAAGGAAGAATTAATTCAGGTATCATAGTACTCTATATAAACCATACATATATATATATATATATATATATATATATATTTATTTTAAACTATAGGAAAACTTAACATAACTTAGTTGTCAAAATAACAGTTGGTATGTAAACCATATCAAATTAAATACAACATAGGAAAGTATTGATAATTATAATAATTATAATAATGCAAATATCTGCATATATACATGTGGATACCGTGAAGCTATGGAGAAGGGCTTCAGAATGCTATCGCTAAAATTGTATGAATTGGTTTTTAATGAATTAACCATAACATATCTTATGAGTGTTGGCACCGAACTGAAGGTGGGCCTATCTAAACTCCGCAACTAGAGAAAATTTTAGTGGAAAATTTTCACAAATGGGTTAATTTTTTGACACTTTATGGAAAAAAAAGTATTCACCAATTTGGTTTAAAAATCGCCTATTTTTTTACATATATATGATTAATGGGATGATATTCGAAAAACAATTACCAATTTTAATAGTAATGTACATGTTTTTATTGAATATTTTCCTACATTTTATATATATAAATTTTGAAACTAGAATAGTCGCCTACAATACTATATAAAGGAAAAATATTAAATTCTTAAAAATTACCATTTCTGCATCATAGAAATGAAGTTGAGTAGATGTCATACTAGTCTATTTCTATTATCTTTTTTTTTCTACAATCACTTCAATGCATGCCAACACGTTTCTTCATTAACCTATACATGCAAACCACACCTCTCACTTTATATTGTCTTGTTTAGCACATAAAATCCAAACGTTAACCTAAATCGTGGGTGGAAAGCTTATTATGGGTTCGAAAACAAGTTTACATTAATAGACCATCGATTGTGGGATAAAAAAAATATTAATTTGATACTCTCATCACCCATATTATCTTTTATGAATGCGAAGTTTGGAGATGAATCATCTCTAGAGACCCTTGGAGAAGGATAGATCAAATACAAAATAATTTTGTAACTTGTAATCATAATATTAAAAAGAATACATCTTATCCTCTCTTCATAGAAGACATTGTCTCCCGAGTTGAGTGCATGTTCATGGTTAAGTACATAATGTACA
Source organism: Pinus albicaulis (assembly GCA_034641835.2). NCBI lineage: Eukaryota > Viridiplantae > Streptophyta > Pinopsida > Pinales > Pinaceae > Pinus > Pinus albicaulis. Next base: position 251,962 of record JAXQQM020063156.1, on the reverse strand, counting down.
ATAATAAGATAGGAAACATAGATGGAAATAGGCTCTCCAATATTACTTCCAACTCTATTTGTAATATTGATGTTTTTGTTATATTTTTCCTAAATTGTCCCCCTATTGTTGTGGTTTCCTCTTCCATTTGTGATTTTATTTTTCTCTCTATACTATTTGTCATAATGGCTCTCTTTCATTCTCAAAATATTTTTGAGTAATTTGGGGTTTCTTATGTTTCGTCTCATCCTTTAGGAATTCAAATATGGAGTTTAGGAAAATTGTTGGGGTAAAAAGAAAAGAAAAGGGATAAGTGTAGGAAGAAAAAAAAAACCCACAAGAATTTTGAAGGGTCAAAGTGAAAGAAGAAAATGACGGATGGTTTTAGTTAATTGGTACCATCAATGTTTTTCCAAGCATCCCAAAGAAGAAATTGAATGCATAGAAAATTTAGTTAGAGACAAAGGTATATGCACTCTTATTAAGTATATTGAAAAGAAATGTGTGAGGTGGGTTATCGGATTTTCTAGAAGTAGAGAGATCAAGGACATGAAATTGTTCAATTTATAGTAACTCAACAAATCCTTTATTTCCTAAGTTGGTGAAGAATAAGGACAACAATAGAAACATATTATTAACTAGGTTGATTCAAATGGACCAATATATGAATCCATCTTCAACATAAATTTTTTTATAGAGAATAAGGATGAAGCCTATAGACCTTCATAAAAGTAATAGGTGTAGGTAGAGCTCAAGCAATGGAAACATCTACCTTTTTACATATTTAGATGATGAAGGTGAATATTAATAACAATCATATTGGTCATTTTCCCAATCTAGTTTATGATTGTATTTCTTATCTCTATGTAATTTAGTTATGTTTAGGTTTTACTATTTCCAAGAATTATTAAAATCCTTATGAGAAGAGAAAATATTTTGGACAGCGTTTCTACAAATATTAATATTTATTGAATAATTACCTTAGGGTGTTGCTGACAATAAGCAACGATTATAATATTTTTTATAATATTAATGGAGGAGTAGTTAATTACAAAAATAATTACATTGGGGTTCCAAAAATGATACATTTGTGAAGTGTCATAAAAAAACAAAAAACGAAAAACAGAAAATCATACTTTAACTAGGAATAAATTACTTTAATGTGAATTTTTAGTTTAAGATACTTTTTCTTGAACATTTGCTTGTTTATTAAATTGTAATATTTTCGTTATTTTTTCCATGGTGGGCTAGTTCATGATGATTTGGAATTTAGTTTAAAAAGATATATATGTATTAACCCACCTCATTCTATTTCTCTCTATTTATATGTTTCTCTCATAAAATATATTTTGCAGGGAAAATTATTAGAAAATTTCTCTCATTTCTAGGATGATACACAAGATATATATTAAAAAAAACTTAATGTGTTTTCAACATAGAAATCAATGTTGTCCAAACAATGTACTTTTTAACACTCATCTATACTATCTAACCTACATAAACAAGTAGACACGTACATATAGAATTGAATTTAGGTGGAGAGGGCAACACTGCTCTCTACTATCTTACCTAATAGTGATTTACATACATAAATACATAGATAAGTACATATAGATTTTTTTTCCCAATTTGTTATAATGAACAACAATACTGGTTGAGTAATTACATTAATATATTAAGCTAGATTAAGGGTAAATGAGGCAAGGGAATTTTGGTATATATATATATATATATATATATATATATATATATATATATTTCTTCTTTTTCAGAAAATAACAAAAATGTCAACAAGAATATGAAGTTCAAAATATCGGATATAATTTTGAGTTTTTTATTCTTTTTTTTAAATCATGCCATAGCCACTTTTGACAAATCAAGAGAAAGTTGAATTATTATAAAGAATTCATTAGCCTTTGACTCTCCTTTCTTTTTACATTATTATTCATTTCTTAAAATCAAAACAACTAATATTGTATTGAATAAAACAATCAATTTTCTCTATATAGTGAATATTACATAAGATATTGTGAAATAATTAAATTTACCATATTTATTTATGTAATATTCATAGGAAATAACTAAGATATACGTAACAATGCATTTTTCATCAAAAATATTGAATTTTTTTACACATTGTGATTGACTAATCACAGCTTGATCTCTTCTTCTCATGTTATCTAACAACAATCCTTCTCCCATATGTTTTTATTTTTAAAGAAAAATGTAATAACATATAGTAATCTTAGAGTCATTCACTACTTATCAATTCTCTATAGATCATACAATCTCCCATTCTTCTAAGGTTTCCTCAAGACAATATAAGGCCCTCAAATTTTCATAACACATGTTAGTATTGAAGTGAGTGTAAAGGAATGATACCAAATGTATCTTTGATGTTGTTGGTAGTAGAGTGGATTATAATGTATCACATGGATAACATATTCATTGTTAGTTCCATAATGATTAAAAAGAGATGACACTAACATTGCTGGGAATGATAATAGTGAAATGAGAAGGCACTATATCAATATTGCTAGATTAGTATCATTATGAGTGACAAGAGACACAAATTTAGCTATCCTTGCTAGTAGGACAGCACTAACATGGTTGGGAATGATAATAGTGAAATGAGAAGGCACTATATCAATATTGCTAGATGAGTATCATTATGAGTGACAAGAGACACAAATTTAGCTATCCTTGCTAGTAGGACAGTGACAGTATACATTGAATTCGAAGTGATTGCTTTAGTTGTAGGACTGGGAAAAGAAAAATGTTAGTTGAAGATAATTTTCTCGCACAAGTTTCTCTTAAGTTACCACGAAGTAGAGCAACATTATGCATGGAAATAGAAGTGGTTGCTTCAGTTCATTCTAGGACTAGGAAAATGTTCCATAAGACTCCATCAACATGTCATAAAGCTCATATGTAGAAGAATCTTACCCTTACCCTCACGCTCATGGTCATTGAGGGTAAACATGCAATGGAAGAAGCTAAAATTTATCAGGAAGATTCAGAATAAAGCACAGAAAGATGGAACGGAAGACTCCAAACATAAATGCCTTAGGAATCATCACGTCATAAATATCATATGCAGAAGAATCTTACCCTCACGCTGACGTAGGCTAAACATACAACGAAAGCTCAAATTTAATAGGAAGATTCAGAATAGAGCGCAGAAATAAGGAACAGAAGACGACGCATTTTAGATAATTTTATTTTTGTGACAAAGTGATTACGATAATGGCAGTGAATACAGTGATATTATGTAGCAATTAGTGTATTAATTCGGACACCGTAGTCATTTTGTTGTACAAATACACACCTGAAATGCAATGCAGGGATTTATATTCCTATACCTTGTATTCCTTCTTTGTGCTCTCTACTATCTGGATGTGGTTGAATTTTAGCCAGTAATTGCATGAATCATCTTAGCAGCAAAAACTGCATTGGAGGACACAACCAATGTTCATGACGAGCGCACCCATCAACATCAACCCATTTGCCATCGTTCTCCACTCTATGAACCCATTTTCCATACAACGGAAGGTAACTTTTAACAAAATTTAGAACAGAGAGCAGAGACAAGGATTGAAAAGAGATGCATTTTGCGACAAAGTGACCCGGGCACCATTGAAGCAGCCATTGGGGAACTCCACCAAACTCCTTGAGTGTAAGTTGAACTTAATGCAAGATATTTAGGCCCACAGCTCCCCTAGTTGAATCAAATTGAACTTAAGGCAAGATAGCTCCCCTAGTTGAATCCAATTGAAGATAATTCATGGTAGTTAGCCATATTTAGTTCAATTCAATTGAAATTAATCCAATTAGTTATACCTATAGCTCACTTCGTTGAATTCAATTCAAATTCCTATTGATTTTTGCTTACAATTTATATTTGAGATAGTTGAATTCGACTGAAATTCTGTGTGAATTTAATGCAAGTAGTTAGGCCTGTACCTTGGTCTATTTAATTCAATTGAGATTCCCTCTTGATTTTAGTTTAGTTTACAGTTTTGATTTGGGAAAATGGATACCAGTTGAACGTCCCACAGTCATATAAGCCTATAAAATTTTTTGGTTAGAATTTGTGTAAGGTTTGTATCGCTGCCAGGCCAGACCTAGTGACGCAATACTTCAATCTCAGTCAAATGATTAACCCGGGCAATTTTGGTGTACGCTATTTAGGTCTTGACCTGGCAATAACTTTATTCAAAGTTAGAAACCCCAAATTTTCGTGCTAATACTTTATGAAATATTATGTGGATTGGAGATTCCCTTGAGCATAGACTAAATTTAGTAGTTGCATGTACTCAAGATTTGTCCCATTTAGAGATCTGTAGTTCAATTAAATTCAGGTGATGATGGAAATAAAATGAGAATGAATACGCTGATTTAATAAATTCAGGTGATGATGGATTCCCTCTTGATTTTCATTTACAATTTTGATTTCAAATGTGATGCCTAGGAATGGGTGCGAGTTGAACATCACGTGGTTGAAAATTTGGCGCAGAATTTGTGTAAGGTTTGTTATGTCTTATTATAACGCTCGCCATCTATTTTGTTATCTCAATATGAGTCAGGCGATTTTGGTATTAATGTGGTTTATGAAATCTTGGTGATTCCGTTGACCATAGACTAAATTTAGTAGTTGCTTGTACTCAGGTTTTTCAGATTTAGAGATTTTCATTTGAATTAAATTCACGTGATGATGGAAATAAAATGAACATGAATAACATTATTATTATTATTACTTTGATTTCTCAAATTTGTGTAAATAAGAATATCATTTTTATTTTTAGGATTAAGGCCATGGATTTATTATTAATTTAGAATTAATTTTTAATAATTGTTATTATATTTTTAAAATACTTTTATAAATTAAATTTTGACAAAAAATTTAAAATAAATTTATATTTTACTATAAACATAATAATAGTATACAAGAAATTAAAACATTAATATAACTTATTCTGAATGTATATCATCTCATCAATCAAATATTAACAATTCTAAACTTTTGACTCAATTAATTTTTATTTTTTTTCAATTTTATGTACCATTATTATATTGTTTTATATGTTATTTAGTAAAAGAAAATTAGCTTATTTAAAATTTAAAACGTTAAAATACATGGTTACAATTTCCACCAACTACATTAATCACATGAAAAAAAATATCAGAATAAATATTTAAAAAAAATTATTAATAAATTATATATATATATATATATATATATATATATATATATATATATATTAATAAATTCTAAAAAATAATAAAAAAATATATGATTTATTAGAATCATTATAACCCCAATCCTCTTTGGTTAGATGAAGACCTTATTGTGGCTAGCCGGTACAAAAGGAGCTCTACAAACCTCGCGGATAATTTGTTTGGGTCAGAGCTAGTCAAGCTCTGTAGTGCTTAGGATCTCATAATTTCAATGGTCTAAAGAAGTGGCCCAATTCTAGCCAAATGACCTGCATCCATGGGCTTGGCAGCAACATGGTAGACTATGTTATTTCTGATCTCCCTTTATACAATGAAATAATAAATTTTGACATCTTAGAATACCACGAGCCTAACTCTGATCATAGGCCTTTACTCATAACTCTCAAGTTTGTCATGCATAGAGATATCATTGAAGATAATCCTTATAGTCAAAAGAAATTAATATTTGATAGAAATAAAAACGATCTCTTTCTAAATGAATTAAAAACTTATTTTATTCCTTTATCTACTATAGACAACATAGATGACCTCTATCATAATTTTACTGCAACCCTCTCATATTCTATTAACAAGTTCTCAATTGAAATCTCAAGTAGTAAAATAAATAGCAAAACCAACCCATGGTATGACAAAGACTGTAAAAGTGCAAGGAGAGAAATTAAGGAAGCTGTTGATGAATCTCTCAAAATTGACAAGATAAAAATATACAAAGCCCTAACTAAAAGGAAAAAATGGCAATATATTCGTAAGATACAAGAGAATCTCTTACACCTCTCTAAGGTGGCTCCTAATAAATTCTGGAGGCAAATTCTAACTAGGAAAACTAAATATAATAATAAAATTGATTTACAGGACTCAAATTCATATCTTAAAAAGATTTATGAATCTCTAAATGCTAGGGATAACTTTGAAATGCTGCTCACAATCAAAGAATTTTTCTCATTAGAAGACATGGATTTTGGGGTTAAACACCGGGCAAATGGGAAAGCTAAAAACATTGAAGGTTACCAGGCGGAAATCTTAGAAATTGGAGGTCTTGTCCTCATCCCCCACATCCACAAGATTTTCAACCAAGAATTCAAGCAAGGGTTCCCTAAACCTTGGACTGAGAGCCTCATTATCCCTATTTTTAAAAGTGGGGATACAAATAACCTCTCTAATTATCGAACAATTATTATCAGCCCTCTCTTAGCCAAGTAATATGGTATTATTTTGAAAAAGAAGTTGAGCATTTGGCTTGAAAGTGAAGGTAAGCGGGCTAAAGGGCTAGCGGGTTTTAGAAGGCAGCACTCAACAACGAACCACCTCGTTATGCTTAGGATCATTGTGGAGGAATTCCGCAATGATAAATCCAATCTATTTTGTTGCTTTGTGAACTTTAGAAAGGCTTTCGATACGGTTCCTAGAAACAACCTATGGAATATATTAGAAGAGTTAAATTTTCCTTTCGAGCTAAGAGCGGCCGCTATAAGGTTATACGAGAATGTAATTTCCAAGTTAAAGAGAAATGAGGGGTGGTCGAAAGATATGAAGTGTAATATCAGAGTTAAACAAGGTTGCCCCCTCTCCCCTACCCTTTTTGGCATTTACATCGACAAGCTAGAAGGTAGTTTAGAGGAAGCAGGATGTGCTGACACGATCTTATCTGGTATAGTCACCATCCTTCTTCTCTATGCTGATGATATTGTTCTTCTCGCAAGGTGCCCATCTGATCTTGATAAGAAACTTAGACTTATTAAGGATTTCTGCTCTACCATGGGTATGTCTGTTAACACTGACAAAACAAAAGTTATGATTATCAAATCCAAGAATGACACTTACGCTAATTTTATGTATGACAATGGTAACTTGGAGGAAGTGTCTTCTTACAAGTACCTAGGAAATGATATTCATCACAAGCTCAACTGGAACTATAGCATTCAGAAAAGGATTAATGGGGGGTAGAAATCTTATTTTGGTCTTGAAAATAATTGTAAAACAACAAACCTCGTAATGTGGGATAGAAAGAAGTTCCCCTTTGATTCTTTAGTCACTCTTCTTATCTTATATAGATGTGAGGTTTGGGGTTGCAGCATCTCTAGTGAATCCTGGAGAAAGATTGAGTGACTACAGAAGAATTTTATAACATATAACCTTAAAATTAAAAGCAATACACCCTATCCTATTCTCCTTATAGAAGTGGGTCTTCCCCCTATTGAGAGCCTAGCTATGACTAGGCTTTTGTTGTACAAGCACAAGCTCAATAACATAGGAGACCATAGACTTCCTAAGCTAGCTTTAAATTCCAGCCAAAACCACCTAAGGCTTAAAAGAGGTTGGTATAAAGACAGCAAGGTCTGGTTAAACCATTGGGAGATCAACAAGAATGTTGCATTGCAAAACATTAATAACATTAAAAAAATTGTTACTTCTAAGTTCAAAGAAAAAATGTGGTGTGAGAAAGATCTAGCAGCTAAAAGAAAATTAAGATATTATAAGGAGGTCTTCAACCCCACCCTAGAATATCAAAAGTATCTCTTTGTTTTAACTAGCTCAAAGAGGAAAATGAATATAGCCAAGATTATAACAAACTCTCATGAACAGGTCGTTGGACAGTTCCTAAAACACCATGGACAAAAAGGATCTGCCATCTCTGTGAGAATATGAATATGGAGGATGAAAATCACTTCCTCTTAGAGTGCCCAGTGTACAACTACATTAGAGCTCAATTTCATAATTTTTGTTGCAATATTGACCTTCCTAGCCTTTTAAGATGTCAAAATTATAGTGAGTCTCCAAGCTTTTTGAGCATAGGAATAAAATCTTAAATAAAACTAAATAACTCTTTTATTTAGGTCCGATGGACCAATGATTGGTGTCAGTGGACATTAACCATCATCATCATCATCATCATAAACTCATTAATACATTATTATTATTATTATTATTATTTATCTTAAAAAAAAAAATTAATAATTTTTATAAACCTTTAAAATAAATCTATGATCTACTGCTATGATATCATCTTAAAATATAATAATAATTATAAAAAATATATTCAAAGTATTTGAGTTGTTAATATAAAACTGGGATTTGTGTTGGAATCTTGGAATCAAAGGTATACAATACTCACTCTTATTCTCTCTGTAAAAAGCTAGGAACAATAGAATAAAGTCTATCAGTCACTTAGCAACTCAATGTATTAGCCTGTTAATCTTCTTTAATATGAATTCATATCATATTAGGAATCAAATCTAGACGAATTATCAAATTATTTTTCTTATTTTTGTTTCAATTTTATTAAATACTATTATTTTATTTTACTAGTGATAGAACAATATTTATTTTTCTTATTTTTATTTTAATTTTATTAAATACTAATATTTTATTTTATTAGTGATAGAACAAACTAAAAATTTGTTTATTTAAAAGCTAAAAATTTATGTTATTGGTCAATATAATTTAAAAATAATTGATTTTTATTATTATTATATTTGTAAATTACAATTATTTTTTTAATATATATGGTTCACATAAAAAAAACTATAGTGGTATAATTTCTATAAATACATAGTGGTATAATTTCTAATCATTTTATTTAATAATCACTATTTTAAATGTTATAAAATATATATACAGTTCCTAAATTGTAATTGTTTATTTTTATTATATATATATATATATAGTTTGAGATAGGAAACCATAAATAAAATATACTCTTTGATAGTAAAAAAAAAACATGGAATTTAACAATCATAAAGTCAAGGGAGATGTTTTGAACTTATATATATATATAAAGGGTATTATTAGTTTCTTTCATTTGTCTCTATAAAATCCATGGATTCATCATTCACTCATTATTGTTATTATTTGGTTATAAATATAATGTTTTTTCTAATAATTTTTATAAATGATTAAAATAAATTACGGTTTACAATATTTTTTTAATAATTATATATAATAAATTAAAATATTAAAGTATTTGGGATTTTAAGATTACTTATTATGAATGAGTATCATCAAAGGAACCAAATAGACACAATTTCAATGCCTTAGTTTATTATTATTATTATTATTTAAATTTTATTAAACATATTATTTGGTAAGTTAGAAGAGGAAAAGTAGCTTATTTAAAATTTGAGAGTTTATATTATTTTTTTAATATAATTTAAAAACTAGAAGAAATATAAATATTTAAAGTAATTGATTTCATAACATTTAAATAATAGAAATATGTTTCCCAAAAAAAAAAAAAAAGGTGTATTACAATTTCCACCTAGTTACATTAACCCCACACACACACACACACATACTATAGATATTCCAAAAAGGGTATAAAATTATATTATTTATATTTTCTTAGTAAAGAAGTGTATTATGAAATATCTTCCCGTCATTTTCTATTCTATCACATAGAAAAAATTAATCAGTTTGTAAAAAGCTAAAAGTCTCCACTGTCAGAACTCTTATATCAAAGATATTTGTATAAGTAAAATAATAAAACGTTATATAGTTTACTTCAATAAGAGATTTAAATAGCTCAAATAAAAAAATAATCTAAATATGTCTCGTAGTAAAATTCAGATTTATCAAGTCCAAAAAATATAGAAATCATGATGAGCCCCATATTCAGGAGTAAGCCCCATGATAATCTATATGATTTTTTTTTAAATGTAATAATATTTTTTTCAAACTATACTCCCCCATTATCTTATCATAGATGAATTTAAAAAAGGAAAAATCAATCTCTCTCTCTCTCTCTCTCTCTCTCTCTCTCTCTCTCTCTCTCTCTCTCTCTATATATATATATATTAAATTGTGATAAAAACTATCATAAATTAGTTGTCAAAATAGCACTTGGTATGTAAACCATATGAAATTAAATACAAGATAGGAAAGTATTGATAATTATAATAATTATAATAATGCAAATATGTACATATATATGTGGATACCATGAAGCTATGGAGAAGGGCTTCAGAATGCTATCAATAAAATTGTATGAATTGGTTTTTAATGAATTAACGATAACATATCTTATGAATTTTGGCACCGAACTCAAGGTGGGCCCATGTAAATTCAGCATCTATGGAAAATTTTAGTGGCGAATGGTTTAAATTTTTCACACTTTCTGGAAAAAAACTTCATGAATTTGGTTTAAAATCACTATTTTTTTACATATATATGATTAAATGGATTATATTCGCTAAAACATTAGCAATTTTAATAGTAAATTACATGTTTTATTGAATAATCGCCTACATTCTATACATATTAATTTTGAAACCTATGCATGCTAACCACACCTCTCAATTTAGTTTGTGTTTTTTAGAACTTAAAATCCAAACGTTAACCTAAATCGTGGGTGGAAAGTTACTATGGGTTCGAAAACAAGTGCACATTAATAGACCTTCGATTGTGGGATAATAAAAAAATCTATCAATACTCTCATCACTCATCTTATCTTATATGAATGTGAAGTTTGGAGATTAATTATCTCTAGAAACCCTTGGAGAAGGATAGATCAAATCCAAAAGAAAGTTGTAACTTACAATCATAATATTAAAAAGAATATATCTTATCCTATATTCATAGAAGACATTATCTCTAGAATTGGGTGCATGTCCATGGTTAAGTACTTAATGTACAAGAATAAGATCAGCAACATAGATGGAAAGAGGCTCCCCAATATTATTACTTCCAACTCTATTAGTACTCTTGATGTTTTTTTATATTTCTCCTAAATTGTCCCCCTATTGTTGTGGTTTCCTCTTCCATTTGTTCTTTTATTGTGCTCTCTATACTATTCGTCATCATGGCTCTCTTTCATTCTCCAAATATTTTTGAGTAATTTGGGGTTGCTTGTGCTTCGTCTAATCGTCTAAGAATTCAAATATGGAGTTTAAGAAAATTGTTGGGCTAAAAAAATAAGAAAAGAGATATGTGTAAGAACAAAAAAAAATCCCATGAGAATTTTGAATGGTCAAAGTGAAAGAAGAAAATGACTAGCGCATGAGTTGAGGGGATGGTTTTAGATAATTGGTACCATTAGTGTTTTTCCAGTTTTTCCAAGAATCCCAAAGAAGAAATTGAATCCATTGACAATTTAGTTAGAGACAAAATTATATGCACTTTTATTGAGTATATTGAAAATAAATTTGTGAGGTGGGTTCCATAAATAATATTTTCTAGAAATAGAGATATTAAGTACATGAAATTGTTCAAGTTATAGTAACTCAACAAATCTTTTATGTTTTAAGTTGGTGAAGAATAAGGACAACAATAGAAACAAATTATTAATTAAGTTGATTCAAGTGACATAAAATATGAATCCATCTTGGACATAATTTTTTTATAGGGAATAAGGATGAAGCATATAGACCTTAATAAAAGTTATAGGTGTAGGTAGAGGTCAAGCAATGGAAACGTCTACCCTTTTACATATTTAGATGAGGAAGGTGAATATTAATAACAATCATATTGGTCATTTTCCAAATCTACTTTATAATTGTATTATTTTTATCTCTATATGCTTTAGTTATATTTAGGTGTTAATATTTCCAAACATTATTAAAATCGTTAAGAGGAGAGAAAATATTTTGGACAACTTTTCTACAAATATTAATATTTATTCACCAATTAGGGTAGGGTGTTCTTGATAATAAGGAAACGATTATATTAATTTTTTATAATATTAATGGAGGAGTAGTTAATTACAAAAATAATGTGCATTGGAGTTCCAAGAAAGACACATTTGTGAAGCATCATAAAAAAACAAAAACAAAATACAAAAAGTCATACATTAACTAGGAATAAATTACTTTAAAGTTAAGTTTTAGTTTAAGGTACTTTTGCTTGAGAATTCGTTTGTTTATTATATCTATTTCTCTCTATTTATATGTTTCTCTTATAAAATGCATTTTGCAGGGAAAATTATTAGGAAATTTCTCTCATTTTTAGCAGGGAAAATTATTAGGAAATTTCTCTCATTTTTAGGATGATACACAAGATATATATTTTAAAAAAACTTAATTCTTTTGAAACATAGAAATCAATGTTGTCAAAACAATGTACTTTATAAAACTTCAATGCGTGGCTTTTGAAAATTGAATTTAGGTGGGAAGGGTAACAATCATCTCTTTTATCTAATCTAAGTGTGATTTATATATACAAACACGTAGATACACACTTATAGAATTTAATTTAGGTGGAGAGTGTAACACTCCTCTCCACTACCTCACCTAATAGTGATTTACATACATAACACATATATTTGTACATATAGATTGTTTTTCCAATTTGTTATAATGAACAACAATACTTGTTGAGTAAGTACATTCATATATTAAGCTATATTAAGAGTAAATGAGACAAGGGAATTTTGGTATATATATATATATATATATATAGAGAGAGAGAGAGAGAGAGAGAGAGAGAGAGAGAGTAACAAAAATGTCAACAAAAATATGAAGTTCAAAATATTAGATATAACTTTGAGTTCTTTCTTCTTCTTTTTTAATCGTGCCATAGCCACTTTGGAAAAATCAAGAGAAAGTTGAATTATTATAAATCGTTAGCCTTGAATTTTTTTTTTTTACATTATTATTCATTTCTTAAAATCCAAACAACTAATATGGTATTGAAAAAAACAATCAATTTTTTTTATATAGTGAATATTACATAAAATATTGTGAAATAATTAAATTTACCATATTGATTCATGTAATATTCATAAGCACTACTTAAGCTATACATGGCAATGCATTTTTCATCAACAATATTGAACTCTTTTACCCATTGTCATTGACTAATCACAACCTGATCTCTTCTTCTCATGTTCTCTAACAACAATCCTTCTCCCATATGTTTTTATTTTTAATGAAAAATGTAATAACATATAGTAATCTCAAAGTCATTCACTACTTATTGACGAAGGCTCAGCCCTCGTGTACAGGTGGCGCAACACCGGTTTCCAAATCCAATTTTAACATAACAGTTGTGACCTGTAAATATAGGTCAGCTAAGATTTCTCGGACTTAAACAATTTTAAATGTATATGTGATAATACGTTTTGATTACAATTACGCTGGTGTACGTATGATCTTTTGGTTTTTGGTGATAATCCGCCTTGGAATTTAATAGACTCCCTTGGGTTCTGGTGTAATTACTCCACTCCATTTTCCCCGCCACTCTTCCACATTTGCATTGCACTCCACTATATGGTTGCTCTTCCACCGACTGGAATTAGGAGGAGGGTTTCTTTACCACTGTTGATTCTCTTTCCCAGACTTTGCGAGGGTGTTTCAGCTGCCCTGTGTTTCTGTCAATGGAATGTTTCTCCCCTTCTCTCCAACGAAATGCTTCTATGTTCTGGTTGCGCAATCCATCGAATGGGGTTTTCTATCAAACCCTACAATGGCGCTTCGCTGTGGAGTAAGTCTTTCTTGTGTTAATTCTTTATTGTCTCGACATTTCTAACTGAGGTTTCTTGCTATTTATTTTTCTTGACTACAGGTTATGTATTTTCTCCTTTAGATTTGGATCGGCAGAAGCTTCTGCGGCCATTTTAAACTGGAAAATAGAACACAGGTAATCTCTCGTTCTATGCTTCAACCCTCTCTGCTCCTGTACTTGTCCACTAATCACTCCAGCTCCTTCGTGAGCAGATTACTTCAGTTTCAGAATAGAATTTTCGACGTTTCTCCACACGCGTCCTTCCTGGTAAGTCCGACTGGGTTTCCTCTTCGAATTTCTGTATTTATCCTTGCTCAAATGAATGATATGTGCTCAATATGGTTCAGCTCGAAAATACTGATCAACTCTCTATTGTTGGTTTTCAGGACTTTGCAACTTTGCGCACCTGGTCTCCTTCTTTCGGCAACAGAACCCTAAGGGTAGGGTCGATACCTTGACAGTCTTCGAATGGCACTAGGGTTTATTTCCTGTCATTTTTATAGACTGTTGACAGGCTTTAACAATGTATATTTTCAAAAAGAGGGTTTATACCTGTATATTGAAGTCTTACTATATTATTTTCCCTAGGCTGTTCTCGTCGGTCTTTTATTTGGTTCAATGGACTGTAATATATCTTCTGGGTTTTGCTATTCACTTGGGTTAATCACTCTTGGGTTTTGAACCCGCGTCGGTGAGATGACAATCCTTTATTGTCTCTGTTCAAACTTTATGATACCTCGTGGACTATTCGGAGATTTATACCAGTATATATTAAACAAGAAAATTTTCAAAATGGGTTTTATGAATGTTGCGTTTACCTGGCACCGCTTGTTCAATATTCTTTTCTCCTGTTACTGCTTCATCGAAAAGAATGATTTTCAGTTTTACTGCCTGTGCATTGTTTGCTAGGATCCTCGTACTTCGCTGTTATTTTATCAGACTTCCTGTAATGGACCTTCAGTCTTTGTTTACCTCCCCTAATCTTAATGTTGTTCTCGCATACAGTTACATGCTACATAAGTTACAGTAGGAAATTAACAAGAATCACATTCACAATGATTAGATATCAAAAACAACAAGTTTGTTGGAAGAAAAATTTATGTTCTCAGATGGTTATTAAATCTTGTTTCAGATTTTCTTATAGATGGGAAATCGAACCCTTCAGTATGTAATTTTCTACTATTAAAGTGTTGTAGGTGAGAAATTGTTTTTAATTTTCGGTTGAACTGTCAATCGTTTTATTCTGGTGACATTGCCAGTTTCATAAAGAAAACTCCCAATTAACTAAAAAAAAACATTCTAATCCCCTAATCCTACAGTTCTTATGTAAATGATAAACAATGAAAGTAATTAAAAAAAACACAGGTTTAGTAACCTGTCTATGAATATGAGTAACAGTGAGACAATTAGATGTCTTCCGTCTGCTCCAGATCAGATGCTCCTGCATCAGGCTCCCGGGGTGACAAAAAGTCATGGCTCCGTTCCATGAGATCGTCGACCGAACAACGAGTCTTCCATATCTGTGCTTTGTCAAGCCACGAACGGTCCTCAATAGGACGGTTCTTCCACTTGACCAAATAGCGTAGATATTCCTTCCTTCATGTGCGCTTGGCTACCTCTGTGTCGAGAATACTCTCAATCTCAAGGGGCTGTGTCGTAGGCATCTGTCTCATCCAAGAATCTCTATCAAATTGGGTGTCCCGTTCTGGCCTTACTGTCGTGTCATCCTCAGAACCATCAACATAAGGAAACAGATCTGCCACATTAAAGATAGGTGAAATACCTATTCCTGGTGGCAACTATAACTCGTAAGCATTTGCGGAAAACTTGCGAATGATTCTGTAGGGACCAATATTTTTAAATTTCAGTTTGTTATATCCCCTTTTCGGAAACCATTCCTTGCGCAAGTGTGCAAGGACTTCGTCTCCAACATTAAACTGAACTTCCCGCCTTTTTGAATCAGCCTGCCATTTTTACTTCTGACTGCTGTCCTGCAATTTCAGTTTCACCTGCTCATGTAAGTCGCTCATTGCTTGGGTGAAATCTTCTCTGTTTTTCAAGTTTTCCTAAGTCCCGCAGCTCATGCACTCTGCTAGAATGCATGCCATACAAGATCTGGAAGGGACTATAACCGGTGCTGCTATTCGGTGAATCGTTGTAAGCGAATTCCGCTTGAGCAAGTACGCGATCCCACATCCGAGAATTTTCACCTATTAAGCTCCGTAGAAGATTTCCTAGACTCCTGTTCACTACCTCTGTTTTCCCATCAGTTTGTGGGTGATAGGCGGAGCTGAACTATAATTGAGTGCCCAACTTCTTCCATAGGGTACGCCAAAAATGTCTGGTGAACCTCACATCCCTGTCGGAAATGATCGACTTCGGTAGACCATGCAGTCTGACAATCACTGTGAAAAACAAGTGTGCTACGTGAGTAACGTCACTGGTTTTGCTGCAGGGTATAAAATATGCCATCTTCAAAAACCGATCCACTACCACCATCACTGAATCAAAACCCCACTGTGTCCTAGGCAGACCCAAAAGAAAATCCAAACTGACTGATTCCCATTGTCTGCTCGAAATAGGTAGTGGCATATAAAGTCCTGCATTCTGACTGCAACCCTTCGCCAATTGACATGTTTTACACCTGCTTACGTACCTCTTCACGTCCCGTCGTAACCTTGGCTAGAAATAAAGTGCTCGACCTGTGATAATGTCTTGTCTATGCCGAAATGTCCGGCTAGACCTCCACTATGTTTTTCCCGAATAATGTTCTCCCTCATCGAACAGTCGGGAATGCATAACTGTCCTCCCCTGAACAACAACCCCTCCTGCAAATTGTAGCCAACCATGGACTATTATTTCTCAATAAATGGTTTTGGCAAGCCTCATATGCCTCCTTAAAGTCTGCATCTGTCTGATACAGATCCCTCAAATGCTCAAAACCCAAAAATTGCATTGTACTTTCCTGCAAGAGTAAAGTCTTTCTACTCAATGCATCTGCCACCTTGTTGTCCTACCCACTAATATGTTTCAGCACAAACGTAAAACTCTGCAAATACTCAACCCATTCTGCATGCTTATGGTTCAATTTATGCTGCTGCATAATGTACTGTAATGCAGAATTATTAGAAAATAAAATGAACTCATTACCTAATAAATAGTGTCTCCAATGCTTCAATGCTTGGATAATCGCATAGAATTCCTTGTCATAGGTTGAGTACTTCTATCTACTCTCGTTCAGCTTCTCACTGAAATAGGCGATCGGCCTGTCTTCTTGACTAAGTACTACCCCAATGGCTGTACCGCTGGTGTCACAACGAACTTGAAAAATTTTGTTGAAGTCAGGCAACCTCAATATCGGTCTCTCTGTGATCTTCCTCTTCAAAGTCTGAAAACTTTTCTCCGCTGCCTCTGTCCAGCAAAAAGGTTGATTTGCCTTCTTGATCATATCCAACATGGGTGTGTAGATTTCACTGAAATTCCTGATGAATTTCCTGTAAAAACTTGCTAATCCGTGAAAACTTCGGACTTCAAATAAAATCTTCGGGGATGGCTAGCTAATTATAGTTGAAACCTTTTTTGGATCCATCTTCAACTCGTTTTCTACAATTACAAAACCCAGATATACCAACTCCTGTTGGAAAAATGTACACTTCCTCAGATTTATTAGCAGCTTATTCTGTTGTAGCTTCCTCAATACACTTCGAACATGCTTGAAGTGTTCTTCTCTCATTTTGCTGAAAATCAATATGTCATCTAAATAAACAATTACGAACTTCCCAATGAAATCTTTCATCACTTCGTTCATTAGGCGCATAAATGTACTAGGGGTGTTACTCAAACCAAATGGCATCACCAGCCATTCATACAACCCTTCATTCATCTTGAAGGTTGTTTTCCACTCATCCCCTTCTCGAATTCTAATTTGATGTTAGCCACTCTTCATATTGATCTTCATGAAGTATGTTGCCCCACTCAAATAGTCCATCATGTCGTCCATTCATGGCAATGGAAACCTGTACCTGATGGTAATATTATTGATAGCCCTTGAGTCTGTGCACATTCGCCATTCACCACCTTTCTTTGGAGCCGAAACTGTCAAAACTGCACAGGGGCTCATGCTTTCTCTAATCAGCCCTTTATCCAGTAATTCCTGCTCCTGCTTCCTAATCTCCTCATTGTCCTCGGCGCTCATACGATAGGCTGCTTTATTGGGTAGACTAGTTCCTTGTATGAAGTCAATACAATGACTGATATTCCTCTTAGGAGGCAACTCATCTGGAAGATCATCTACTTTGATATCACCAAAATCCTGCAACATATCCTGAATCTCCTATAGTAAATCTGTGATCTTTGTGTGCAATACCACCATCTTTGGCCTCCTCACAACAACAAAATTTACATCACTATCATCGATCTGTTTCAAAAATTATTTTCCACCCATCAGTAGCGCTTTAACCCCACTAGATTCTGCTATATTTTCCTCGTTGATGGGCACAAGCGTGTGTTTAATCCCATCCTTGACAAACTTGTAACAGTTTGTCTTCCCATCATGAACCACTTTCCTGTCATACTGCCAAGGCCTCCCTAACAATATATGACATACATCCATTGGCATAATATCACACATAACTCTGTCCCTGTACCTGCCAATGTGAAATTCCACTTCACACTACTCATCAACTAGCAGCTCATGTCCCTTTTGCAGCCACGACACCTTATAGGGAGTGGGATGCTTCAACCGTTTCAACCCCAACTTCTCCACCATTTCTGTGGCCACCAAATTATCGATACTCCCGCTGTCAATTATCAGTTTGCAGCACTTGTCCTGTGACTTGCAAACTATCCGGAATAAAGATTTTCACTGATCCGGTTCTGCAACTTCTTTGGCAGGTTTCAGCAGCACTTTATTCAACACCAAAGCTTCCCTTGTCTCTGGCGCATTTTCTACTTCCTGAGGTGGTGCCTCTGCTTCCTCTGTTTGGGCAACATAAGTTCCTCTACCACCTGCTGGTTCCCCTTCAGGACACTCGTAAGACTTGTGCCCCCACTTATGGCACCTATAACACTAGACAGATCCTCTACCCGACCATTTCCTCTTCCTCGCTGATATGGTCATCCTCCTCTGGTGTTATTGTCTTTTTCTGTTGTCCCTGAATGTTTGGAACTGCTGCCTTCTTCGCTAGAATTTGTGCCTCTGCCCCTGCCAAAAGCCTTCCCTTTTCCTCTGCCAGATCCTCCTCCTCTTCTGGAATTCTGCTTTCTGATTATCTTTTCTTCTGCTTTCAAGGCACACTGATATGCCTCATCAATAGTTATGGGTGAGAGAATACTGATTTCATCCAGTATCTCCCCCCTCAAGCCATTTACAAATCTAGCTGTTTTTTCAGGGGTGTCCTATATGTACACCTCTCTCAAATTTAACCTGTAAAATTCCTCCATTTATTTCTTGACAGTCAACCCTTTTTGCCTCAAATTCTACACCTGTCTATACAACATAATCTGGTAATCTTTTGGCAAAAAATTTTCCTTCAGTTTGGCCTCCATTCTGGCCCACTTTTTAATAGGCAGTTTATTTAGCCTCTTCCTCTCCACCTGTACACTATCCCACCACAAGGACGCATGTCCTTTCAGTTTGGTGGCAGTGAATTTTACTCGTTTGTCTTCACTGATTTCTTCAAAGTCAATATACTTGTTCAACTCACTCAACCAATCGAGCAGCACTTATGCTGATAGATTCCCATCTTATGTAGAAAGCTCATGTTTTGGCTTGCTACTTGATAAAAAAACCGACCTCAAAAATCTAAGTTCAGGTCCTTCTCCCTCAGAACCATGTGTCGTTTCTGCAACCTCCTCGTCACTGTAATCCCCTCCGTCAGGGTCCCTTCTTCTTCTAGCTTCCACTGCTGCTAAATGCTCGTTCAAAATACGAATTTCCTCTCTCAGTCCTTCCTCTGCTAATCTTCGATTAGCTCTTCCTCTTCCTCATCCTCATCTTCCAACCTCCATGTTCACTGTTCAAAAAACCCGTTATGATACCAAAAATGACGAAGGCTCAACCCTTGTGTACAGGTGGCGCAACACCGGTTTCCAAATCCAACTTTAATATAACAGTTGTGACTTGTAAATACACGTCAGATCAGATTTCTCGGACTTAAACAATGTTAAATGTGTATGCGATAATATGTTTTGATTGCAATTATGCTAGTGTACGTATGATCTTTTTGTTTTTGGTGATAATCCGCCTCGGCATTTAACAGAATCCCTCGGGTTCTGGCATAATTACTCCACTTCGTTTTCCCTGCCACTCTTCCACATTTGCATTGCACTCCACTATATGGTTTTTCTTCCACCGACTGGAATTAGGAGGAGGGTTTCTTTACCATAGTTGATTCTCTTTCCCAAACTTTGCGAGGGTATTTCAGCTGCCCTGTGTTTCTGTCAACAGAAAGTTTCTCCCCTTCTGTCCAACGAAATGCTTCTCTGTTCTGGTCGCACAATCCGTTGAATGGGGTTTTCTATCAAACCCTGCAATGGCGCTTCACTGTGGTGTAAGTCTTTCTCGTGTTAATTCTTTACTGTCCCAACATTTCTAACTAAGGTTTCTTGCGGCCATTTTAAACTGGAAAATAGAACACAGGTAATCTCTCGTTCTATGCTTCAACCCTCTCTACTCCTGTACTTGTCCACTAATCACTTCCGCTCCTTCATGAGTAGATTACCTCAGTTTTATAACAGAATTTTCAACGTTTCTCCACACGCGTCCTTCCTGGTAAGTCCGACTGGGTTTCCTTTTCAAATTTATGTATTTATCCTTGCTCAAATGAATGATATGTGCTTAATCTAGTTCGGCTCGAAAATACTGATCAACTCTCTGTTGTTGGTTTTCAGGACTTTGCAACTTTGCGCGCCTCGTCTCCTTCTTTCGACAACAGAACCCTAAGGGTAGCGTCGATACCTTGACAGTCTTCGAATGGCACTAGGGTTTATTTCCTGTCATTTTTATAGACTGTTGACAGGATTTAACAATGTATCTTTTCAAAAAGAGGGTTTATATCTGTATATTGAAGTCTTACTGTATTATTTTCCCTAGGTTGTTCTCGTCGGTCTTTTATTTGGTTCAATGGACTATAATATATCTTATGGGTTTTGCTGTTCACTTGGGTTAATCGCTCTTGGGTTTTGAACCCGCGTCGGTGGGATGACAGTCCTTTATTGTCTCTGTTCAAACTTTATGATACCTCGTGGACTATTTGGAGATTTATACCAGTATATATTAAAAAAGAAAATTTTCAAACTGGGTTTTATGAATGTTGCATTTACCTGGCACCGCTTGTTCAATATTCTTTTTTCCTGTTACTGCTTCGTCGAAAAGAATGTGTTTCAGTTTTACTGCCTGTGCATTGTTTGCTATGATCCTCGTACTTCGCTGTTGTTTTATCAGACTTCCTGTAACGGACCTTCTGTCTTTGTTTGCCTCTCCTAATCTTAATGTTGTTCTCGCATTCAGTTACATGCTAGATAAGTTACAATAGGAAATTAACAAGAATCACATTCACAATGATCAGATATCAAAAACAACAAGTTTGCTGGAAGAAAAATTTATATTCTCAGATGGTTATTAAATCCTATTTAAGATTTTCCTACAGATGGGAAATCGAACCCTTCAGTACGTAATTTTCTGCTATTTAAAGTGCTGTAGGTGAGAAACTGTTTTTAATTTTCGGTTGAACTGTTAACCGTTTTATTCTGGTGACATTGCCAGTTTCATAGAGAAGACTCCCAATTAACTAAAAAAAAACATTCTAATCCCCTAATCCTATTGTTCTTATCTAAATGATAACCAATGAAAGTAATTAAAAAAAACAAAGGTTTAGTAACTTGTCTACGAATATGAGTAACAGTGAGACAGTTAGCCGTCTTCTGTCTGCTCTGGATCAGATGCTCCTGCATCACTTATCAATTCTCGATAGATCATACAATCTCCCATTATTTTAAGGTTTCCTCAATACAATATAAAGCCCTCATATTTTCATGACACATGTTAATATTGAAGTGAGTGTAAAGGAATGATACCGAATGTATCTTTGATGTTGCTAGTAGTAGAGTGGATTACAATGCATCACATCAATAACATGTTTGAGTTAGTGCCATAATGATTAAAAATACATTTCACTAACATGGTTGGCGATGATAATAGTGAAATGAGAAGGCATGATTTCAATATTGCTAGATTAGTATGAATGTGAGTGAGAAGAGATGCAAATTTTGCTAACCTTGTTAGTATTGTAGTGAGTATAATCAACACTGCATTTACCATCGATGTTAGCACTTGAGTGAGAATAATTGAGACCAATTCATGTTAGTATGAGACTGAGTGATAAGGTACGACATTCTTATGATTAAAAATTTTAATGCTATTATTAATATCATAGTTAGAAGGAAAGACTAAAATACTAACAATCAATGGCATTATTGTGCATTCTTACCTATTTTATTAGTATTAGAGTGAAAAATAAAAAATGGCATTAATACTACCTATGATATATGCATAAATGAGCACTCTTATTCAATCAAACCCGAACTAGAGTATCCATGAAGTTTATTATGAATGAATGGAGTGATACGAATTGCCTCAATATAATGCAGTACTATAGGAAAAAAATGTTGAAGACAATAGTTTTTTGTTGAGCATAAATCAAGGAAGTAATATTGATCTCATTAAATGGTGGTGCAAACCTCTGAAAAGAAGGATAGATCTTGTGAAGAATGGGAGAAAATGCAATACTAAAGAGCTGGTCAATATACTACCTATTATGTGAAAGTATAAATTGGGCATCTATTACAAAATTTTATAAAATCAAAAGAGTTTTGAAAAATATCAATTAGGATAATGCATTTTCGAGACAAGGGAGAAATCAACTTATTTACTAGTATAAGTTGAGAAATTGTTGGCACAGTATGCTATCTTACAACTAGATTGTGTGTCGAGTCAGGTAGCTATTCATGGCTTTGTAACAAAAAATGGTGGTGCCCTCCCACAACTGCTTCTACTTCATCCAATAATGATCTATAGAGATGAAATAAATGGCGGAAATCGTTTGCGGGCAATCTAACTAAAGACACTAATGCTAAGATCACCCCTTCTATGTTTTTTTCCTTGGATCAAAGAATAAATGTTAGATATATTGTTATTTGGATACTAATTCCCTATAGATGTGTCAACGTGATATGAGATTGAAGGTAAAAGTGAGGCTGGAAGTGGGAAGAGATATTATGCATATCATAAAACTTGTGTGTTTACAATGATTAATACAAGCTAGTTTGACTATTTTTTATAAAATTATTACAAGAATGTAATAAAAATGAAATATTATGATCAACAAGGCTCAATAATCATCTTCAAGGGATACATCTTATAACAACTTTCAATAATACCATAAAAGAAAAGGAAATATATATCAATATAAAAAATAAATCATAAGTTATATTATTATATTGTGATTGACTTTATTATATAGTGGAATGTTGTTTCTAACAAATTATTATCGGCCTCTAGTAAATAATTCTACCAATTAATATGCGGAACACATTATATATATATATATATGTAAGGGGTAGGGGTGTTATATGGCCCTGAGATAACCAAAGTAGCATAGTAGTATTCATGGGGCCTTGGATGCATAAAAATCAATCTTGTTGAATTTTATTCTCTACTTTAAGGGTTCTAGATAGAAAATGAATATAAGGAATCTTCCCTTAGTGTGCTAAGGTATTCTCTCCTTCTTATATAGCACATGGTAAATGGGTCAATTCCAAAATATAAGGCATTGGACCATCTCATGAAAAGAATTAGGGAGATAGTGAAAGATATGGACTCTGTATCATTCTTCTACGTGCTTCAAAAACTCAACAAGAAGGCAGATAAGTCTGCCAACAGAGGGTGTAACTCAAAGCTAGGTGGTCTGGTTTTCAATGGGCAACCTACATTCTCCCAAATTCCATAGGTTTCAGTCATGAAACATATTAAAATTAGATTATTTCCTATGGTCACCCACCATAAAGAAGAAAATAAAAATCATATAGGGGGCCTAGGCTATCAGCCTCCCGACAAAGAATTAATCATACAAAATGCAACAACTACAACGTACAACTGAAGTTGATAACATCAAAGTCATGAATGAGAGTAATTCATCTTATAGGGCATATCCCAAAGGAGGCCTTGAACTAGTGGTTGTGTGTTAAGTTGGACGATGAGATAATTATGAATAGGGGTGGTATTTTTGCATACTTTCGATATGGGATTAGTGTGCAGATGACTCTACTACACATCATGCAAACACACAATAGATTAGGAAGGGGAATGACGCACTTTAGAGGTTTTAATAAAAACATATTCTCATTCTAGTTTAGAAACATAAATACATCTTGCAAACACAATAGATTAGGAAGGAGAATGACACACTTTGGAGGTTTTAATAAAAACATATTCTCATTCTAATTTAGAAAGATAAATATGGCTAAAGATATTACACAAAAAATTGATATTATATTAAAGATATTAATTTTTAAAAATTATTATTTCAAAATAAACATTTTATATAAATTTAAAATACACATATATATGGCAAATAAATGTTACCGGTTTAAAACTTCGTGGAAAAAATCTAACCATATTAAAGGTTCCCGAGAGTAATTTAATAGCTTAAAATCTAGGCTACTCACAAATAAAACAAGCAATTACACATATATATATACAGAAATTATTAATATTATTTATAAATATTTTTATTTGCCACACTGGTCTAACCAATAAAACAAAAAAACTACACATATATAAAAATTATTAACATTATTAATAAATATCTTTATTTTTATTTAAGAAATTATTTATATTATTTTAAATATTATAAAACATAAATTTTCAACTTTAATTTAAAAAAATCACAGTTCGGGAAATCATGAATTGACGTGTTCCATTTACTTTAACGTGCATATCTTGCATGTGGTTTACTATTACTTTAGTGGGAGAGCCAAGTTGGATACCGTGATCTCAGCCACTAATTCCTCTGTTTTGTCATTATCCCACCTGCCATGCCATTCATTTCCAATCAGAAGTTTATTTTAAGTTACCACGAAGGAGAGTGACAGTATACATCGAAATCGAAGTGATTGCTTCAGTTGTAGGACTGGAAAAAGAAAAATGTTCGTTGAAGATAATTTTTTCGCACGAGTTTCTCTCAAGTTACCACTAAGGAGAGTAACAGTATGCATGGAAATCGAAGTGATTGCTTCAATTCGTTCTAGGACTGGGAAAATGTTCCAGAAGACTCCATCAACATGCCATCAAGCTCATATGCAGAAGAATCTTACCCTCACGCTCACGGAGGGTAAACATACAACCGAAGATTCAGAAGATTCAGAATAGAGCGCAGAAAGAAGGAACAGAAGAGGGCGCATTTTAGATCATTTTATTTTTCTGACAAAGTGATTACGATGATGGCAGCAATTAGTGTATTAATTCTGACACCGTAGTCACTTTGTTGTACAAATACACCTGAAATGCAATGCAGGGATTTATATTCTCATACCCTGTATTCCTTCTTTGTGTTCTCTACTATCTGAATGTGGTTGAATTTTAGCCAGTAATTGCATGAATCATTTGTGGTTGAAGTGGAGGACGCAGCCGAAGTTTATGACGACGCATCGTCCCTCCAGTAATTTGCCATCCTTCTCTCCTCTATGAACCCATTTGCCATAAAACAGAAGGTAACATTTAACAAGATTCAGAACAGTGAGCAGAAAGAAGGAATGAAAAGGGATGCTTTTTGTGACAAAGTGAGTAATATGAAATTCAGATCCTCTTCTACTCTACTCAGTTTGTTGTAGAGATTCATCTCCTTATTCATCCTTCTTTGTGCTCTGTACTCTGAATCTGGTTGAATTTTAGCCATGAACGAGGACCATTGAAGCAGGAGGAACCTATCAAGTGAAGTGGAGGAAACTATCACTATCACCATTGAAGCAGCCGTTGGGGAACTCCACCAAACTCCTTGGGTGTAAGTTGAACTTAATATTGCAAGATAGTTAGTTCAATTCAATTGAAATTCTGTTGCAATTAATCCAAGTAGTTAGGCCTATAGCCCGCCTCATTGAATCCAATTCAAATTCCTATTCTTATTGATTATCGCTTATAATTTATATTTCAGACAGTTGAATTCAACTGAAATTCTGTGTGAAGTTAATGCAAGTAGTTAGGCGGGTATCTTGGTTTATTGAATTCAAATGAGATTCCATCTTGATTTTCGTTTACAGTTTTGATTTGGGAAAATGGGTGTCAGTTGAACGTCAGGTGGTTTTGATTTGTTATAAGCTTATAAAAGTTTTCGCGCAGAATTTGTGGAAGGTTTGTATCTCTGCCCGGCCAGACCTAGTTGTCTTTTATTATAACGCTCGCCTGACGCAATACTTCAATCTCAGTCAAACGATGTCCGATTAACCCGGGCGATTTTGGTGTACGCTATTTAGGTATTAACTTCAGTCAAAGTTAAAAACCCGAAAGTTATGAAATCTTATTTAGATTGGAGACTCCCTTGAGCATAGACTAAATTTAGTAGTTGCCTCTACTGAGGGTTTGTCCGATTTAACTCAGGGTTTGTCCGATTTAGAGATGATGGAAATAAAATGACAATGAATAAGCTGATCTCATCTCATTATTACTACTTTCTTTGTTTATTTCTTTTTCTCAAATCTGTGTAAATCATTTGTTATTTTCTATTTTTTTATTTTTAGAATTAAGGTTATCGATTTATTAGTAACTCAGAATATTATGTTTTTAAAATATTTTTTATAAATTAAATTTTATTAAAAATTTTAAAATAAATTTATATTTTAACATTAGTATAATAATAACATAATATATATATATATATATATATATATATATATATATATATATATATATATTAAAATATGGTTTATTTTGAATTCATATCATGTCATGAATCTAATCTTAACAATTCTAAATCTTTGAGTTTATTAAATTATTTTTTCTTTTCTTTTTTTATTTCAATTTTATGGACTATTATTATATTATTTTATATGTTATTTAGTAAAAGAGAGTTACTTTATTTAAAATTTAAAAAGTTAAAATATATGATTACAATTTCCACTAACTACATTAATCACATAAAAAATTTAAATATCGTAACAAATATTTAAAAAATAAATAAAAATAAAAATTATATTTGTTTATTTTTATTTTTATTTTTGTATTTTGTATTTTGTCATAAATTTTAAAAAATAATAAATATGTATTAATATTATATATATATATATATGGGGTTACAATTTCCACCAACTACATTAACCACATGAAAATTTTAAATATCACAACAAATATTTAAAAAAAATAATTAATAAATCATATTTACTTATTCTTATTTTTATTTTTGTATTTTGTGATAAATTTTAAAAAATAATAAATATGTATTAATATTATACACTTATATATAATATTAGCGTACACTTGGGTCTGTGGTGAAAATTTTGACGTGAATTTTCTCGATTAATACTTCAGTTTGCGGTGTGAATTTTCTCAATTAATACTTGGGTCTGCGGTTATTTTTTTCTCGATAAATTTTCTGACCTGGGTACTTGAGGTTTGTTGTCCATTTTTCTAATATTTAGGTGCACACATTCTTTATCTTTTTCTAATACATATCTGCTCGTATATTCTTAAATATGAATAAGTCACCATAGCTACCAAAGATTACCAAAGGTAGACCTAGCATAGTTACATTACAGATTCTTTATGAGTATATAGAGTCTTTAGAAAAACATAGAGAGAAAAGAGAAGTCAAGCTACAAACCCAGTTAGAAGCCATGCTAGAAAACAAATTCACATCTCCTGAAGACAAGATCCAAAAAAAATAGAAAATAAAATGGAGGTAATGGAGACTAGGTTGCGAAAAAAAAACCAAGATACGAACCAAACATCCTAGCAAGGAGATGTTGATAATATAGAGAGTCTTAAAATGAAGGACATGATTAAAGAACTAGAAGAAAAAGTTAACAATATTAGGAATATTGCTTCTGTGATCCATAAATTGTGAAAAAAATCTTTCGGTAAAAATCACATCCAAATAAATTTGGTCGACGCGTTTTGAACCAGCGTGTGGTTCATCATCAGAACTTGATGAAAAATCTGATTAGGAAACCCAATTAAATAGATATGAGAAGCTCCAACTAGCAGTTGAAAGATAACGGCTAGTTTGACTAAATCAAAGTCAAAGAATCAAAAAGTCACACACACACACACACACACACACACACATAATAAGATTAAATAAATATAGGATTATTTCTATTAATAGAATGATAGTTAAAATATTTATTTTGGTTAATATTATTTAAAAAGATAAAGCATTAAATGCTATTATAATAAATAAATAATAATAATAACAATAATAATAATTTAATTTTTAATGATTTTTATTTTAATTTATTTTATTTGATTTTATTAATTAAAATAGATTTATTAAATTCATTTTATTAATATTTATTTAATTATTTATTTATTATTAGTATTTTTTTTTAACTTAATAAATCTATTTTAATAAAATCAAATAAACTAAAAATTGAAATAAAATAAAATAAAATAAAATAAAATAATAAATAATAAAAAATAAAAATAAATAAATAAATAGAAATAAAAATAAATTTGTTTAGGAATGAAGAGCAGGAATCCAACACCTGCTAACCGTCCACCCATCGTCCCTGTTGAGGTTAGGAGGCCTCTTTTCGATGGGTGGATGGTTAACAAGTATTGGATTCCTGCTCTTCATTCCTAAAAAAATTATTTTAATTTTAATTTATTTATTTATTTTTATTTTTTATTAATTTTTATTTTATTTTATTTTATTTTATTTCAATTTTTAGTTTATTTTATTTGATTTTATTTTATCTTATTAAAATAGATTTATTAAGTTAAAATAATAATAATAATAATTAATAAATAAATATTAATAAAATGAATTTAATAAATCTATTTTAATTAATAAAATCAAATAAAATAAATGAAAATAAAAATTGTTAAAAATTAAATTATTATTATTATTATTATTGATTGATTTATTTATTTATCTATTTATTTTATTTTATTTTTATTTATTTATTTTTATTTTTTATTTTTTTTTATAATAGCACTTAATCCTTTATGTTTTTAAATAATATTAAACAAAATAAATATTTTAACTATTATTCTATTAATAGAAATAATCCTATATTTATTTAATCTTCTAGAATATTTTGAATAATTCTTACTGTATATTAATTGAAAATAAAAATTAAAAATAAATAATAATATTTCATATTATAATCTTAATATATATATATATATATATATATATATATATATATATATATATATATATATATATATATATATATATATATAGACTTTTTAGTTCTTTGACTTTGATTTAGTCAAACTAGCCATTATCAACGGCGGACAGGCTTCTCATAATCTATTTAATTGGGTTTCACTGATCCGAGAGCCCTCATTAAATGCGATGATGAACCACCTTGTAATTTAAACGTTGACCAAATTTATTTCAATGTGATTTTACGGAAAGGTTTTCTAAGTTATTTAATAGTCTCACCCTAAATAGTGGGGTATGTAAATTAGATATATGTAATGTCTCTTCTCTTATTAAATTTATTTATTTTTTTTTAAAAGCCATGTTATAATTCCACTTACAGTAAGCTTACCTTCTTAACTGATGTATATATCTCTACATATACCTTATTATTCCACACTTGAATGAATATTCACTTACTTTGGAACCATATTTCTACTAATATACTTTTACATATATATATGTCAGTATACATAGCCATGACTAGTATACCCTCAGATTTTTATATAATATCACTTAACTCCTTACTTGGTATAAGGGTCATTATATCTCTAGCATTAAGCTTCATAATTCATTTAACTTTTTTGTAACATAAAGTATGTGTTCCATACCTATACTTAACAATTGCAACTTTTACAACATCTAATCGTTTGTCCACATACCTATATATATATATATATATATATATATATATATATATATATAGGCCCTTATGATAAAAACGATGATCTTTGTAAAGTGGTTCATGGCGCTATGGCCACTCCACATCATATATAATATCATTGTAAAATGTTTTATTTATGTTATTCATTTCGTGGACATATAACATCGTTCCCTTACTTATGGTTAACACTTCATTTGACTTTATCCTTGGCTCAATGATACTGTTGGTATGATTAATTCCATACGTTGTTGCGTATTATGCAAATCTGATAGGGTATCTGTATATTTAATTCAATGGAGATTTCTTCTCCTCGAGCCTCACAAGATATCATTTATTTAATCTCAGACAAGACTCCTCTGTGCACTGAGTTAATTTTCTTATCTGTATGCATACTACATTGTGCAATATGATTTAGGGTTTGTGGCTTATGGATTTTCATTTATCGATCCGTGAGAAGATCACTCGATGACTGACAAGCGTAGCATCGGATATGGTTAGGGTTTATCATACACGTTTCTATTAAATCCCTTTGAATTTCCTGTTCATACTTCCTCGAGGTCTTTTCCCTTTCCAGAAATCATTCCTCAGTTAGAAATCTGACTGTGAGGCATTATCCATGTGTCTTCCAGTGTTTCGCTGCTTTTCCTCAAGGCGTTTCCATCACCCAGGTAACTCCATTTATTCTCGCCATAAATTTTTATTTTAGTCTATGGAATTGGAATTGGTTTCTTCTTCGATTTTTTCTGAGAGTCCTTCTCCTACTTCGTAGGTTGAAAACGAGATTTGTTCTGGACAATAATGCATAGTAACTTTTGTTGAATTACAAACGCCATACCCTGGTAATTTCTATTTTCTTCCTCTCAGATATTTATATTGCTTTTGGGGGAATTTATGTATTTATATGTATCATTTTCATAGTTCAACCTTTGTTCTTATTGAACAGAGGGTTTTGATTTATTTCAAACCCGCAAGACTTAACTTAGTTTTTTCGTTTTGCCTCGGTCAGGACGAATACTTTGGTTTGTTCTGTCTCGGCGACACAAGTCCTGAATGGTAAGTATCTCCATTCGACCCATATGAAATATCATTACACCGAGTTACTTCATTAAACTTATTGATACATTCTGAGTTTGATATTTCCTCTGCGACTAATTTAATTCCTAATTATTTTGATTGCAGGTATTCTCGTTCTTCCGTTGAGTTTCCATTAGCTATGGTTCATAGCTCGATTTTTATTCCCATACTAATTCAGGGTTAAATTCTCCATTTACAAGTTGGTAAAATGTTGCTCTTCAACTGTCGACTCTGAGGATCATATGCTGCTTGAATTTGTCTGCTACTGTTATGAGTGCCAGCCTACTCGGCTATCACATTTTATTGTGCATTGAGAAAATATATTAATTCTCGTTCTCCTTTATAGAGTTTTGACTCGTACTATTTAATATTTAATTTGGTCAGAGAACAATGTTGACATGGGCTTTCCAGTTCCTTCCTATTTTCTGCTATACGATTTGGTTTATGTTATAACAGCCGAGATTTACGTTAACACATATATATGTATATATTTCATAGTGGTCGATATATACCTTCTTCTATATGGATTAATTATATGCCTCTATGAATGTGTAAACATGGGTTCGATTTAATTTATTTTACTAATTTCACACCTGACAGTGTTTCAATGGAGAGCATATAAATCAGTAATTTGATTTATGGCAAAGTATATCGAAATTATTTGACAAATTTAATATTTGTATATTTTGATTTGTTTTTTTTTTTCAGAATATCAAGTTAAATAAAATTTCTTTCGTCTACTACCAGATTTCTAAATATTCCAAAAATACATATATGTCAAATTAATATGTAGGAACTCTCATACTTGATAATTATAATCACCTGTCCAAGGATAAATTATCATGAATATGTTGACTTCTTAACCACAGGCTTTTAATTCCGCTTCAGATAATTTTATAAAGGCTAGCTTTCTGTACTTCCAATTTACATATCAGTATATAAAATGTGGAAATACTATTAATGAAAATAAACTTATCTAATGGTTATGGATTGTTTCAAGCATACCTTATGAATATCCTCTATCTATTAAATAAGCGATATGGTATACTTACCCCTTCCCTTAACTCTTTGTAGTTTAAAATTTCATCCCCATACCAAGGTTTAATAACTTGCATGATCCTTCCTTCGCATGCAATGAATCTTATTCTCTTCTATTTCTATCTTCAGAAAGTGTATATGCATGTGTTATAAATTTCTGTATTATAATAGATGCAGTTAATAGAACCAACAATAAGAAGAAGTAGATTTATTGCAGAATTTTCTAGTACCTATTTTGGTAGGAGAAATTTTCTTTATAGATTATATTTCAGTTTACTTGTACAGACTGGGATTCTCCGGTACTATTCCCACAGAATGCTTATTCCTGATTGAGATTACAGTTTTCTTGAGCTAGGTCTTTTTTGACTTCTAGATTACATTCATAGCATTTGAATAGCAATGTCAAAAATATATTTTTTCTATTCATATACTTATTTAATATAGAAGCATATTAAAGTTACATTATCCTTATTCTAGGGAATTATTTATACTATCTGCAAATCTAAACCACCCAATGGTTTAGACATTTTAGTTAATAAAGTTCCCTAGAATTTATTCCTACTACCATACATGAATTTAAAAGAGTTATTTCTTCTATTCAATTATGTTAAAAGTAAGGAATTTTCATAACACATCAACTAAACTCAACATAACCACTACAAAACTTTTCACTACTGTCTAACAACATCTAATTTAATTATTCATAAAATTTGTGTACATACCACTTCTGTGATGACCAGTCCTCCCAACCTTAGAGTTCTTTTATCCACAGAACTCACCCCCGAGCTGAGATCCTTACCCGGAACAAAGCAACCCCAATCTGTTCTGGTGTAGCTTATTTAATCTTATGCTCCCCAAAGCCTGTTTCTAATTCTGTGTCCAGAATTACAGGATGTTTTTATTCCTATTTTCCTAGGCTTCCCTTATTTAGGGACTTTAAAGCTGCTTTCTGCTTTTCCACCTTTTTACCTCTTCCCAAAAACTCTCCACATCATTGGGGAAATTTAGATTTTTCCTCAAAAATCTAAATTAGAAATAAATTCTTCCAAGGATTTTTGAAATATTTTTGGGGAAAGTCTTAGCCTCTTTCCATACCTCACGGATTTGGCAAGTGATCTCAAAAATATCATTTGGTCAATATGCACAGAAATATTTTATTTATTTTTCATAATTAAATAATTAATTACATTCACACAATAATTATCCATTCGGATCCACTGCCCTTTAGACTAAAGTACAAATGTCTAATTTGAAAACATAAAACTAGGGGTGTTACATATTCCCCCTCTGAAAGAAAACATCGTCCTCGGTGTTAACAACTAACTACTAAAGTTCATTTTGAAAACAGATATGGATATTTTTCCATCAACTCAGCTTCTCTTTCCCATGTAGCTTCTTCAGCAAGAAAGTGCTTCCACTGCACCTTTACTCTTGCTATTGTTCAGTTTCTCAACTCAATTTCTTCTCGCTCCAATATTTGAAGTGGCTCTGGAAGGAACTCCCCTTCTGGTTCCACCTATATCACATTCCAATCAACAATGTGAGAAGAATCATGTACATATGTTTTTAATAATGAAACATGAAACACATCATGAACTTTAACATCGGCCGGTAAGGCCAGCTTATAAGCCACTGGTCCCACCCTTTCTAACACCTCAAAAGGTCCATAATATCTAGGAGTGAATTTTGCACAACTTCCAACATAAAGTGTGCTCTTTTTGGGTTTAATACGCAAATACACATGATCACCCACTTTGAACACTCGATGCACTCTCTTCTTATCAGCATAGCTTTTCCGCCGATCTTGTGTTGCCTTGATGTTTCTCTGTATTTGTTTGAAAATTCTTTCCATTTCTTATAAAGTATCTGACCCCAAGACTAGCTTATCTTCAGGTTGGCTCCAGCTTAAAGGAGTACGACATTTTCTTCCATAAAGTGCTTCAAATGGACTCATTTTGATGGAGGATTGATAGTTGTTATCGTCAGCAAATTAAACTAAATGCAAGTAGTCTTCCCACTCTGATGGCCTATCCATCACATACATTCTCAGCATATCCTCCAAGATATGATTTGTTCTCTCTGTTTGACCACCCTTCTGAGGGTGATAAGAAGTGCTAAAATTCAATTTAGTGCCCATGCCTCCAAACATACCTTTCCAGAAGGCAGCTGTGAACTTGGAATCCCTATCTGAAATAATCATCTTTGGGACCCCATGTAGCCTTACTATTTCTTTTAGGAACACATCTGCTACTTGGGCTGTCCCAAAAGTAGATTTTACAGGTATGAAGTGTGCAGCTTTTGTTAAAGTGTATACCACTACCATCACTGAGTCATGCTGGTACTTGGTTCTGGGTAACCCAGTTATAAAATCTATAGAAACAGTGTCCCATTTCCATTCTGCAATTGGCAAGGGATTTAGGAGACCAGCTAGATGCTGATGTTCAACTTTAACTAGTTGACATTCCATGCATCTAGGTAAATATTTTGCTACATCCCTTTTCATTCCTGGCCAAAAAAATGTCTTTCTCAGAGTTGTAATCATTTTCTAATATCTAGGATGTCTTGAATATGGCTGTTTACGATATTCATTTAGGATCTCTTTTTTCAAAGACTCTACATTGGGGATATAAAATCTATTTTTATAGCAGATCATCCCTTTTTGGTTTTTGGTGTATTTATCAATTTCTTTCTTCAGAATTTTCACTTGTAGATTCTCATATTTTGGATCTTGATCTGCTACCTTTTTAACTAGTTCTTCTAAGTCAAAACTAACACTACTCCCAATGCTACTTATTTTTTAGAAAGCATTTTTGCTTAATGCATCAGCAATTTTGTTTTCTTTCCCTTTGATATGTTTTATGTCCATATCAAATTCACTCAGAAAATACAGCCATATGGATTTTCAAGCGTTCAAATTTTTTTGCGAAAATAAATACTTTAGACTAATATTATCTGTCATTAATGTAAATTTTTTTCCAAGAAGATAGTGTCGCCACCTCTTCAAGGCATGAATTACAACAGCCAATTCCAGATCATATACACTGTAGTGTTGTTCATGTTTCTTAAGTTTCCTAGACTCATGCAATATTAGAATTTTCTTGCAACAGAACTCCTCCCAATCCCTCTCTACATGCATCCATACACACAACAAACTCTTTGTCAGGATCTGCAATTTTTAGTATAGGGGATGTAGTATGTTTTAATTTTAGTTGTTCAAAACTGTTTTGGAATTTTTCAGTCCACTCAAATTTGGTGCCCTTCTTCCGTAGTGAAGTTATGGGATAGGCTATTGCAGAAAATCTTTCCACAAACCTTCAATAATAACTTGAAATTCCCATAAATGACCTCACTGCTGAAACATCAGTCGGCACTGGCCATTCTCTAATAGCCTCAGGGTCAACAGCCAATCCTTGTTCAGAGATAATATGCCCCGAATATTGAATGTTGTCTTTATAAAATTCACATTTACTGAATTTGGCATATAACTGGTTTTCTTTCAAATTTTGCAAAAATATCCTTAAATGTTCTTTGTGCTCTTCCTCACTTTTTGAATAAATCAAAATATTGTCTATGAACACTAATATGAATTTATCCAAGTACTTGCTCAAAACGTTGTTCATCAAGCACATAAAAGTGACAGGGGAATTTGTCAAACCAAAAGGTAGGACTACAAGTTCGTAGTGACCATACCTGGTTCGAAAAGTTGTCTTACTGATGTCTTCTTCCTTAATTCTGAATTGGTGATAACCAATCCTCAGATCAATCTTAGAAAATACTGAAGCCCCTCTCACTTGATCAAAAGTTCATCTAGTCTGGGAAATGGATACCTATTTTTTATTGTCAACTTATTTAGTTGACGGTAGTCAATTCACATTCTAAAGGTTCCATCCTTTTTTCACGAAAAGCACTGGTGCTCCCCAAAAAGACACACTCGGTCAGATGTAACCTTTATCCAGCAATTCTTGCAATTGCATTTTCAATTCCATGAGTTTAGGGGGGCTCATCCGATACGGGGCTCTGGAGACGGGTTTTTCTCCATGCACCAAATCGATTGAAAAATCAATCTCTCTTTTGGGGGGAAGATGAGGAATCTCATCTAGGAAAACTTCCTTAAATTCTCTTACCACTGGCAAAGTGTCTAGCAGGTTTTCTTCAAGTGGCTGTCCAAATTCTTCAACATGTACAACATATACCTGATATCCTTTTCTAGCTGTTCTTTTTAATTGAAGAGCTGATATTTGTCTTACAAAGATTGGTTTTTGTTTTCCTTTGAGTATAAAGGGTCTCCCCTCCTCATCTATGCAATGTAGAGTTTTATCCCTACAGTTCATCATAGCCTTTCTCTTTTCTAACCAGTCCATTCCTATCAGCAAATCATATGAGCCTAAGGGAAGAATGTTTAAATTTACTTCTGTCTGAAAATCATTTAATTTAATTGCTGTTTGAGGTAACTTATGAGTTACTTTTCGCTTGGTGCCAGTGGCTAACTCGACCATCCAAGGCTGCTAAAATTTTTCAGTTTTGAGATTGCATTTCTCTAAAAATTGTGGACTAATGTAACTCAAAGAAGCACTCGGATCAATTAAAACTGTAACAGATTGGTCAACAATCTTACCTTCCATCTCAACCATAGTAGCCTGGTGTTCTGCTTGTCGGTTCTCC
Source organism: Pinus albicaulis (assembly GCA_034641835.2). Taxonomy (NCBI): domain Eukaryota; kingdom Viridiplantae; phylum Streptophyta; class Pinopsida; order Pinales; family Pinaceae; genus Pinus; species Pinus albicaulis. The sequence continues at coordinate 215,455 of JAXQQM020063156.1, read as the reverse complement.
AAGGCTACACTGATAGTGGGTATATTCCTTGCTATATCATTCACTGTGGTAGCTTCTCGATACCTCATAATCATCTGAATATTTCTATGTGGACAGTCCCTCAACAGATGAGGTTCTCCACAACCCAAACATTTCAAAGGTTCATGCATTTTAATTGTTCCTTCCTTCTTATTATCCCCATCTATTGGTTTTGAACCAACTTGAGACAGAGCAGTTTTACTTTTCTTTGGTTTGTTAAATTTTTTCTGCTGATGATCCCTACCAAAGTTCTTCAAGTAAGATGGTTTCTGTTTCTTTTCTTTGAATTCACCCTTGTTTACCCATATTTTTCCATGTTCACTCTTTCCTTTAAACTGCTGGTAGCATAATCCAGCCTTTCTCACCACTTCATCCATAGTTTTTGGGTTATCGAACTCTATTTTCTCCTTGTACACAGCAGGCAAACAGTTCAAAAACCTTTTTACCTTGGCCTTCTCTTCACGAATATAAGGGACATATCTTAACATATTTGTAAACTTCGTGACAAACTCATCTATGGTGAGTTGTCCCAATCTGAGCTCATGGAACTCCTTTTCTTTATCATCATAATAACGTTCATTCAAATAGCGATTTTTAAACTTGACTTGGAAACCTTCCCAAGTCACTGTTTTTTCATCAATGGCATGAACCATTTTCGTCTCCTCCCACCACAAGGTAACCTTACCCTGCAACTGGTAGACATCTATTCTGGCCTTCATATTGCTCTCATATTCATAGACCTAGAAATACTTAATCATATTCAACAGCCATGCCTCAGCATCGTCCTCCTTCTCCCCATCATAGGAGGGAGGTTTAATTTTTTGAAATTCACCCTGTAATTCCTTCTTCTATTTAGACTGATGTCTAGTAGTGTCATCTTCTTCAGAATCATCTGAGAACTTGCCTTTACTCTTCTTTCCGGAACCCTCACCTTCTTGGCTGTTCCATGAGGTCAGTTCTCTTATCAGCTTTTCCTTCTCCTCACTGGCTAATGACAGCCTGTCATTCTGGATTTTTAGCTCAACCATTTCCCATTGCAACCTATGCAACATATCCATCAAAGGAGCATTGGGATCTGGCATGTTATCTCCATCACCCATATCAACATATATTTCATCTCCTTCAACCACTAAATTTTCAGTTCCAGTACCACTGTACACTAAAAAAAAACACATCAGTAACAAAAAATTTTCTTAAAAAATAATTTATACAGTGAGCACACAACAACAGCCCAATTTTTCAAACAAGAGCTCTGATACCATTTGTCATGTCTCTTCTACTAACAGTTTTTTTTTTCTTTTTTCTTTAAGCTTCTATGTTATAATTCCACTTATAGTAAGCTTACCTTCTTAACTGATGTATATATCTTTGCATATACCTTATTATTCCACACTTGAATATTCACTTACTTTGGAACCATATTTCTACTAATATACTTTCACATATATATATGTCAGTATACATAGCCATGACTAGTATACCCTCAGATTTTTATATAATCTCACTTAACTCCTTACTTGGTATAAGGGTCATTATATTTCTAGCATTAAGCTTCATAATTTATTTAACTATATTTGTAACATAAAGTATGTGTTCCATACCTATACTTAACAATTGCAACTTTTACAATATCTAATTGTTTGTCCACATACCTATATATATATATATATGCCCTTATGATAAAAATGATGATCTTTGTAAAGTGGTTCATGGCACTATGGCCACTCCACGTCATATATAATATCATTGTAAAATGTTTTATTTATGTTACTCATTTTGTGGACATATAACATCGGTCCCTTACTTATGGTTAACATTTTGTTTGACTTTCTCGTTGGCTCAGCGGTACTATTGGTATGATTAATTCCATATGTTGTTGTGTACTATGCAAATCCGATAGGCTACGTGTATATTTAATTCAATGGAGATTTCTTCTCCTCGAGCCTCACAAGATATCATTTTTTTAATCTCAGACAGGACTCCTCTGTGCACTGAGTTAATTTTCTTATCTGTATGCGTAATACATCGTGCAATACGATTTAGGGTTTGTGGCATATGGATTTTCGTTTATCGATCTGTGAGAAGATCACTCGATCACTGACAAGTGTAGCATCAGATATGGTTAGGGTTTATCATACACGTTTCTATTAAATCCCTTCGAATTTCTTGTTCATACTTCCCTGAGGTCTTTTCCCTTTCTAGAAATCGTTCCTCAGTTAGAAATCCGATTGTGAAGCATTATCCATGCGTCTTCCAGCATTTCGCTACTTGGCCTCAAGACGTTTCCGTCACCCAGGTAACTCCATTTGTTCTCGCCATAAATTTTTATTTTAGTCTATGGAATTGAAATTGGTTTCTTCTTCGAATTTTTCTGAGAGTCCTTCTCCTACTTCGTAGGTTGAAAATGAGATACGTTCTGGACAATAATGCATAATAAATTTTGTTGAATTACAAATTCCATATCCTGGTAATTTCTATTCTCTTCCTCTCAGAGATTTATATTGCTTTTGGGGGAATTTATGTATTTATATGTATCATTTTCATAGTTCGACCTTTGTTCTTCTTGAACAGAGGGTTTTGATTTATTTCAAACCCACAAGACTTAACTTATTTTTCTCATTTTGCCTCGGTTAGGACGAATAATTTGGTTCGTTCTGTTTCGACGACGCAAGTCCTGAATGGTAAGTATCTCCATTCGACCCATATAAAATATCATTACGCCGAGTTACTTAATTAAACTTATTGATACATTCTGAGTTTGATATTTCCTCAACGACTAATTTAATTCCTAATTATTTTGATTGCAGGTATTCTCATTCTTCTGTTAAGTTGCCATTAGCTATGGTTTATAGCTTGATTTGTATTCCCATGCTAATTCAGGGTTAACTTCTCCATTTACAGGTTGGTAAAATGTTGCTCTTCAACTGTCGACTCTAAGGATCATATGCTGCTTGAATTTGTCTTCTACTGTTATGAGAGCTAGCCTACTCGGCTATCACATTTTATTGTGCGTTGACAATATATATTAATCCTCTCGTTCTCGTTTCTAGATTTTCGAATCAGACTGTTTAATATTTAATTCGGTCAGGGAACAATGTTGACTGGACTTTCCAGTTCCTTCCTATTTTCTGCTATACGATTTGGTTTATGTTATACCAGCCCAGATTTGTGTTAACTCATATCTGTGTATATATTTCATAGTGCTCGATATATACGTTCTTCTATATGGATTAATTATATGCCTCCGTGAATGTGTAAACATGGGTTCGATTTAATTTATTTTACTAATTTCACGCCTGACAGTGTTTCAATGGAGAGCATATAAATAAATAATTTGATTTATGGCAAAGTATATCAAAATTATTTGACAAATTTAATATTTGTATATTTTGATTTGTTTTTTTCTTTTTTTTCAAAATCTCAGGTGAAATAAAATTTCTTTCGTCTACTACTAGATTTCTAAATATTCCAAAAATACATATATGTCAAAGTAATATGTAGGAACTCTTACACTTGATAATTATAATCACCTGTTCAGTGATAAATTATCACGAATATGCTAACTTCTCAACCACAGGATTTTAATTCTGCTTCAGATAATTTTATAAAGGCTAGCTTTCTGTACTTCCAATTTACATATCAATATATAAAATGTGGAAATACTATTAATGAAAATAAAATTATTTAATGGTTATGGATTGTTTCAAGCATACCTTATGAATATCCTCTATCTGTTAAATAAGGGATATGGTATACTTACCCCTTCCATTAACTCTTTGTAGTTTAAAATTTCATTCCCATACCGAGATTTAATAACTTGCATGACCCTTCCTTTGCATGTAATGAATCTTATTCTCTTCTATTTCTATCTTCAGAAACTGTATATGCATGTGTTATAAATTTGTTTATTATACGAGATGCAGTTAATAGAACCAGCAATAAGAAGCAGTAGATTTATTGCAAAATTTTCTAGTACCTATTTTGGTAGGAGAAATTTTCTTTACAGATTATATTTAAGTTTACTTGTACTGACTGGGATTCTCCGGTACTATTCCCACAGAATGCTTATTCCTGATTGAGATTATAGTTTTCTTGAGCTAGGTATTTTCTTACTTCTGGATTACATTAATAGCAGTTGACTAGCAATGTCAAAAATATATTTTTTCTGTTCATATACTTATTTAATATAGAAGCAGATTAAAGTTGCATTATACTTATTCTAGGGAATTATTTATACTATCTCCATATCTAAACCACCCAATGGTTTAGAGATTCTGGTTAATAGAGTTCCCTAGAATTTATTCCTACTACCATACATGAATTTAGAAGAGTTATTTCTTCTATTCAATTCTGGTAAAAGTAAGGAATTTTCATAACACAGCAACTAAACTCAACATAACCACTACATCACTTTTCACTACTGTCTAACAACATCTAATTTAATTATTCATAAAAATTTTGTACATATAACTTCTGTGATGACCAGTCCTCCCAACCTTAGAGTTCTTTTATCCACAGAACTCACCCCCGTGCTGAGATCCTTACCTAGAACAGACCAACCCCAATTTGTTCTGGTGTATCTTATTTAAGCTTATGCTCCCCAAAGCATATTTCTAATTATGCGTCCAGAATTACAGGATGATTTTATTCCTGTTTGCCTAGGCTTCCCTTATTTAGGAACTTTAAAGCTGCTTTCTGCTTTTCTAGCTTTTTACCTCTTCCCAACTACTCTCCACATCATTGGGGAAATTTAGATTTTTCCTCAAAAATCTAAATTAGAAATAAATTCTTCCAAATCCTTTTGAAAGATTTTTGGGGAAAGTCTTAGCCTCTTTCCATAGCTCATGAATTTGGCAAGTTATCTCAAAAATCTCATTTGGTCAATATGAAAAGAAATATTTTATTTATTTTTCATAATTAAATAATTAATTGCATTCACACAATAATTATCCATTGGGGTCCACTCCCCTTTGGACTGAAGTTCAAATGTCTAATTTGAAAACATAAAACTAGGGGTGTTACAATATCAAACCTATTAAAGATGAAATGAACAAATTGATTGAATTAGAACATGAGCGTAACAAAAGGGCATTGAACCTTATAATATTAGGTTTGAAAGAGGAGGTAGATGATGATACTTTAGCCATAGCCCAGGAAGAATTACATAATAGATTACAAATTGAAACCATGTGTCTCACAGAAGCAACAAGGTTAGGGAAATTAACTGAGAATAAAGGAAGGATGATTCGAATAAAAGTGAGCTCTACTGACCATATGTACGGCATACTTAATAAAACCTCAAGTCTAAAAGGAACGAGAATATTTATAAATGAATATCTCATTCCAAAAGATCAAGCAGAATTAAGAAAGGAGGTTCAAAAGGTAAAAGAAGCTAGGAAGGAAGGAAAATGGGCAATAATGATAAATAGAAAAGTCGTTATTCGAGATAGAAACCAAAAAGATAGTAATAAATAGAAATTCAACATTCTCTGAATTCTTTCTTAGAACTTTCGGGGATTTCCATGGAACAAAGGTCCCAAGCTAAGTTGGATCTCAAATGATGTTGATATTATATTGATTGTTGAAACTTGGGAGCACAAATAATCTAAGGTTCCTAGCATAGATGGCTTTGCACTATGGTCTACCTAGAACAAGCGATCCTCCCATAGAGGCATTGGCAGCATAGCTTGCTACATTAAGAAGAACATCTCCCCCCATGCTAAGATTTATAAAAATGACCCTTACAACCAATATAGTTGGATTGATATTACTGACATTAATGATAAAAATACCTACATAACAATCTTTTATTTTCCCCCCATCAATTCTAACTTCTATAAGAAAAAGAATCTAGATAAAAATAGTCCTTACAATGGTTTAGAGAATGATATTTATAGCCTAAGGGATGAAGGTAATATCCTTACACTATTACCGATGTAGCATAAAAAGCACCCAATCTTGAAAAGTGGTGATGCAGAATCACCATTTTTTTTTTTAGCACATTTTCGACACTCTAATATTTTTATTTATGAAGTATGAATATTTTTTTTTAAATGTTAGTGATTTTCATGCTAATTTTGAAACGTATTGATGCAGCATCAACTTTTTTTTTTTAGAGCGGTGATTTTCATGCTAATTTTGAAACGTATTGATGCAGCATCAACCATTTTTTTTTAGAGTGGTGATTTTCATGTTGGTAATAAAACAAAAAACTTAGATAAAAAAATATATATATATATATATATATATATATATATATATATATATATATATATATAAACAATAAAAAAAAACAATAAAAATGTAAAAAAAAAACAATAAAAATACAAAAAAAAACAAAATAAACTCATAAAAATAAAAAATTTAAACAAAAATAAATAAAACAATAAAAAAAAAACAAAAATATTCCAAAATTATATCAAAAGAAATGACAAAATTTGAAAAAAAAAACGCATAATTTAAAGAAAAAAAAACAAAAATTAACCAAAAAAATAAAAATAAAAAACATAAAAAACATTTTTTCTAAGTTATTAAAAAAACCATATAATTAAAAAAACAATTAAAATAGAAAATTTAAAAATAATTTAAATAACAAAATTAAAATTTAGATAAAAAAATAAAATACAAAAAAGAAAAAATTTAATTTAAAAATTTAAATTAAAATAATAATCATAAGAAGAAGAAAAAATACAGATTTTAAAATTAACAAAAAAAAAACAAAAGAACAAAACACAATTTAAAATTGAAAAAGAAAAAAAAGAAACTATAATTAAAAAACAAAAAAAAAGAAAAAAAAACACGTGCAAATAATTAAAAAACAAAAATCCATAAATTCATTGTTTTTTTTTTTTAAATGAAACAATTTATAAATTTTAAAAATGAAAAACTAAATAAACTAAAAGATTAAAAAAAAATATTAAATTAAATTAAAATTTAATTAAAATTTAATAAATAAATTTTAAATTTTAAAAAATAATTAATCTAAAATATTAAATTTAAAAACAAAATTAAAAAACAAAAAAAACAAAAAAAATTCAAACAAATTAAATTTAAAATAAAAAAATTGAATTAAAAGGCAAATAATTTTTAATTTTTTGAATTTAAAAAAAAAAAAAATTTTAAAAAAAATATTAAAAATTTAAAAAAATAAAAAATAAATAAAAAGAATTTTTTGATCGTGGTGGCGGTGCCAATCGGCCTCTTGCCTAGGTGGCGGCGGAGGCTGATTCCAAGAATCGTCCTTCCGCGGCGGGTGGTCGATTCCAGGGATCGCCCTACCGCGGCGTGCGAGGCTGATTCTGGGAATCGCCCTCTCGTGGCGGGAGGCCGATTCTGCGAATCGCCCTGACGCCAATTCCAGGAATCGCCCTCCCGCCGCGGGAGGCCAATTCCAGGAACCACCCTCCTGCCCAGTGGCCGACCTCCGCCGCCACCTGGGCGGGAGGCAGATTGGCGGCACCACCACGATCAAAAAATTCTTTTTTTTTTTAAATATTTTTTTTTAATTTGATTTTTTTTTTTTTTAATTCAAAATATTTATTTATTTTTTTTTTTAAATTTAATTTTATATTTGAAATTTAATTTGTTTTAATGTCTTAATTTTTTAATTTTTTACTCTTTTTTTTTAAATTTTATTCATTTTTTTGTTTTTAATTTTTTTTTTTTTTAATTTTGAATTTTTTTTTGAATTTTTCATATTTTATTTTTTATTATTAAATTTTATGTTTAGTTTTTTCATTTAATTTTTGAAAATTTAGTAAATTTTTTATTTTTATTTTAATATATTTCAATTTAATATTTTTTTTTAATTTTTTAATTTTTTTATTATTATTTTTTTATTTACATACAATTTTTATATTTTTTTACTTCAATTAAAATAGTGTATTTAAATTTATTTATTTATTTATTTATTTATTTTAATTAAACTTAATATTTTCAAATTAATTTGTTTTTTATTTTATTTTTTATTTAATATTTTTTTTAATCTATTTTTTTCAATTTTTCAATTTTAATTGGTTTTTAAAGTTTTTTAACTTAATATTTTAACAATGTTTTTTTTTCTTTATATTTAAAATTTATTTTTTATTTCAAAATTTATTTGTTTATTCATTTATTTATTTATTTATTAAAATTTAATATATTTTTTTAAACTTAATTTGCTATTTTAATGTTAACATATTTTGTTTTAAATTTAATAAAATCTAATATATATTTTTAATTTAAGTTCATATATATATAATGTTTTATAATTTAAATTTAATTTATTTTTTAAAATCTATTTGTTTTTTTAAAATATATTTTTTTAAATTTAATATTTTTATTGTATTTTATTTTTCATTTTTTATTTTTAATTAATTTTTCATTTTTTTACTTTTAATTTCAAAAATGTTTTTTTTTTTTTTAATCTTTATTTTAAAGTTTTAAATTTATCAAAATTTAATATATTTCTTTAAATTTAAATTTTTTATTTTAATATTTTTTTTTCTAATTTAATAAACATTTTCTTTTTCCTTTTTAAATTTAATTTCAATATTTTATTTTTTATGATTTCTTTCCCTTTTTAACTTTTTTTTTTTTTCTTTTAATTTTTTTTTTCTTTTATTTTTATTTTTTTATATCTATATATTTTGAAATTTTAATCTTTAAATTTTTTTTATTTTTTACTTTTTTGATTTTTTTTTTAATTTTAGTTTTTTTTAATGTTTGAATTAAAATTTTTATTTTGTTTTTTTTTTATTTTTTTTTATTCCTATATATTTTTAAATTTTAAGCTTTAAAATGTTTTTATTTTTTAAATTTATTTTTTTCTTAAATTTTAGGTTTTTTTTTAATGTTTGAATTTTAAAAATTCAAAAATGTTATTTCTATTTTTGAAAATGTCAAATATATGACACAATTTTTTGTTGTTGTTATTCTAGTATCAACTGGTTTTGTTTTGAGGGTGTTTTTTCAATCGTTTTTTCAAGAAACAATTTTGTTTTTAGCATAATTTTATAAAATTTTGAAATTTGGCCTTCAAAAAAAATCAAGTGCATTCTGGAATACACTTTTTTTGTTTTTGGGGTGTTTTTTCATGTTTTTTGAGTCTTTTTGGGCTAGAGTTCCCGTTTTGAGGTCAGGTTGCCTATTTCATCGGTAACATTGTTTCCTTTTGATAGGTGAATTTAATGCTTGAACTTAAAGCAACCAAGCTATTCTTCTAAGAAATCATTCCAACCCCAATCCTCTTTGGTTAGAAGAAGACCTTACTCTGGCTAACTGGTACAAAAGGAGCTCTGAAGACCTCGGGGATAATTTGTTTGGGTCAGATCTAGTCAAGCTTTGTATTGCTCAGGATCTCATAATTTGCAACAATCTAAAGAAGTGGTCCAATTCTAGCCAAATGACCTACATCCATGGGATTGGAAGCAGTGTGGTAGACAATGTTATTTCCGATCTCCCTTTATACAACGAAATTCTAAATTTTGACATCTTAGACAACCACGAGCCTGACTATGATCATAGGCCTTTACTCATAACTCTCAATTTTTTCATGCATAGAGATCCCATTGAAGATAATCCTTATAGTCAAAAGAACTTAAACTCTGATAGAAATAAAAACGATCTCTTTCTAAATGAATTAAAAACTAATTTGCTTCCTTTATCTAGAATAGACAACATAGATGACCTCTATCATAATTTTACTACAACCCTCTCATATTCTATTAACAAGTTCTCAATTGAAGTCTCAAGCATCCTCTCATATATCCCTTCTTCTTCTAGGGTTTATTTCTAATTTCCAATCTTCATAATTTCTTTATAAAATATAATTTGTTTTCAATCTAAAATAAAAAATTCCTTTAAGAATATGATTTCCCTTCTTGTTCTAAATTTCCAAAATTTAAAACATCATATTTCAAACCCTATTTAAACATTTTCTAGCCAAACCACCCTCCCTGCTTCAGAATTTCATAAATAAATTTCCAATTTCTTCTCTATTCATTTTCCTGTAAGTGAGTTTAAAAATTTTCACTTCAATTCTTTAAAATTTCAAAGGAAAAAATATTTTTTTTTTATTTCTCTGTTTAAAGAATTGTAAATTTCATTTTCGTTTTTTTTTAATTGTACCTAATTCCATTGTGACTTCTCTCTTCGGCTCTACACTTACTCTGCACCTTTAACTGCAGGCTTGCAACATTTTTTGGCAAGTCAAATTTGGCAACAGCGGCAGACTCTTCTTTTGCGGTTTCAACAGCCTTTTCTCTGGTAGCGACAGACACAGTGGGCAGATTCTTCCTCCACGGCTTCGAAAACACTTATTTTTTGTCACCAAACAATGGGCCCTTTCAAATTTCAATGGCTTGTGGAGGTTTAGACAACAAGATTTATCCTCCAAGAGACCTACATTCCAGCATGCTTCTCGTTAGAGGTCTAGATTGCAAGCGTTATTCTCCAAGAGGCCTAGGTTCTAGCGTGCTTCTCATTTTTAAAGGTGTCCTACTCCAATTTGAGAAGAAAAACAACCTTTTTTTTCATTGGATTTTTCTTATAGACGTCCTCCTCTAATCCGCGAATAGCACCAGCACTTCACCTCTGCTTTTCAATTTCAACTTCACCTTCGACACAGTGTCCTATTATTTTGCGACACGAAAATTCCACAATGTGAATCGACTCTATCACTGCCACAACCCTCAAAATTCTCTCTAGCTCTAATACACAAGTAAACACACAAAAGATTTACATGGTAAAACCTTGAAAATGTGTCAAGGAAACCTCCACAGGGAAATGGATTGGAAAATTTATTAATCAATGATAATTCTCCTTTGTTACAAGCCTCTTGGGCCATCCAATTTATCCTTTGGTATTTATTTACATAACTGCCTCTTCAGTTAAAACTGATTGTTCGATAGATTGAATTAATTACAATTAGTTGTAATATTTTAAAAATTCCACTAAGTGGCTCTTGTTTAAATGATCCATTTAGATTGTAGCATTACTTGGGCTACTGAATAGGTAAAATATATGTTAATAGAAAAAAAATATTTTAATTGATCCATTAAGATTGTATCATTACTTAGGTGAATGAAGAGATCATATTTATAAAAATTCATCTTATTAATCAGTATCAACATGCCAACTAATCTTTCTTTTTCTAAAGTAACATTTTATTTCTTTATTTTAAGTTTTTATTCTTTTATAAATCATTTTTTTTAAGTTCACTGAATGTTGCTAACTATTACCTCTAGCGTAATGGTATAGATTACTTCACTAATAAAAAAATTGATATTCATTTTGAAACTAAACTTCCTTGGATCTAGAGAGGAATTGGAATTTCGTATAATTCCTTGTAAAATGATATAGATGCTTACAAAGATACCCCCAAGATCCCTTTAGGAACATCATACTTTCTAGCATACGGGAAAGAATCACTGGTTTCTCCAAACATATTCTTCCCTCTTTCCAACTATGCCAAGCTTCAATGGGGAAGAATTTGAATAATTGTGGATTAAAAGAGAAGTAAAACAAGAAATTTTATATCCATCAAAAGATAATTAAGAAATGGTATCATAAAAAATATGTTGGAGAAAAGAAATTCTAGGTGGAAAACTTTTTTTTAAGTTGTGTGAATCCACAAAATATATGCACCCCAACATTACATTTGATTCAATGGATTCACTTGAAGGAGAATTAACCAAACAATATTTTTTTATCTGATTAGAAACTGTATCTTAAGGATTAAAATAAATAACTTGAAAATGATGAAAATTCTTCAAGAGAGAACTCTCATCTAGTGAAACCATGGTAATGAAACTTTTATGCAAGAAAATATAGATTCAATCTAGTTTTGGGATATCATCAATATTGTGATAAGATAACATAAGCATCAACAGGATTTGAAGTTCCTCAAATCCATGAAAAGTCCTTGAACTTTCTCATGGTGGATCATCAAATTTGGGTGTCTTAGGAAAATCAATAGGCAAATACACAACATTATCATCAAATATCTTGATGAAATTATTTTTGATGGCATTGAATTGATTAGATTTAATATTTAGCATATAATACTCTTGGTGGATAGAGAATATATACGCATCAATTAGAAATCACTTAAACATTTAGAGCTGGAAAATATTCCTCCTGACTTGTGAAATATTGACAATTAAACCAATTATGAATAATGGATTCAATATTTTCATATTCTAATTGTGAAATCACACCATTGTGTACCTAATTGAAATCAAGACTTGTAGGGTAAATATCTAAACAATTTAGATAAATTGCTAGTGTAGTGGGCTCAACATATATAAGTAGAATGAATAATGTGCTAAAGGTGAGGAAATATGAAAATACATAGGAGGAGATACTTCTTATAGTTGAATATGATTCAAAATTCTAATTTTGGACAACAATATCAACTTGAAAAATCCATGGATCAATATGCATGTTACTCTATATAAGATAATTTAAACATCTCTTGTCACCCAAAATAATGCCTTGCTCAAGACAAGGAGGTGAATGTAGGAGCATATCATGAGCAAGTTGGAAATCAATTGAAATTTCATCATCATAATGATCAAAATATGCCATACCATTTTTATTTTCAAATTGGCATTTCTTACCTTCAACAACGTATATTAAAGCTTCAAAAACCTGATAGCTTGATCCATGTGGTTTGGTATTCTAAGATCTATGGATTAAAACAATTCCTAGAGAATCTTAAATTGAAATATTATCCCATCCCATAGCTAGAGATTGTAAACGACTTAGATAAAATTATAGATTCAATCCTTCAAAATCTAAGTCTTCTGAATAAAAAAAAAGATTATCTATTATATTTGGTCAATCCTCACCATATGTATTAGAGGAATCATGGATATCAAGATGTTGATAATCCAAGGTTTCAACTTGAGTAAGGGTTTTTAGATCACTTCACAGGTTATCAATATCGCAAGATTCATGATCATTAAAAAGTGTAGAATCTCCATTTTGAAAGAGGGAAGAAATATAGAAAGAATCTTCATCACTTTGCTCCGAAACCTATGATATGTAATCACCTTGTGCATAATCACTACTTGAAACAATGGATTGATAATCAAGATAAATAAATAAAAAATTAGTCAATAAAATCTTAGAATAAGGGACCATGAGAAATATATGGTAGAGGTTGAAGGGTACCACTTGAGGAAACCATGCTTTTAACCAAATCATATTCAAGAATAATATTATGCACATTAATATTGTCTTGAAGAATCAAGGGATCAACATTCATATTAGATTCAATGGAATCATGAGAACCATTAAATATTTTATGAATGAAATATGGTTCATTGAAATAAGATGAAGGTGTAATTATCATATCAACAATTTGATTTTCAAATTCTACCACTCCAAACTCGGCATGAGAAACCACTTTATTCGGTAAATAAGAGAGGATGGCAAGGAATAAAAGAAGTAATAAATTCCTCCTTTGAGGATGGAGGTGCCTCATGGTCGAGAAATTTGGAAGAGAAAAATCATCAAGAGAATCTTATTCATTTTTTTTCAAGGAGATCTGAACCAAATAATGAAACTTTTAATCCATAAATTCCTATTCCACATCTTCATTAGAGAATTCATAGCTAAGGTGAAGAAATATATCAACAAAATATTCAAATGATTCATCTAGTTTCATTCTAATTTGATTCATTATCTTATATACATGTTAATAATTATATCCTTCAAATTCTTCAGGAAGCTCCTTAACAATTTGCTCAAATATGTCGATAAAAGTGGGTATTAATGTATAATACCAATGCTTAACACAACCTGAAAGAGTAAGAGTGAACAATTTGACCTAATCATATTTACAAAAAAATCAATTATAGAAGAAAATTTAAATGAATAAAATTATGTGCCGAAGCATAGATGTTGGACCCTTTCCGTTAAACTTGAGATGTGACAAGTTATAAATAATTTCCGTGGGAATTTAAATATTTTGATATGTTCAAAAAACATCTCATTATTATTATTTGGGAGGAAACCATTTTATGATAAAAGAATCAAAACAAGCTTCATGGGCTCACCTTGTCATCTGTACCGCCTTCTAGTTCCAAAAGTGTTGAGAGCGTTGGAAATATTCCACCACGAGGGGGTCTCCCTGGTATGAAGTCTCAACTAGACCTCACACCATTTCGGGTAGGAGCTCCATCCAGGTCATATGCCCAACTGTCATTTCCGTAAATATTTTCGTTGGATGCAATGAGTAACATAAGAGAATATACATGCACTTTCAAGGTAAGCAATTAATTCAACCCTCTAATACATACAATTGAAATATGTAAAGAAACCTTTCACAAAGAGAATAGAAAGAGTGAGTCTCTAAGAGAAATCTATTACTACAATTCTAATAGAAACGCACACACATGTATGAAGAGGATCATTAATAAATATGAAAATAGTTCTATACTAACAATGATCATGAAAAAAAATCAAACACATCATTCAGTAAGATAAGTACTAAATATAAAAAAATAGTTTATTGCCTTTAATACATGTGAAAACCAACATATACGATGAAAAATGAAAAAAAATTCTTACAACATCCATGAAACATGCATGGAAATTGAACTGACTCAAAGATATTAAAATTAAGAAGTGAAATTCTCCAAGTACACAATTACAATGATGTATTACTAGTCCTAGTAGTGGAACATTGAAGTCACTACTTGCTTCTCAAAAGCTAGATATAACTCTCATATGTTATAGCCTGAGAAGCCAAGGTGAAAATTATTTCACTTGCTTTATGAGGATTATTTTATGACAAGAGGGAAAACCTTTCATCTCTGATATTTACCTTGAGTTTCCCTCATGTCTCTTGAGCTTCCAAGTGACCTTCGAACATCTGCATGGATCTTACACTTACTAGTGACTCTTCATTTCTACATTTGGTTTTGGATTTCCATGCATTTACATTTTCATTATTTCTAAAATTACATACTTACATTCCACATAAATATGGCGAGAATAAGATAAGTCATTAAAATTTGGTGACTTGAAGCATTAAGTTCCATTATGATGTGTCAATACTACTTCTATATATTCAACTCTTTGTAATGGATATGCAAAGTAGTTCATATCCACCCCCTAAAGGGTCTGAAAAATAATGGGGACCTTCTAAGTCAACATGTGTTACCATCTATATTTTTGTGGTCTCGAATTACTTCATTTCCTTCATGATGGTTTCTTTATGCTTATTCTCCATAAGTACCTTCTTGTGACCTCTCCTTGATGACCTTGTTGAGCCTAACCTTTCCATGTTGAGATGATAACACCTACAAATGAAGTTCACTCATGATAATAAAACATCAATTTGGAAATCCTATATTCTACTATTTATTTCTCCTGTAAGATGTTGGCTGTTATGGGAAAATGTGCAAGGACTGGAGGAAGGCCTTGCTAAGCATAGTGTCAAGAGGTAGGGGTGAATGACTATGCACTAGAAGTGTGCAATGCCCAATGACAGGAGAGAGGGAACAAGGATGTGTGTAAAGTGTAGGTCTTGAATTAAGTTACTAGAGGCTTGAGGACTTGAAATGGCCCAATGTGTAGTGATGGAGGAGCAAGTTCCCTTGGATGAGCACATAACATAATTTCAAGATATAAGGGGTAGCTCAATATCCACTATAATTGTGCAATGTGCATTGAAGGGAAGGTTTGATAGGATTTTGTGCAGTGGGAAATTCTAGGAGGTAAGGGTGACATAGTTTCTCACTATAATTGCACAATGTGTAGTGATGGAAGAACATGTTAAAGGGACTGCTCAGTTTTCCACTACAAGTATCAAGGAAGGACTCACCACCAACTAGAACTATGAAGGAGTGGTTCGTCAAGTATTCTGTGAAGTGGGAAAGTGTAAGCATCGAGGGTTGAGTGATTATTCACTCGAGGTACGTAATGCATAATAAAGAGAGGATTTATTATAGGATGATGTAGGCCATAGTCTTAGTAGACAAGGGACACCTCACTAGTGCTTAGGAGTGTGAAGTGTGCTCTAACTTTTATTGAAAGGTTGAATGTGCCCATGAGTAGTGCAAGGTGTGAGCATAAGGAAGAACCTCAAAAATGACTAAGTGTGAAATTTATGTACTAAATAGGAAAGTAAGAGAATGCATGACAGACACTGAACATGATCACACACACATTAACAATCAAATTCATGTCAAAGATATACACAGTACCCAAAACGAACATGCATGCATTTAAGTGATGATAAAACAACACTTATCTCCAAGTGTAACAGTTGAAGCACAAGTCTTGATAGCATATGTGTCGACTGAAATAAAAAGGTCTACTAAGATATGAGAGTGTTCCAAATTCATATTTTTATGATTACAGGTAGGATAAACTAATACAAAACAATGTGCTAGAGATA
Source organism: Pinus albicaulis (assembly GCA_034641835.2). Taxonomy (NCBI): domain Eukaryota; kingdom Viridiplantae; phylum Streptophyta; class Pinopsida; order Pinales; family Pinaceae; genus Pinus; species Pinus albicaulis. The sequence continues at coordinate 199,047 of JAXQQM020063156.1, read as the reverse complement.
CCTCTAGATGGTGTGCCATAGATAAGTGAAAACAAGCAAAACCGACACATGCCAAAGTGAAAACAAGCAAGAAATATGCTTGCAAATTCTAAAGAAAGAAAAAGTGACACATGCGAAAATGAAAGCGACCAAAAACAACAGTCACTAAAAGAAAAGTGACACTTGAAAAAGAAAAAACATACAAAAGGACTACATCAGGTCCAAATTCATGAATGATAGTAATTCATCATATAGGGCATATCCCAAAGGAGGCCTTTATCTAGTGGATCTGCATTAAGATGGAAGATAGGATAATTATCAACAGGGGTAGTATTTTTGTGTACTTTTGATATGGGATAATGTGTGGAGGACTGTACTACACATTGTACGAACACATAATATATTAGGAAGGAGAACGATGCACTTTCAAGGGAATTATGGGGATAATTGTGAAATATAATAGTGATAATATTAGCATGGTGGTAGGAATTTTCCCTAGTGTCATCATTATAAGGATGCTAATATGCATGAAATGCCAAAAATAATAAGTATTCCAAGCAGAGCTACAACAACCTATTTGGATGAGACAAGACTCTTAGTAGGATCAATGTGCTACCCTACATCAAGTCAACATTCAAGTCCCTATTGTGCAGAACCTCATTCAGGAAACCCTTAGGTTTAATTAGTGTACATGAGAGATGTTGGATGAAAATCATGGGAGGGTGCTCCACTGCATATACAGTTTAGCGTACTCAGATCAGTCAACTCTGCATCATCAAGGAAATTGCTTGTTGACGTCGCATGGTCAAAACTTGGAGGGAGAGAGATAAAAATGAGGGTGGAGAGGAGAGAGAGAGGGAAGAAGAAAGATATACACAAATACAAATACATACATTATATATTATTATACAATACTGAACATTATTAAGCATAAAGGAAGAGGAAGTGAGTATTTTACAAAAGGTATAAATAGTTGGATTTAGAAATCATGAATATTTTGTTTTTCACAAAAATAGATGCATTTATTTCAGTGTAATTTTTTATTTCTAAACCTATTTGATTGATTGCACTATATTAACTCATTTCCGTGTAGTTGTTTATTGATATTTGATATAAATTGATGCATGATGTACATTAACTTCAAAGTAATTATATTAATAATGTATGTTGATTTCAGTGTAAGCACTAAAAAATTAATGACGAGAAGAATTGATTTATGTGTTACAGTAATTCAACCATATATGAATTACTTGAATTTTCATCATAAATAAAATGTTCTATTAGTTGAAATTTTTTCTTCATGAAACTATACACTATTTTTAATTGACTACATTTTTATTATTCCCATTTTCCATCATTCAACATTGTTAGTCACTTTGAATCCAAAAAAGGTAATATAAACTTACTATCAATGACCCTTGGGGTTTAACACTCCATAATTAACAATGATTAACATTGGAGAAAGTTACTATTAAAACTAGAGAGAAAGAGAGACAAGGTATGACATTTACTAGAATAGATCAAGTAAAATATTTGAGTTGTCTCCACCCCTTCCATATGATCGATATGAAAAGATGGAAAAAATAACAGGTATGACAACAAGAATAGTAGAAGAAATAGTTTGAGATTGATCACAATGAAGACTATTTGTAATTTACCACATTCTCATTATTCATATTTTATCTCATTCAACACTGCTACATTGTCACCTTTCATTTAAAGAAATTGTTTAATCATTTTTCATCTCAACAAACCGAGGTAACATAGTAACTCTAAAAATATGGTGAGCATATTAATCTTAGACATATTTATCAAATTTAAAATGATCAAAATAATTAGATGTTTAACAATTTTTTTGTGCCTATGCACAACTAACCAATATAGACCCATCTTAACCTAGGATTTATCAAGCATTGAAAGGGATCAAATCTCTCGAGGTGAAAAGATTTCCTCAATTTTTTTCACTCAAAATAGAATTTTGCACCTCAAGATATTGGATCCCTCTTGGCGCTTGATAGATCCCGGGGTTAGGATCGATCTAGATAGGTATATAATTAATAATATTTAAGATTTATAAGTTTAATAATCAAAATTTGTTATACATTATCAAAAGTAAATATATAAATAAAATAATGAAAATAAATTTTAATCTATATGGTAATGTAATAATAATATTTTCAACCTATACTCCCCCATTGTCTTATCATATGAATTTAAAAAAAGGAAGAATTAATTCAGGTATCATAGTACTCTATATATATATATATATATATATATATATATAAACTTAACATAACTTAGTTGTCAAAATAGCAGTTGGTATGTAAACCATATCAAATTAAATACAACATAGGAAAGTATTGATAATTATAATAATTATAATAATGAAAATATCTGCCTATATACATGTGGATATCGTGAAGCTATGGAGAAGGGCTTCAGAATGCTATCGCTAAAATTTCATGAATTTTTTTTTAATCAATTAACCATAACATATCTCATGAGTGTTGGCACCGAACTCAAGGCGGGCCTATGTAAACTCCACATCTAGGGAAAATTTTAGTGGTAAATTTTCACAAATGGGTTAATTTTTTTGACACTTTATGGAAAAAAAAATTATTCACTTGGATGATATTCGCAAAAAAATTACCAATTTTAATAGTAGATTACATGTTTTTATTGAATATTTGCCTACATTTTATATATATAAATTTTAGAACTAGAATAGTCTCCTACAATACTATATATAGGAAAAATATTAAATCCTTAAAAATTACCATTTCTGAATCAAAGAAATGAAGTTGAGTACATTTCATACTAGTCCATTTCTATTATCTTTTTTTTTCTACAATCACTTCAATGCATGCCAACACGTCTCTTCATTAACCTATGCATGCCAACCACACCTCTCACTTTATCTTGTTTTGTTTAGCACATAAAATCCAAACGTTAACCTAAATCATGGGTGGAAAGCTTATTATGGGTTGAAAAACAAGTTTACATTAATATACCTTCTATTATGGGATAAAAAAAAAAAAAAAATGATACTCTCATCACCCATATTGTCTTTTATGAATGCGAAGTTTGGAGATGAATCATCTCTAGAGACCCTTGGAGAAGGATATATCAAATACAAAATAAATTTGTAACTTGTAATCATAATATTAAAAAGAATGAATCTTATCCTCTCTTCATAAAAGACATTGTCTCCTGAATTGGGTGCATCTTCATGGTTAAGTACTTAATGTACAATAATAAGATAGGAAACATAGATGGAAATAAGCTTCCCAATATTACTTGCAACTCTATTTGTAATATTGATGTTTTTGTTATATTCTTCTTAAATTGTCCCCCTATTGTTGTGGTTTCCTCTTCCATTTGTGATATTATTTTTCTCTCTATAATATTCATCATAATGGCTCTCTTTCATTCTCAAAATATTTTTGAGTAATTTGGGGTTGCTTGTGTTTCGTCTCATCCTTTAGGAATTCAAATATGGAGTTTATGAAAATTGTTGAGGTAAAAAAACAAGAAAAGGGATAAGTGTAGGAAGAAAAAAAAAGGCCACGGGAATTTTGAAGGGTCAAAGTGAAAGATGAAAATGACGGATGGTTTTAGTTAATTGGTACCATCAATGTTTTTTCAAGCATTCCAAAGAAGAAATTGAATGCATATAAAATTTAGTTAGAGACAAAGGTATATGCACTCTTATTAATTATATTGAAAAGAAATGTCTGAGGTGGGTTATCGGATTTTCTAGAAGTAGAGAGATCAAGGACATGAAATTGTTCAATTTATAGTAACTCAAAAAATCCTTTATTTCCTAAGCTGGTGAAGAATAAGGACAACAACAGAAACATATTATTAACTAGGTTGATTCAAATGTACCAATATATGAATCCATCTTCGACATAAAATTTGTTATAGAGAATAAGTATGAAGCCTATAGACCTTCATAAAAGTAATAGGTGTAGGTAGAGCTCAAGCAATGGAAACATCTACCTTTTTAGATATTTAGATGATGAAGGTGAATATTAATAACAATCATATTGGTCATTTTCCCAATCTAGTTTATGATTGTATTTCTTATCTCTATATACTTTAGTTATGTTTAGGTGTTACTATTTCCAAGAATTATTAAAATCCTTAAGAGGAGAGAAAATATTTTGGACAACGTTTCTACAAATATTAATATTTATTGAATAATTACCTTAGGGCATTGCTGACAATAAGCAACCATTATAATATTTTTTTTTATAATATTAATGGAGGAGTAGTTAATTACAAAAATAATGTACATTGGGGTTCCAAAAATGATACATTTTTGAAGCGTCATAAAAAAACAAAAGCGAAAAACAAAAAATCATACTTTAACTAGGAATAAATTACTTTAATGTGAATTTTTAGTTTAAGATACTTTTGCTTGAACATTTGTTTGTTTATTAAATTTTAATATTTTCATATTGCTTTTGTGTTTAGGCATTATTTTTTCCATGGTGGGTTAGTTCACGGTGATTTGGAATTTAGGTTAAAAAGATATATATGTATTAACCCACCTCATTCTATTTCTCTCTATTTATATGTTTCTCTCATAAAATATATTTTGCAGGGAAAATTATTAGAAAATTTCTCTCATTTCTAGGATGATACACAAGATATATATTTTAAAAAAACTAAATGCGTTTTCAACACAGAAATCAATGTTGTCAAAACAATGTACTTTTTAACACTCATCTATACTATCTAACCTACATAAACAAGTAGACACATACATATAGAATTGAATTTAGGTGGAGAGGGCAACACTGCTCTCTACTATCTCACCTAACAATGATTTACATACATAAATACATAGATAAGTACATATAGACTTTTTTTTCCAATTTGTTATAATGAACAACAACACTGGTGAGTAATTACATTAATATATTAAGCTAGATTAAGGGTAAATGATACAAGGTAATTTTGGTATATGTATATATATATATATATATATATCTTCTTTTTCAAAAAATAACAAAAATGTCAACAAGAATATGAAGTTCAAAATATTGGATATAATTTTGAGTTTTTTATTCTTTTTTTTAAATCATGCCATAGCCACTTTTGACAAATCAAGAGAAAGTTGAATTATTATAAAGAAATCATTAGCGTTTGACTCTCCCTTTTTTTTTTTACATTATTATTCATTTCTTAAAATAAAAACAACTAATATTATATTGAATAAAACAATCAATTTTCTCTATATAGTGAATATTACATAAGATATTGTGAAATAATTAAATTTACTATATTTATCTATGTAATATTCATAGGCACTAATTAAGATATATGTAACAATGCATTTTTCATCAACAATATTGAATTGTTTTACACATTGTCATTGACTAATCACAACTTGATCTCTTCTTCTCATGTTATCTAACAACAATCCTTCTCCCATATGTTTTTATTTTTAAAGAAAAATGTAATAACATATAGTAATCTCAGATTCATTCACTACTTATCAATTCTCTATATATCATACAATCTCCCATTCTTGTAAGGTTTCCCCAAGACAATATAAGGCCCTCAAATTTTCATTACACATGTTAGTATTGAAGTGAGTGTAAAGGAATGATACCAAATGTATCTTTGATGTTGTTGGTAGTAGAGTGGATTATAATGTATGACGTGGATAACATCTTTATTGTTAGTTCCATAATGATTATAAAGAGATGACACTAACATGGTTGGGAATGATAATAGTGAAATGAGAAGGCACTATATCAGTATTTCTAGATTAGTATCATTATGAGTGACGAGAGACACAAATTTAGCTATCCTTGCTAGTAGGACAGTACAGTATACATCGAAATCGAAGTGATTTCTTTAGTTGTAGGACTGGGAAAAGAAAAATGTTAGTTGAAGAGAATTTTCCCGCACAAGTTTCTCTTAAGTTACCATGAAGTAGAGTAATAGTATGCATGGAAATCGAAGTGGTTGCTTCAGTCTGTTCTAGGACTGGGAAAATGTTCCATAAGACTCCATAAACATGCCATAAAGCTCATATGTAGAATAATCTTACCCTTACCCTCACGCTCATGGTCACTGAGGGTAAACATGCAATGGAAGAAGCTAAAATTTAATAGGAAGATTCAGAATAGAGCACATAAATATGGAACGGAAGACTCAAAACTTAAATTCCTTAGGAATCAGCATGCCATAAAGCTCATATGCAGAGGAATTTTACCCTCACACTGACGGAGGCTAAACATACAACGAAAGCTAAAATTTAACAGGAAGATTCATAATAGAGCGCAAAAATAAGGAACAGAAGACGACACGTTTTAGATAATTTTATTTTTGTGACAAAGTCATTATGATAACAGCAATGAATACAGTAATATTATGCAGCAATTAGTGTATTAATTCAGACACTGTAGTCACTTTGTTGTACAAATACACACCTGAAATGCAATGCAGGGATTTATATTCCTATACCCTGTATTCCTCCTTAGTGCTCTCTACTATCTGGATGTGGTTGAATTTTAGCCAGTAATTGCATGAATCATCTCAGCAGAAAAAAGTGCAGTGGAGGATGCAGCTGATGTTCATGACAAGTGCACCCATCAACATCAACCCATTTGCCATCTTTCTCCACTCTATGAACCCATTTTCCATACAACGGAAGGCAACGTTTAAGAAAATTTAGAACAAAGAGCAGAGAGAAGGAATGAAAAGGGATTCATTTTGCGACAAAGTGACCCAGGCACCATTGAAGCAGTCGTTGGGGAACTCCACCAAACTCCTTGAGTTAAGTTGAACTTAATGCAAGATATTTAGGCCCACAACTCCCCTACTTGAATCAAATTGAACTTAAGGAAAGATAGCTCTCATAGTTGAATCCAATTGAAGATAATTCATGGTAGTTAGCCATATTTAGTTCAATTCAATTGAAATTCTGGTTAAATTAATCCAAGCTTCGTTGAATTCAATTCAAATTCCTATTGATTTTCGCTTACAATTTATATTTGAGATAGTTGAATTCGATTGAAATTCTGTGTGAATTTAATGCAAGTAGTTAGGCATGTACCTTGATCTATTTAATTCAATTGAGATTCCCTCTTGATTTTAGTTTAGTTTACAGTTTTGATTTGGGAAAATGGGTACCAGTTGAACGTCACACGGTCATATAAGCCTATAAAAGTGGCCATATAAGCCTATAAAAGTTTTTGCGCAGAATTTTTGTAATGGTTGTATCGCTGCCAGGCCAGACCTAGTGACGCAGTACTTCAATCTCAGTCAGATGATTAACCCAGGCAATTTTGATGTACGCTATTTAGGTCTTAACCTGGCAGTAACTTTAGTCAAAGTTAGAAACCCCAAATTTTCATGCTACTACTTTATGAAATCTTATGTGGATTGGATATTCCTTTGAGCATAGACTAAATTTAATAGTTGCATGTACTCAAGATTTGTCCCATTTAGAGATCTGCAGTTCAATTAAATTCACGTGATGATGGAAATAAAATGATTCACGTGATGATGGAAATAAAATGAGAATGAATAAGCTGATTTATTATTATTATGATTATTATTATTATTATTATTATTATTATTATGTAAATAAGAGTGTCATTTGTTATTTTCTACTTTTATTATTATTATTATTATTATGTAAATAAGAGTGTCATTTGTTATTTTCTACTTTTAGGATTTCCTCTTGATTTTCGTTTACAGTTTTGATTTCAGATGTGATGCCTGGGAATGGGTGCGAGTTAAACATCACGGGGTTGAAAATTTGGCGCAGAATTTGTGTAAGGTTTGTTATCTTTTTTTATAAGGCTCGCCATCTCTTTTGTTATCTCAATACGAGTCAGGGGATTTTGGTATTAATGTGATTTCGAAAATCTTGGAGATTCCGTTGAGCATAGACTAAATTTAGTAGTTGCTTGTACTCAGGTTTTTCAGATTTAGAGATTTTCATTTCAATTAAATTCACATGATGATGGAAGTAAAATGAACATGAATAACATTATTATTATTATTACTTTGTTTTCTCAAATTTGTGTAAATAAGAATATCATTTTTATTTTTAGGATTAAGGCTATGAATTTATTATTAATTCAGAATTATTTTTTTATAATTGTTATTATATTTTTAAAATACTTTTATAAATTAAATTTTGACAAAAATTTTAAAACAAATTTATATTTTACTATAAAAATAAATATAATATTCTAGAAATTAAAACATTAAGATAACTTATTCTGAATGTATATCAGCTCATCAATCAAATATTAACAATTCTAAACCTTTGACTCAATTATTTTTTTTTTTCCCATTTTATGGACCATTATTATATTTTTTTATATGTTATTTTGTAAAAGAAAATTAGGTTATTTAAAATTTAAAACGTTAAAATACAAGGTTATAATTTCCACCAACTACATAAATCACATGGAAATTTTAAATATCAGAATATATATTTAAAAAAAAATAATAATAAATTATATATATATATATATATATATATATATATATATATATATATATATATATATATAAATTCTAAAAAATAATAAAAAATATATTAGATGAAGACCTTACTTTGGCTAACCGGTACAAAAGGAGCTCTACAGACCTCAGGGATAATTTGTTTGGGTCAGAGCTAGTCAAGCTCTGTAGTGCTTAGGATCTCATCATTTGCAATGGTCTAAAGAAGTGGCCCAATTCTAGCCAAATGACCTGCATCCATGGGCTTGGCAACAGCGTGGTAGACTACGTTATTTCTGATCTCCCTTTATACAATGAAATAATAAATTTTGACATCTTAGACGACCACGAGCCTGACTCTGATCATAGGCCTTTACTCATAACTCTCAATTTTTTCATGCATAGAGATCCCATAGAAGATAATCCTTATAGTCAAAAGAACTTAATCTTTGATAGAAATAAAAACGATCTCTTTCTAAATGAATTAAAAACTAATTTTCTTCCTTTATCTAGTATAGACAACATAGATGACCTCTATCATAATTTTAATACAACCCTCTCATATTATATTAACAAGTTCTCAATTGAAGTCTCAAGTAATAAAAGAAATAGCAAAACCAACCCATGGTATGACAAAGATTGTAAAAGTGCGAGGAGAGAAATTAAGGAAGTTGTTGATGAATCTCTCAAAATTGACAAGATAAAAATCTACAAAGCCCTAACTAAAAGGAAAAAAAGGCAATATATTCATAAAAGACAAGAGAATCTCTTACACCTCTCTAAGGTGGCTCCTAATAAATTCTGGAGGCAGATCCTAACTAGGAAAACTAAAGATAATAATAAAATTGCTTTACACGACTGGAATTCCTATCTTAAAAAGCTTTATGAATCTCCAAATGCCAAGGATTTTGAAACCCTGCTCACAACGAAAGAATTTTTCTCATTAGAAGACATTGATTTTGGGGTTAAATGCCTGGAAAATGGGAAAGCTAAAGACATTGAAGGTTACCAGGCGGAAATCTTAAAAATTGGAGGTCCTGTCCTCATCCCCCACATCCACAAGCTTTTCAACCAAGCGGTCAAGCAAGGGTTCCCTAAACCTTGGACTCAGAGCCTCATTATCCCTATTTTTAAAAGTGGGGATACAAATAACCCCTCTAATTATCGAAAAATTATGATCAGCCCTCTCTTAGCCAAGTTATATGGTATTATTTTGGAAAATAAGTTGAGCATTTGGCTTGAAAGTGAAGGTAAGCGGGCTAAAGGCCAAGCGGGTTTTAGAAGGCAGCACTCAACAACGGACCACCTCGTTACGCTTAGGATCATTGTGGAGGAATGCTGCAATGATAAATCCAATCTCTTTTGTTGCTTTGTGGACTTTAGAAAGGCTTTCGATACGGTTCCTAGAAACAACCTATGGAATAGATTAGAAGAGCTAAATGTTCCTTTTGAGCTAAGAGCGGCCGCTATAAGGTTATACGAGAATGTAATTGCCAAGTTAAAGAGAAATGAGGGGTGGTCGAAAGATATTAAGTGTAATATCGGAGTTAAACAAGGTTGCCCCCTCTCCCCTACCTTATTTGGCATTTACATCGACAAGCTAGAAGGTTGTTTAGAGGAAGCAGGATGTGCTGGCACGATCTTAGCTGGGATAGTCATCATCCTTCTTCTCTATGCTAACGATATTGTTCTTCTCGCAAGGTGCCCATCTGATCTTGATAAGCAACTTAGAATTCTTAAGGATTTTTGCTCTACCATGGGTATGTCTGTTAACACTGACAAAACAAAAGTTATGATTATCAAATCCAAGAAGGACACTTACGCTAATTTTATGTATGACAATAGTAACTTGGAGGAAGTGTCTTCTTACAAGTACCTAGGAATTGATATTCATCACAAGCTCAACTGGAACTATAGCATTCAGAAAAGGATTAATGGGGGGTAGAAATCTTATTTTGGTCTTGAAAATAATTGTAAAATGACAAACCTCGTAATGTGGGATAGAAAGAAGTTCCCCTTTGAATCTTTAGTCACTCTTGTTATCTTATATAGATGTGAGGTTTGGGGTTGCAGCATCCCTAGAGAATCCTGGAGAAATATTGAGCGACTACAGAAGCATTTTATAACATATAACCTTAAAATTAAAAGCAGTACACCCTATCCTATTCTCCTTATAGAAGTGGGTCTTCCCCCTATTGAGAGCCTAGCTATGACTAGGATTCTGTTGTACAAGCACAAGCTTAATAACATAGGAGACCATAGACTTCCTAAGCTAGCTTTAAATTCCAGCCAAAACCACCTAAGGCTTAAAAGAGGTTGGTATAAAGACATCAAGGTCTGGTTAAACCATTGGGAGATCAACAAGAATGTTGCATTGCAAAACATTAATAACATTAAAAAAATTGTTACTTCTAAGTTCAAAGAAAAAATGTGGTGTGAGAAAGATCTAGCAGCTAAAAGAAAATTAAGATATTATAAGTAGGTCATCAAACCCACCCTAGAAGATCAAAATTATCTCTCTGTTTTAACTAGCTCAAAGAGGAAAATTAATATAGCCAAGATTATAACAAACTGTCATGAACAGGTCATTGGACAGTTCCTAAAACACCATGGACAAAAAGGATCTGCCATCTCTATGAGAATATGAATATCGAGGATGAAAATCACTTCCTCTTAGAGTGCCCAGTGTACAACCACATTAGAGCTCAATTTCATAATTTTTGTTGCAATATTGACCTTCCTAGCCTTTTAAGATGTCAAAATTATAGTGAGCTCGGGAGACTTCTCTCCAAGCTTTTTGAGCATAGGAATAAAATCTTAAATCAAACAAAATAACTCTTTTCTTTAGGTCCGCTAGACCAATGATTGGTCTCAGTGGACGTTAACCATCATCATCATCATCATCATAAACTCATTAATACATTATTATTATTATTATTATTATTATTTATCTTTAAAAAAAAATTAATAATTTTTATAAACCTTTAAAATAAATTTATGATCTAATATGATGATATCATCTTAAAATATAATAATAATTATAAACAATATATTAAAGCATTAAAAGTATTTGAGTTGTTAATATGAATTCATATCATATTAGGAATCAAATCTAAACAAATTATCAAATTATTTTTCTTATTTTTATTTCAATTTTATTAAATATTATTATTTTATTTTATTAGTGATAGAACAATATAAAAATTGGTTTATTTAAAATCTAAAAAGTTATGTTATTGGTCAATATAATTTAAAAATAATTGATTTTTATTATTATTATATTTGTAAATTACAATTATTTTTTATATATGGTTCACATAAAAAAAACTATAGTGGTATAATTTCTAATCATTTTATTTAATAATCACTATTTTAAATGTTATAAAAAATATATAAAGATAAACAATTCATAAATTGTAATTGTTTATTTTTATTATATATATATATATATATATATATATATATATATATATATGTCTTTCCATAGCTTGAGATAGGAAACCATAAATAAAATATACTCTTTGACGGTAAAAAAAAACATGGAATTCAACAATCATAAAGTCAAGGGAGATGTTTTGAACTTATATATATATATATATATATATATATAAAGGGTATTATTAGTTTCTTTCATTTGTCTCTATAAAATCGATGGATTCATCATTGACTCATTATTGTTATTATTTGGTTATAAATACAATGTTTTTTCAAATAATTTTTATAGATGATTAATTACGGTTTACAATATTTTTTTAATAATTATATATAATAAATTAAAATATTAAAGTATTTGGGATTTTAAGATTACTTATTACGAATGAGTATCATCAAAGGAATCAAGTAGACACAATTTCAATGCCTTAGTTTATTATTATTATTATTATTTAAATTTTATTAAACATATTATTTGGTAAGTTACTTAGAAGAGGAAAAGTAGCTTATTTAAAATTTGAGATTTTATATTATTTTTTTAATATAATTTAAAAACTAGTAGAAATATAAATATTTAAAGTAATTGATTTCATAACATTTAAATAATAGAAATATGTTTCCCCTCCAAAAAAAAAAAAAAATGTGTATCTGTACAATTTCCACCTAGTTACATTAACCACACACACACACACATATAGATATTCCAAAAAGGGTATAAAATTATATTATTTATATTTTCTTAGTAAAGAAGTGTATTATGAAATATCTTCCCGTCATTTTCTATTCTATCACATAGAAAAAATTAATCAATTTGTAAAAAGCTAAGAGTCTCCACTCACGTAATCCTTATAAGGGAGATTTGTATAAGTAAAATAATAAAACCTTATATATTTTACTTCTAATAAGAGATTTAAATAGTTCACAATAGAAAAATAATCTAAATATGTCTCATAGTAAAATTCAGATTTATCATGTCCAAAAATCTAGAAATCATGATAAGCCCTATATTCGTGAGGCCCCATGATAATCTATGATTTATTTTTAATGTAATAATATTTTTTCAAACCATAAATGAATTTAAAAAAAGGAAAAATTAATTCATGTATCATACTACTCTCTCTCTATATATATATATATATATATATATATATATATATATATATATATATATATATATATATATATATATATATATATATATATTAAACGATGAAAAAACCTATCATAAATTAGTTGTAAAAATAGCACATGGTATGCAAACCATATGAAATTAAATGCAAGATAGGAAAGTATTGATAATTATAATAATTATAATAATGAAAATATGTACATATATATGTGGATACCATGGAGCTATGGAGAAGGGCTTCAGAATGCTATCGCTAAAATTGTATCAATTGGTTTTTAGTGAATTAACGATAACATATCTTATGAATGTTGGCACAACACTCAAGGTGGGCCCATGTAAACTTAGCATCTAGGGAAAATTTTAGTGGTGAATAGGTTAATTTTTTCATCCTTTCAGGAAAAAAATGTATTCATGAATTTGGTTTAAAAATCACTATTTTTTTACATATATATGATTAAATGGATTATATTTGCCAAAAAGTTATGTTATTGGTAAATATAATTTAAAAATAACTGATTTTTATTATTATTATATTTGTAAATTACAATTATTTTTTTAATATATATGGTTGGCATAAAAAAACCTATAGTGGTATAATTTCTATAAATACATAATGGTATAATTTCTAATCATTTTATTTAATAGGTAAATAGTTCATAAATTGTAATTGTTTATTTTTATTATTCAACTTTTTATATATATATATATATATATACACACACACACAGATGCCTTTCCATAGTTTGAGGACAGATGCCTTTCCATAGTTTGAGAGAGGAAACCAAAAATAAAACATACTCTTTGACTATAAAAAAAACATGGAATTCAACAATCATAAATTCAAGGGAGGTGTATATATATATATATATATATATATATAAAAATCGTATTATTAGTTTTTTTCATTTGTCTCTATAAAATCCATGGATTCATCATTCACTCATTATTGTTATCATTTGGTTATAAATACAATGCTTTTTTAAATAATTTTTATAAATAATTAAAATAAATTACGATTTACAATATTTTTCTAATAATTATATATAATAAATTAAAATATTAAATTATTTTGGATTTTAAGATTACTTATTATGAATGAATATCATCAAAAGAATCAAGTAGACACAATTTCAACGCCTTAGTTTATTATTATTATTATTATTTAAATTTAATTAAACATATTATTTGGTAAATTACTTAGAAGAGGAAAAGTTAGCTTATTTAAAATTTGATATTTTATATTATTTTTTTAATATAATTTAAAAACTAGTAGAAATATAAATATTTAAAGTAATTTATTTCATAACATTTAAATAATAGAAATACGTTTCCCCTGAAAAAAAAAGAAGAAAAAAAAAATTAGGTGTATCTGTACAATTTCCACCTAGTTACATTAACCCCATATATATATATATATATATATATATATATATATTCGAAAAAGGGTATAAAATTATATTATTTATATTTTCTTAGTAAAGAAGTGTATTATGAAATATCTTCCCATCATTTTCTATTCTATCACATAGAAAAAATTAATCAGTTTGTAAAAAACTAAGAGTCTCCACTGTCAGAACTCTTATATCAAAGATATTTGTATAAGTAAAATAATAAAACCTTATATATTTTACTTCAATAAGAGATTTAAATAGCTCAAATAGAAAAATAATCTAAATATGTCTCATAGTGAAATTCAGATTTATCATGTCCAAAAAATCTAGAAATCATGATAAGCCCCATATTCAGGAGTAAGCCCCATGATAATCTATATGATTTATTTTTAAATGTAATAATATTTTTTCAAACTATACTCCCTCATTATCTTATCATAAATGAATTTAAAAAAGGAAAAATTAATTCATGTATCATATTACTCTCTCTCTCTCTCTCTATATATATATTTAACGATGAGAAAACCTATCATAAATTAGTTGTAAAAATAGCACATGGTATGTAAACCATATGAAATTAAATTCAAGATAGGAAAGTATTGATAATTATAATAATTATAATAATGAAAATATGTACATATATATGTGGATACCATGGAGCTATGGAGAAGGGCTTCAGAATGCTATCGCTAAAATTGTATCAATTGGTTTTTAGTGAATTAACGATAACATATCTTATGAATGTTGGCACAACACTCAAGGTGGGCCCATGTAAACTTAGCATCTAGGGAAAATTTTAGTGGTGAATGGGTTAATTTTTTCACCCTTTCAGGAAAAAAATGTATTCATGAATTTGGTTTAAAAATCACTATTTTTTTACATATATATGATTAAATGGATTATATTTGCCAAAACATTACCAATTTTAACATAAAATTACATGTTTTTATTGAATAATCGCCTAAATTCTATACATGTGAATTTTGAAACCTATCCATGCCAACCACACCTCTCACTTTATTTTGTGTTTTTTAGAACTTAAAATCCAAACGTTAACCTAAATCGTGTGTGGAAAGTTACTATGGGTTCGCAAACAAGTGTACATTAATAGATCTTCGATTCTGGGATAATAAAAAAAATCTATCAATACTCTCATCACTCATCTTATCTTATATGAATGTGAAGTTTGGAGATTAATTATCTCTAGAAACCCTTGGAGAATGATAGATCAAATCCAAAAGAAAGTTGTAACTTACAATGATAATATTACAAATAATATACCTTATCCTATATTCATAGAAGACATTATCTCTCGAATTGGGTGCATGTCCATGGTTAAGTACTTAATGTACAAGAATAAGATCAGCAACATAGATGGAAAGAGGCTCCCCAATATTATTACTTCCAACTCTATTAGTAATCTTGATTTTTTTGTAATATTTCTCCTAAATTGTCCCCCTATTGTTGTGATTTCCTCTTCCATTTGTTCTTTTATTGTGCTCTCTATACTATTCGTCATCATGGCTCTCTTTCATTCTCCAAATATTTTTGAGTAATTTGGGGTTACTTGTGCTTTGTCTAATTGTCTAAGAATTAAAATATGGAGTTTAAGAAAATTGTTGGGCTAAAAAAATAAGAAAAGAGATATGTGTAAGAAGAAAAAAAAAATCCCACAAGAATTTTGAATGGTCAAAGTGAAAGAAGAAAATGACTAGCTCATGAGTTGAGGGGATGGTTTTAGATAATTGTTACCATTAGTGCTTTTCTAGTTTTTCCAAGAATCCCAAAGAAGAAATTGAATCCATTGAAAATTTAGTTAGAGACAAAATTATATGCACTTTTATTGAGTATATTGAAAATAAATGTGTGAGGTGGGTTCGATATATAAGATTTTCTAGAAGTAGAGAGATTAAGTACATGAAATTGTTCAAGTTATAGTAACTCAAAAAATCTTTTATGTTTTAAGTTGGTGAAGAATAAGGACAACAATAGAAATAAATAATTAATTAAGTTGATTCAAGTGGACAAAAATATGAATCCATCTTGGACATAATTTTTTTATAGAGAATAAGGATGAAGCGTATAGACCTTAATAAAAGTAATAGGTGTAGGTAGAGTTCAAGAAATGGAAATGTCTACCCTTATACATATTTAGATGAGGAAGGTGAATATTAATAACAATCATATTGGTCATTTTCCAAATCTATTTTATAATTGTATCCTTTTTATCTCTATATGCTTTAGTTATATTTAGGTATTAATATTTCCAAACATTATTAAAATTGTTAAGAGGAGAGAAAATATTTTGGACAAATTTTCTACAAATATTAATATTTATTGACCAGTTAGGGTAGGGTGTTGTTGATAATAAGGAAATGATTATATTATTTTTTTATAATATTAATGGAGGAGTAGTTAATTACAAAAATAATGTGCATTGGAGTTCCAAGAAAGACACATTTGTGAAGCATCATAAAATAACAAAAACAAAATACAAAAAGTCATACGTTAACTAGGAATAAATTACTTTAATTTAAGTTAAGTTTTAGTTTAAGGTACTTTTTCTTGAGAATTCGTTTGTTTATAAAATCTATTTCTCTCTATTTATATGTTTCTCTCATAAAATTCATTTTGCAGGGAAAATTATTAGGAAATTTCTCTCATTTTTAGGATGATACACAAGATATATATTTTAAAAAAACTTAATGCTTTTGAAACATAGAAATCAATGTTGTCAAAACAATGTACTTTATAAAACTTCAATGTGTGGCTTTTGAAAATTGAATTTAGGTGGGGAGGGTAACAATCATCTCTATTATCTAACCTAAGTGTGATTTATATATACAAACATATAGATACGAACTTATAGAAATTAATTTAGGTGGACAGTGTAACACTCCTCTCCACTACCTCACCTAACGGTGACTTACATACATAAACACATATATTTGTACATATATATTGTTTTTCCAATTTGTTATAATGAACAACAATACTTGTTGAGTAAGTACATTAATATATTAAGCTATATTAAGAGTAAATGAGAGAAGTGAATTTTGGTATATATATATATATATATATAGAGAGAGAGAGAGAGAGAGAGAGAGAATAATTAAAATGTCAACAAAACTATGAAGTTCAAAATATCAGATATAACTTTGAGTTTTTTCTTCTTCTTTTTTAATCATGCCATAGCCACTTTTGAAAAATCAAGAGAAAGTTGAATTATTATAAATCATTAGCCTTGACTTCTTCTTTTTTAACATTATTATTCATTTCTTAAAATCTAAACAACTAATATTGTATTGAAAAAACAATCAGTTTTCTCTATATAGTGAATATTACATAAAATATTGTGAAATAATTAAATTTACCATATTGATTCATGTAATATTCATAGGAACTACTTAAGCTATACACAACAATGCATTTTTCATCAACAATATTGAACTCTTTTACACATTTTCATTGACTAATCACAACCTGATCTCTTCTTCTCATGTTCTCTAACAACAATCCTTCTCCCATATGTTTTTATTTTTAATGAAAAATGTAATAACATATAGTAATCTCAAAGTCGTTCACGACTTATCAATTCTTGCTAGATCATACAATCTCCCATTCTTGTAAGGTTTCCTCAATACAATATAAAGCCCTCATATTTTCATGGCACATGTTAGTATTGAAGTGAGTGTAAAGGAATGATACCGAATGTATCTTTGATGTTGTTAGTAGTAGAGTGGATTACAATGCATCACACCAATAACATGTTTGATGTTAGTGCCATAATGATTAGAAATACATTTCACTGACATGGTTGGCAATGATAATAGTGAAATGAGAAGGCATGATTTCAATATTGCTATATTAGTATGAATGTGAGTGAGAAGAGATGCAAAGTTCGCTAACCTTGTTAGTATTGTAGTGAGTATAATCAACATTGTATTTACCATCGATGTTAGCACTTGAGTGAGAAGAATTGAGACCAATTCATGTTAGTATGAGATTGAGTGATAAGGCACAACATTCTTACGATTAAAAATTTTAATGCTATTATTAATATCATAGGTAGAAGGCAAGACTAAAATACTAACAATCAATGGCATTATTGTGCATTCTTACCTATTTTATTAGTATTAGGGTGAGAAAGAAAAAATGGCATTAATACTACCAATGATATATGCATAAATGAGCACTCGTATTCAATCAAACCCGAACTAGAGTATCCATGAAGTTTATTATGAATGAATGGGTGATACAAATTGCCTCAATATAATGAAGTACTATAGGAAAAAAATGTCAAAGACAAATAGTTTTTTGTTGTGCATAAATCAAGGAAATAATATTGATCTCATTAAATGGTGGTGCAAACCTCTGACAAGAAGGATAGATCATGTGAAGAATGGGAGAAAATGCAATACTAAAGAGTTGGTCAATATACTACCTATTATGTGAAAGTATAAATTGGGAATCTATTACAAAATTTTAGAAAATCAAAAGAGTTTTGAAAAATGTCAATTAGGATAATGCATTTTCGAGACAAGGGAGAAATCAACTTATTTACTAGTATAAGTTGAGCAATTGTTGGCACAATATGCTATCTTGCAACTAGATTGCGTGTCGACTCAGGTAGCTATTCATGGCTTTGTAACAAAAAATGGTGGTGCCCTCCCACAAATGCTTCTACTTCATCCAATAATGATCTATAGAGATGAAATAAATGGCGAAAATTGTTTGTGGGCAATCTAACTAAAGATACTAATGCTAAGATCACCCCTTCTATGTTTTTTTCTTGGATCATAGAATAAATGTTAGATACATTCTTATTTGGATACTAATTCCCTACAGATGTGTCAACGTGATATGAGAGTCAAGGTAAAAGTGAGGTTGGAAGTGGGAAGAGATATTATGCATATCATAAAACTTGTGTGTTTACAATGATTAATACAAGCTAGTTTGATTATTTTTTATAAAATTATTACAAGAATGTAATAAAAATGAAATATTATGATCAACAAGGCTCAGTAATCATCTTCAAGGGATACATCTTATAACAACTTTCAATAATACCATAAAAGAAAAGGAAATATATATCAATATAAAAAAGAAATCATAAGTTATATTATTATATTGTGATTGACTTTAGTATATAGTGGAATGTTGTTTCTAACAAATTATTATTGGCCTCTAGTAAATAAAATCTACCAATTAATATGCTGAACACATTAGATATATATATATAAGGGGTAGGGGTATTCATAGATAACCAAAGTAGCATAGTAGTATTCATGGGGCCTTGGTTGTATAAAAATCAATCTTGTTGAATTTTATTCTCTACTTTAAGGGTTCTAGATAGAAAATGAATATAAGGAATCTTCAAAAACTCAACAAGAAGGCAGATAAGTGTGCCAACAAAGGGTGTAACTCAAAGCTAGGTGGTCTGGTTTTCAATGGGCAACCTACATTCTCCCAAATTCCATATGTTTCAGTCATGAAACATATTAAAATTAGATTATTTCCTATGGTCACCCACCATAAAGAAGAAAATAAAAATAATATAGGGGGCCTAGGCTATCAGCCTCCCGACAAAGAATTATTCATACAAAATGCAACAACTACAACATACAACCGAAGTTGATAACATCAAAGTCATGAATGAGAGTAATTAATATTATAGGGCATATCCCAAAGGAGGCCTTGAAGTAGTGGTTATGCCTTAAGTTGGAAGACGAGATAATTATGAATAGGGGTGGTATTTTTGCGTACTTTCAATATGGGATTAGTATGTAGAGGACTCTACTACACATCATGCAAACACACAATAGATTAGGAAGGAGAATGACACACTTTGGAGGTTTTAATAAAAAGATATTCTCATTCTAATTTAGAAACATAAATACATCTTGCAAACACAATAGATTAGGAAGGAGAATGACACAAGTTGGAGGTTTTAATAAAAACATATTCTCGTTATAATTTAGAAAGATAAATATGGCTAAAGATATTATACAAAAATTTAATATTATATTAAAGATGTTAATTTTTAAAAATTATTATTTCAAAATAAAAATTTTATATAAATTTAAAATACACATATATGTGGAAAATAAATGTTACCGGTTTAAAACTTTGTGGAAAAAATCCAACCATATTAAAGGTTCCCGAGAGTAATTTGATAGCTTAAAATCTAGGCTACTCACCCATTACTTAACAAATAAAACAAGAAATTACACATATATAGAAATTATTAATACTAGCAATTGCACCATATGTTGCAAAGGAAACACTGTAAAGAAGAAACTTAGAAAAGAGTAGCATAGAGAAAATTGTTGAGCAAGGATGCCATGAATGGGGAAATGTTTCCCAAAATGTGGTGAAAAAAAATTCAAAAAATCTAATCTTTCTTGTGTTTCTGAAGAATAGTAGTTATTTTTAATGGTAGAAATATACTCATACCATGTTTCAAAAATCTATCCTATGATATATGTATCTGGATTTCTCAAAAAATATATTAAAACTTGATAGTTGTAAGTGAAATTTTCCAAAATTTCTGCTAAATTATCTTAAAATACTACCAAAATTTCCATTGTTTTCAAGTAAAATTGTGACCATGTATGCATAGAATCATCGTGTAGATATAAAACTGGAAGATAAGATTAAGGTTTAATGAAGAAGAGAATTAATTTTCATGGTTTCCAATCGCTATCATGTATGGAAGTCGCGAAACAATTGGATTAATTAACTACAGAAAGTGGTCCCACTCAACCAGGAAACCTGTAGCATAGCTAAGGTCTTCAATATGGAAACTAAATCCACCTCTCCCTCTAGCACTTTCTCTTTTATGGCTTCTATTACCCCAAGTGACCTTGGCTGACCATATCAATCACATGAGCTATTCAAGCATAACACAGACGAGCTATTCAAAATACTTTGACAGGATTTCTTTTTCAGTTATGGCTTCAAAATTCATTGAGAAAAAATAATCTATTGAAAGAGCTCCTCAATCCTAAAGCTGTTAATTTTTTTTACTTAAAATAGATCCATATTAATTAATTAATATTAAATTTAAAATATTTCAAAAGTATTTAAAACTTACTTCTTATTTTAATAATTCATACATATATCCCAATAATTCATATATATATCTCTCACAACGTCCCTCTCGTCTCTGTGTCTGTTCTTTAGGCAGGGATAAGATTTACCCAATACCAACACCATCAAAGAAAATGCAAATGAAAAAATTAAGATAATCTAAAAAAACTCTGTAATTGAGGGCTCATTATCTGAACGAACTGTTTAATTGATCAATAAACACAAATTGCACAATGAAGAAGTATGTAAAAGATACTAGATTGTATATATACCCTCCTTATTATTTAATAATAAGCAAACTTTCAATAAATGACTAGATGATCAAGAGAAAGATATGAATTATCCATAATAAATATTTTGATGTCAATTCCATTATGAGGTTCAACATGCCCCTTCATAATTCTGGCTAGTTCCAAAATGGAAAGGGATATTTTGAATAAAGGTTCAATTTGCCCATTCATGATTCTGACTTGTTGCAGAATGCAAAGAAATATTTTGATGCCAATTCTATTATGAAGGTCCAATCCACCCCTTCATGATTCTGGCTACTTCCATTATGCAACAGAATAGATCTTCAGGTTTCAGTAAAATTATTTCTACATATTTAATAAGCTAAAAATAAAAATAATCAAATTATAAAACATACGAACATTTTCTTTCCTATCATGAAAAACAGAGCACTTTAAAAACATGGTGCTTATAACATATATATATATATATAAGCAAAACAGTAAAAGGCTAGCTAACTTATATCTCACTTGCAAATTCCAATAAACCTACTACTCAAAACTTGGGTGCCACGAAAATGATTTTTTTATTTTAAGCGCCACCTCACTTCTAATTGGTGTCATCTCTCCCTCTTCACAACATTTTTTTATTTTTTTCCATATGAAATTATTTCACACAATGGTAAAATTTCCTAATATGCTCTCATATAATGTTCCTCATATTTATGGAAGGACTATATACTTGGTTTCTCTTTAACCTAACTTTCTCCTTTTCTCGTTTCCTCTACGAGGGTTCGTAGGTGTATATGTTTTTTTTTATATATATTAGAAGTCATATTTGATTATGGTCTATACCATATAAAGAATCTTCGTTACAGCTTTAGAGCCATTACGTTGTTAATTTGTAATGTGCAATGAGCGTTCTCACTTGCCTCATGGTCTCACGTGACCTTAGGCATCTTGGTGTTATTAAATAATATACCATAGTAATGGAACTCATCGTATGAGTTGATTTTATACAGATTTTGTTGGTACATTTGATTTCTCTATATTAATTTGGTCGCACACTTGTATCTTTGGCGTGGATTCATCTTCAGGGTTCCCGCCTCCACTTCTATGTTTCCATGTTGATGATTGTCCTTTGTAGTTGGTTTTACATACGTTTCTATCCTCCTCATTTTAGGCATTTAATCCCTGGTGTACCTCTTCGTTGGCCTCCATTTGACATTTTTTTTATTTCCCCACTGTGAATCATCGATCCGTTGAGCATTGTATCGATGCGTGACACTTGTAGGGTCAAGATGCACGAGGGTTTCGCTCCGAATTATGGTTCTTTTTGTTTACATACTTTGGCACATGATTCATTTGCCTTTCTCCTACGTGGTATTTTCTCTGGTCGTATGCTCTGAGGTTTTTCATCTAGCATCCATGGAACTCTCCACAAGCTCTCCCACAATGCAGACTTATACGCCTTCCTACTCTCATGGTAAATTTGACCTCTAATACATAATTTTTCTTTCATTATAGGGCATACGCTCTTGCAGAGCCAAGCTTGGGATTTAACTGTATGCCTATTTCTCTTCGCGAGGAATGCCTTTGAGTTTATATGGTTGTTTTTTTTTTCTTCTATAGCTTGAAATCCACATTCGAACGTTTCTATGGTTTCAAAGTTCATACAATTCCTCCCTATCGTTCATTAGTTTTACCTATGTTCTGTGTTTGTAATACCAGTTCGATTCGTTGATTTAACCAATTGCCTTGTGCTTCTGCCTTCTCGTCTTGATTAAGGAAATCATTCGAATTCTCTGACCTCGACATTTCCATCGTCGATGTGGCGAAGGATTCCTATTCATAGGTAATTTATCTCTGGTTCCTTTTTCTATAAATGCACTGGATATCAAAAATTTTCCTCAAGCTTTAACGCAGAATCATTCCTTTTGATTTTCTCAGGCGTCAGTTTACCTCGGCGTAGGATTTGACTAGACCAAGTAACTATTTATTCTTGCATTCAGGATATTACTTTGTTCATCTTGGAAGATTTCATAATGCAGAATTAAATTTAGTTTTCGTGCTTATGTCTTATACAGGTATTGTCACGTTGTAACTCTGCTCACGAACTTTTTTTTCCCGCCTATTCACCTTATTCGGGTAGGTGTACTGAATTATATTTTTTTCTTCTGACATACCGGGTCCTCGGCCTCCCAGAGGTCATGCGAGGGTTTTGGAGTTTACAATTCGTACTCAGCCCTCGCCTGTGTTTTATGGGAAATTTTATAAGTTTTTCATAATATTATTTTTATGACTATTATACTCGTTTACACGAGGAATTGGTGATGTTGTTACGACAGTGGCCTGATAAGTTAACTTATGGTGTTATTTCCTTAACTTGCAAAGTCGTATCAGATATATTGCATATTGAGGACGAGTTCACACGGGTCTTCATGCCAGTAGTGTTGATTTTATTATTGATTTATATGATTACTCTTGGGACTGTGGTGACATATTTTTTTTTACTAGAGAATGATGCCACTAATTACACATATTGTGTCTTCGAGCCATATATAAATTCTGGGTGATAATACTACGCCTTCCAAAATAGTTTTATTAATGCTCCCTTAAAACTGAATACTAATTTTCATGGCAATTAAAATTTTTCTCTTCTCCCTCTTTCTTTTCCACTAAATGATGAATAGCTAGTAAGAGCTTGGCGTCCTGGATTAATTATGACTATTAACAGTTAGCTGATCCTATGTTTATTTCAAAGTCTACTTTCAGTTTACATAATTTCCTTCACTCTTGTTTGTTTACTCTATAACCTACTCATGCAGTGTCTTAAATACCCCTCATGTATTAACCAGAGTATAGAGATAAAATTTTATGCGTACAGGATGTGGGTCTTCACATTTGTTCAACCATATGCTTACATTGTTGAAATTCTGACCGGAGGTGTTATCACTAATACACTCCAGATTTTTTCTAAATTGTTTTTCAATAAAATATTTCATTTACATGTATTAGAATCACACATGAGTATCTATCTTAATGCTGGTGTATATATATGTAATTTCACCTATTTAAGTTGCATGTTACCTTTCAGCTTCCTGACACAGCATTTTGGTCTACTAGTTGGTAGTCTCTAAATGAGTTTTATCTTTAAATGCCAAAATACTTATCATGCATATGTATAACAGTAACATAGTAGTAAATGAAAATTTTATTTTCTCACTATTGCTATCCATAATGCAGATCACAATATATCTATTTACAAGTAACTGGTAGATTTTTATTAAATACACCCATTTGTATGCAGATTTATAGAGGAATGCTCTACGTGTTTCCTCACTGTGCATTCTTCTTTCTCATAATAACCCTCGTCATTTTATTACTATTTTGGTGTTGATGTTCTGCATACTGCAATCAACTTTATACTTGCACTGGTATACACTTATTTCATTAATGCATTTCTCACAGGGAATAAATTCCAGAGTATGTTTAGTTTCATTCATACCTATTTCCTATGGGATTATCATAATTTCTCTTACTATATGTAACAGATATTTTATTAATCTCAGAAGCAAATTAAAGTTAAATCACTAATTTATCTGTGGACTAACATGCATCCTCAGATTTAAACCAACATTGGTTTAGAGACTCTGCTGGATTCTCCCCACAAATTTATGTTCCTCCAACTCTACAGAATTAAGAGGGTTAATTCCTTCTAAACAATTATGTTAAATGTAGGAACTAAAAAATCCAATAATTTAATAAACAATTTTATATAACTATTTTGTAAAGGAATATGTACTAAACACCATTCAGAAACTTAGAGACATACCACTGCTGCAATTGACCAACCTCCCAACCTTAGAGTTCTTCTGTCTCCTAGAACTCACCCCCGAGCTGAGATCCTCTCCTAGAACAGACCAACCGCTAATCTGTTCAGGAATAGCTTATTTAAGCTTTTCCTCCCCAAAGCTTGTTTCTAATTCTGCGTCCAGAATTACAGGATGTTTTTATTCCTGTTTGCCTAGGCTTCCCTTAATTAGGTACTTTTAAAGTTTCTTTTTGCTTTTCCAGCTTTTTACCTCTTCCCAACTACTCTCCACCTCATTGGGGAAAGTCTATATTTTTCCTCAAAAATCTAAATTAGAAATAAATTCTTTCAACGATTTTTGAAATATTTTTGGGGAAAGTATTTGCCTCTTTCCATCCTCATGGATTTGGCAAGTGATCTCATAATTCTCATTTGGTCAATCTGCACAAAATTATTTTATTTAATTTTCCATAATTAAATACTTAATTACATCCACAAAATACTTATCCATTGGGGTCCACTCCCCTTTGGATTAAAGTTCAAATGTCTAGCTTGAAGGAACATAAAACTAGGGGTGTTACATATTCCCCCTCTGAAATCAAACACTGTCCTCGGTGTTGATATCTAGTTACTAGAGTTCATTTAAAAAAAAAAAATGGATATTTTTCCATCATCTCAGCTTCTCTTTCCCAGGTAGCTTCTTCAGCAGTAAAGTGCTTCCACTACACCTTTACTCTTGCTACCATTCGATTCCTCAATTTAATTTCTTCCCACTCCAATATTTGAAGCGACTCTGGAAAGAACTCCCCTTCTGGTTCCACCTGTATCACATTCCAATCAAAAATGTGAGAAGCATCATGTACATATCCTTTTAATAATGAAACATGAAACACATCATGAAATCTAACATGGGGCAGTAAGGCCAGCTTATAAGCCACTGGTCCCACCCTTTCTACACCTCAAAAGTCCCACAATATCTAGGAGCCAATTTTGCACAACTTCCAGTATAAAGTGTGCTCTTTTTGGGTTTTATATGCAAATACACATGCTCCCCCACTTTGAATTCTTGATGTACCCTCTTCTTATCAGCATATTTTTTCTGTCGATCCTGTGCGGTCTTGATGTTTCTTTATATTTTTTTAACAATTCTTTCCATCTCTTGTAAAGCATATGGTCCCAAAATTAGCTTATCCTGAGGTTGAATCCAACTCAAAGGAGTACGACACTGCCTTTCATAGAGTGCTTCGAAGGGACTCATTCTGATGGAGGATTGATAGCTGTTATTGTAGGCAACTTCCGCTAAATCCAAGTAGTCTTCCCATTTTTATGGCCTATCCATCACATACATTCTCAACATATCCTCTAAAATCTGATTTGTTCTTTCTGTCTAACAATCATTTTGAGGGTGATAGGCAGTGCTGAAATTCAGCTTAGTGCCCATGCCCCCAAATAGCCCTTTCCAAAAAGCTGCTGTGAATTTAGCATCTCTATCTGAAACAATCATCTTTGGGACCCCATGTAACCTTACTATCTCTTTTAGGAACACATCTACTACTTGGGCTATCCCGAAAGTAGATTTTACAGGTATTAAGTGTGCATCTTTTGTTAAGGTGTCTACTACTACCATAACTAAGTCATGCTGGTACTTGGTTCTACGTAACCCTGTTATGAAATCTATAGAAATGGTATCCCATTTCCATTCTGCAACTGGAAAGGGATTTAATAGATCAGCTGGGTGTTGATGTTCAACGTTGACTAGTTGGCATTCCATGCACCTAGCTAAGTATTTTGCTACATCCTTTTTCATTCCCGGCCAAAACAAATTCTTTTTCAGGGCTGTAAGCATTTTCTGATATCCAGGATGCCCTGCATATGGTTGTTTTTTATATTCATCTAAGATTTCTTTTTTCAAAGTTTCTACATTGGGGATATACAATATATTTTTGTAGCAGATCAGCCCCTTTCGGTTTTGAGTGTATTCAACCATCTCCTTCTTTAGTAATTTCACCTGTAGTGTCTCATAATTTGGATCCTGTTCTGTTGCCTTTTTCACTAGATCTTCTAAACAAAATTAGCACTGCTTCCAATGTTTTTTATGTTTTGGCAAGCATTTCTGCTCAGTGCATCAGCAATTATATTTTCTTTCCCTCTGATATGTTCTATGTCCATATCAAATTCACTCAGAAAAAAAAACCATCTGGCTTGTCGGGCATTCAAATCAGTTTGGGAAAAGAAATACTTAAGACTAATATGATCTGTCATCAATGTAAATTTCTTTCCAAGAAGATAGTGTCGCCACATCTTCAAGGCATGGATTACAGCAGCCAATTCCAAATCATAAGCACTATAGTTCTGTTCATGTGTCTAAAGTTTCCTAGACTCATATGCAATAACGGAATTTTCTTGCAACATGACTCCTCCCAACCCCTCTCTACAGGCATCTTTACATACAAACAAACTCTTTATCAGGATCTGCTGTAACACACCCAATTTATGTGTTTGAATTTCAAAGTTAGACATTTGAATTTTAAATCCTAAGGGGAGTGAACCCCAAAGGACAAGTATTTTGAGAATGTAATTAAGTAATTGAATTTGGAGAAATAAATAAAATGATTGTGTGCAAAATGACCAAAATGAGATTTATGAGATCACTTGCTAAATCCATGAGGATGGATAAAGAAAATACTTTCCCCAAAATCTTTCAAAAATCCTTGAAAGAAATTATTCCTAATTTAGATTTTTGAGGAAGAATCTAAATTCCCCAATGATGAGGAAAGTAGTTGGGAAGAGGTAAAAATCTGGAAAAGCTGGGGAAAAGCATAAAACATCTTTAAAGAATCCATAAAATGGGAAACCTAGGCAAACAGGAAGAAAAGCATCCTGATATTCTGGACGCAGAATTAGAAACAGGCTTTGGGGAACCATAGCTTAAATAAGCTACTCCTAAGAAGATTAGTGGTTGGCCTGTTCTAGGAGGTGATCTCAGCTCGGGGGTGAGTTCTGGGAGACAGAAGGACTCTAAGGTTGGGAGGTTGATCGACTGCATGAGTGGTATGTCTCTAATTTGATTGGTGTTTACTTACTGTGGTATGAATTGGCTACATATAACAGTTGATTTATATGTTATTAGATTTATTAATGCTACATTTAACAGAATTAATCATAGGGAATTCACACTTAAAATTCTGTATGGGTGTAGAGAAAAATTTTGTAGAATAGAATCCAACAGAAACTCTAAACCAAGGTTGGTTTAAATCTGAGGATACATATTCTCTACAGATAATTTACTGTAATTTACTTCTAATCTATCAGTATACAATTATGATCATGATTAGGTAAATTGAAGAGAAATTCTCCAAAATCCCTAAACCAATCCTTAGGGTAAAAGCTGGAGATTTCTAATATCTCATAATTCACAAATTTGTAACTTTAATCTGCTTCTGTGAGAAATGGAGCAGTGATAGATTAAGTGCATAGAGTGCAGAATTAATTAATTAGTAGTTACTAAGTGAAGAACAGAGAGGTATAATATTTTCAACAGCTGTACATGTTAACAGCAATATAATTACTATTTCCTTTAACAAGGATTGAATGGAAGAGTAGGAAATTTTAATGTTATAAAAATTATTTAAGTAGCAAGGGAATGAATCCCAAAACATGATCAGTTCTGCAGAAATAACTAGAACAAGAGATCTAGGTATGAAAGAGATGTGAGTAGTTATAAGGAAATGAAAATAAGACCCAACTAGAAATATATACAGGAAAACAAGAAGAGCATGGGAACCTACGAGAATATAGTATTTGTATCTCATACATTTTAAATGGATATATATGAGAATGGACACACAAACCTATGCATGCAATTGTATGTATAGACAGATATAAGTAAAGTAATTCAGCTTAAACATGAGTATGGGGAGACTGTTAGCTCATGACAAATATATAGTACAAGTATTAAGAAATATCTAGCTACAGGACCAAATTTACATGTGCATACAAAATTTAAAATGAAATATAACTCTCCAGAAACCCTGAGAGTCTCTTGTAAGAGTCATGAAAAACATAAATAGCTAGGAGGCCTTGTACAATTAAACAACATTAGCTATAAAGAGAATTATATCAGCTACAACCACTGCTATGATAAGCAAAGTAAAAGAAGAATAACTCATTTGTGTTAAATCGTATCCACTCATACTCAATGAATCATTCTGTGCGAGGAACCATGAGGCAGTCCATAAAATTAAGAACTGTAGCTTCGTTGAAATTATGGAAAACAAGAATATAAGTGACAATATATACAAAGGTCCCGATACCCGCCACAAAAATCTGAGCCTGTAGGGCTAGGGTCTCATAATTGAATCCATAGTCACAATTAAAATTTTAAAACATTAAAGAGTACCAACATACGAATGAAAAATATTAACATTCTGACTCTGACAGAGTCTAGTCCGTCAAAGGACGTTGTGTAAAAACCTAAGGGAGTAATGATTCTGCATAAATAAGACGGAACAATGCAACGAGAGGGTGATATTATCCCCACAGGCATATACCGACCTGAAATGCCAAGGGAGATGAAATTAATATCCAGTGAAATGAAAGGGCTCATAGCTGCCTACAAAGGAATATGAATGAGTCTGCGTTACCTATGGAAAAACACAGTCAGGATAGGAAATAAGTTAATAGAGCAGTTGATAAAAAAAAAAAATCGTTCGAATATAGAAATTACTCATAAAATCAATAAGTTACCTGTAAACCAAGACTCGCGTTTCTTATAAGCTCTTTGCATCAACGTTGGAAGCAGAATATCAACTAAATTGAAATCCAGAAGGATGATAGTAGATGGAAACAAAGATATATGTACATAATGAGGAAAAAACAAACCTCAAAAAGTCAGAATGAACGACTATCGCTCTCCTGCGACGAGGCGGATCAAGTAAATTTCAACTCTACATGGTATGAACAAAATAATTTAATTATCAGTTAATGAAATCGAGAAAGGAGCAATGTCGACAATAAACCAGAGAGAGAATACAACGAAAAATATGCCCAGAAGATATAACGTGAACGGTTTCAAACACAACTGAACCCTAAACGTAATCTCCAGAACGAAATGCATTCACCTCATTAATGTTCAAAGACTTCCTCAGAAAAGAAGTATGACAAGTTCTGAGTGACGAACCTGGTCTCCAATCACAAAATGCGAAACGAGTGTATAAAATGATTACCTGGTAGCGTTCCAGTGTTGTACACAAGCCACGAATCTCCTTCGTGAACTGGGGTGAGTAGACCATATGAAGGGCAAAGACCTTGCCTTCAACCCCAGTTGCAGAGCTGCGAGGTGAAGAGATGAACAAACAAACGATACACGCATTAACTATCTCTACACAAAAATAAGGACTTATATAATCATTCAAGAACCCTAGAAAACCTAATACGAAAGGATTGCAGCTGTCCACTTGGAAAAATCATAAGACGAAAGCCACAGATCGAAGGGTTGGCGGGTGCAATTACACCAGTCGTGTAACATTAATGGTGCCAAGATACGAAATGAAACTCAGACATCCTGTTCGTATGAGGAAGATTGCCTTGTAAACCGAGTAAGCTCGAATGGTGTTTGACAAATCGACGTGGATCTACCACGTTAATGGGAGAATGGGATGAAACTCGTGATAAATCATAAGCCGATTCCCAAACCTTACGCCCTACGTGGAAATCAATAAACGTATTCAAGTTTCACATTTAATGTTGATATGAAACCTCATGTACCATGAGATGCGAAGATATCAACGCAGATTTGAAAACAAATATGAATGCCACCTCATCTGACCGCCAGAAGCACGAAATAGCCATTCATAACAACATGAAAATTAACTAATTATGTCACAATGTAAAAGGTATACAACAGAAAAGTAAGGGGAAAATCGAGGACATAAATTGTGGTATAAGGTGGAAGGTTTCGTGTGGGTCTCCAAACACCTGAA
This sequence comes from Pinus albicaulis, assembly GCA_034641835.2. NCBI lineage: Eukaryota > Viridiplantae > Streptophyta > Pinopsida > Pinales > Pinaceae > Pinus > Pinus albicaulis. Next base: position 167,524 of record JAXQQM020063156.1, on the reverse strand, counting down.
TCCGTATAATGCATGAAAATGATTAAAGGCCAAGAGCCAACAACCACCAAAGTGAAGGTTAACCATAGGTGCTCGATGCGACCTTCATAGAAACTGAAATGATATTAAATCACTCCACACTTGGAGTTAGAATAACATCAAACAAGTTAAAGAGGAAGTAATAGAGATGTACTTGGGGGTATGGAGATATATTAAATAACTCATATGGGAAATCATGAAATGTGATTTATATCAATAGAGAATTTAGATTTTATAAACTATTCTTGAAATTATGAAAGTTTTGGAGGAAAAAAAAAAAAATTTGAGTAAATGGGAGGTGTGACAAATGATATCAGAGCCCAAGTTATAAAACTGGGTTGGCGACATTGTGCTCACTGTTGCTGTGTGTTCACTGTATAAATTGATTTCTGTGGAAAAAAGATATATATATATTTTCACTGATTTGTGTTGTGTAGTGTACAGTGGTGCTGAAATGGCAGAAGGTGACAAAATTTATGTTGACCTGCGTGATGAGGATAATGCACCAGATCCCAATGCACCCATGATGGCTATGTTGCAGAGGTTGCAACAAGAATTGGCTGAGATAAAAAGGCAGAATGACAGATTGTCATTAGCTAGTGAGGAGCAGGAAAAGCTCATCAGATAATTAACTTCGCGGAACAGCCAGGAAGACGAAGGTTATGGAAAGAGGAAGACTGATGAGTTTGAGGATGATGATGCTATTAAGTATCAGTATAAGCAGAAAAAAGAATTACAAGGGAAATTCTGAATGATCAAACCTCCCTCCTATGATGGGGAGAAGGAGGAAGATGCTGAAGCATGGTTGTTGAACATGATTAAGTACTTCCAGGTCTATGAATATGAAATAAATCTGAAGGCCAGATTAGTTGTCTACCAGCTACAAGGTAAGGCTACCTTGTGGTGGGAGGAGACAAAAATGGTGCATGCCATTGATGAAAAGACAGTCACGTTGGAAGATTTCCAGGTTAAGTTCAAAAACCGATATATGAATGAACGTTACTATGATGATAAAGCCAACGAATTTCATGAACTTAGACTGGGAAAGCTCACTATTGATGATTTTGTTACCAAGTTTACAAATTTGTTGAGATATGTACCCTACATAAGGGAAGAAAATGCCAAGGTACAAAGGTTTATGAATTGTTTGCCTGTTGTATACAAGGAGAAGATTGAGTTTGATAACCCAAAAACAATGGACGAAGCTGTTATAAAAGCTAGATTGTGCTACCAATAGTTTAAAGGAAAAACTGAACATGGAAAAGGCTCAGCCAATAAGACTGAATTCAAAGGGAAGAAACAGAAACCAGCCTATTTGAAGAATTTTGGCAGAGATCATCAGCGGAAAAAGTTTAATAAACCCAAAGAAATTCAAACTACTCAGTCCCAAGTGGCCTCAAAACAAATAGAGGGAGACAATAAGAAAGAGGGCACAATAAAAATAAGAGAACCCCTGAAATGTTGGCGGTGTGGAGAACCCCATCTGTTGAGAGATTTCCCCCATCAAAACATTCAGATGATTATGAGAGATCGAGAAGCCACTACAGTAAATGACATAGCCATAAATATACCAACTATCAGTGCAGCCTTGGAAAATCGACAAGCAGAACATCAAGCTACTATGGTTGAAATGGAGGGTAAGATTTTTGACCAATCTGTTTCAGTTTTGATTGATTCGGGTGCTTCCTTGAGTTACATTTGTCCAAAAATTATAGAAAAATGTAATCTTAAAACTGAAAAATTTCAGCAGTCCTAGTTGGTACAGCTGGCTACTGGAACTAAAAGAAAGGTAACACATAAATTGCCCCGAACAACAATCAAATTAAATGATTTTCAAACAGAAGTAAATTTGAACATTCTGCCCTTAGGTTCATATGACCTGCTGATAGGAATGGACTGGCTGGAAAAGAAGAAAGCCTTGATGAACTGCTGGGATAAGACTTTGATTGTGTAGATGAGGAAGGGAAACCTTTTATTCTCAAAGGAAAACCAAACTCATTCTAAGACAAATATCAGCACTGCAATTAAAAAGAATAGCTAGAAAAGGATATCAGGTTTATGCAGTACATGTGGAAGAAATAGAATAGAAAACTGAAGAAAACCTACTAGATGTATTACCAGTGATAAGGGAATTTAAAGAATTTTTTCCAGATGAGATCCCTCATCTTCCCCCCAAAAGAGAAATTGACTTTTCCATCGATCTAATGCATGGAGTAGCACTTGTTTCCCAAGCTCCTTATCGAATGAGTCCCCTTGAGCTTATGGAACTGAAAATGGAATTACAAGAAATGTTAGATAAAGGGTATATCAGACTGAGTGTGTCTCCTTGGGGAGCACTGGTGCTATTCGTGAAAAAGAAAGATGGCACTTTTCGGATGTGCATTGATTATCATCAATTGAATAAGTTGACCATTAAAAATAGATACCCTTTGCCTAGAATTGATGATATTTTTGATCAATTAAGAGGAGCTTCAATATTTTTAAAGATTTTTTTAAGGACTGGTTATCACCAACTCAGAATTAAAGAAGAAGACATCAGCAAAACAACTTTTCGAACCAGGTATGGTCACTAAAAATTTGTAGTCCTACCTTTTGGTTTGACAAATGCCCCTGCCACCTTTATGTGCCTAATGAACAACGTGTTAAATAAGTACTTGGATGAATTTGTTATGGTGTTCATAGATGATATTTTAGTCTACTCAAAAAGTGAGGAGGAGCATAAAGAACACTTGAGGATAGTATTGCAAACTTTAAAAGAAAACCAGTTATATGCCAAGTTCAGTAAATGTGAATTTTATAAAGACAAGATTCAATATTTGGGGCATATTATTTCTGAACAAGGCCTTGCTGTTGACCCTGAAAAGATAAAGGCTATAAAAGAATGGCTTGTACCAACTGATGTTTCAGCAATGAGATCATTTATGGGGATTTCAGGCTATTATCGCAGATTTGTTGAGAGATTTTTTGCCATAGCATATCCCATAACATCATTGCAAAGGAAGGGTGTCAAGTTTGAGTGGACTGAAAAATGCCAAAATAGTTTTGACCAATTAAAACTAAAACTTACTACCGCCCCCATACTGAAGATTGCAGATCCTGATAAAGAATTTTTCATATGTACATATGCTTGTAGAGAGGGGTTGGGAGGAGTTCTCTTGCAGGAGAATTCAGTTATTGCATATGAATCTAGGAAATTGAAGATACATGAATAGAAATATAGTGCCTATGATTTAGAATTAGCTGTTGTTATCCATGTTTTGAAAATGTGGCGACACTATCTCCTTGGGAAAAAGTTTACATTGATGACTGATCATGTTAGTCTCAAATATTTCTTTTCCCAAACTGATTTGAATGCTAGACAAGCTAGATGGCTGTCTTTTCTAAGTGAATTTGACATGGATATAAATCATATCAGAGGGAAAGAAAATGAAATTGCTGATGCCTTGAGTAGAAATTCTTTTCAAATTCTGGGCAGTAGTGGAAGTAGTGCCCAGTTTGATTTAGAAGAGTTAGTGAAACAGTCAGCAGACCAGGATCCCAATTATGAGAACATACAAGTGAAAATCTTGAAGAAGGGGATGGCCGATTTCACTCAAAACCAGAAAGGACTGATCTGTTATAAAAACCGGTTGTATATTCCCAATGTGGAATCCTTGAAAAAGGAGATTCTAGATGAATATCACAAATAGCCATATGCAGGACATCCAGGATATCAGAAAATGTTAATAACTTTGAAAAAGAAGTTGTTTTGGCCAGGAATGAAGAGATATGTAGCAGAATATTTAACTAGATGCATGGAATGTCAACTAATCAAAGTTGAGCATCAGCATCCTACTGGTCTTTTAAACCCGTTTCCGATTTCAGAATGGAAATGGGATACAGTTTCCATGGATTTCATAACATGATTACCCAAAACAAAATATCAACATGATTCAGTGATGGTGGTAGTAGACACTTTAACAAAAGCTGCACATTTAATACCAGTGAAATCTACCTTTGGGACAGCCCAAGTAGCGAATGTGTTTTTGAAGGAAGTAGTAAGACTCCATGGGGTTCCGAAGGTGATTGTTTCTGACCGAGATGCTATGTTTACAGCAGATTTTTGGAAAGGACTATTTGGAGGGATGGGTACTAAGTTGAATTTTAGTACTGCTTACCACCCTCAGACAGATGGTCAAATAGAAAGAACTAATCAAATTTTGGAGGACATGTTGAGAATGTATGTGATGGATAGGCCATCAAAGTGGGAATATTTCTTGCACTTAGCTAAATTTTCCTATAATAATAGCTACCAAGCCTCCATCAAAATGAGTCTGTTTGAGGCACTGTATGGAAGAAAATGTCGTACTCCTTTGAGCTGGAGCCAGCCAGAACATAAACTCATGTTGGGACCAGATGCTTTACAAGAAATGGAAAGAATTTTTAAACAGATACAAAGAAACATCAAGACAGCACAAGATCTTCAGAAAAACTATGCTGATAAGAAAAGAGTGCATCGAGAATTTAAAGTGGGGGAGCATGTGTACTTGCGTATTAAACCCAAAAATAGCACACTTGATGCTGGAAGTTGTGCAAAACTGGCTCCTAGATATTGTGGTCCTTTTGAAGTACTAGAAAGGGTGGGACCAGTGGCTTACAAGCCGGCCTTACCACCCCATGTTAGAGTTCATGACGTGTTTCATGTTTCGTTATTAAAAAGATATGTACATGATGCTTCTCACATATTTTATTGGAATGTTGTACATGTGGAACCAGAAGGGGAGTTTATGCAAGAACTGCTTCAAATATTGGAGCGGGAAGAAATTGAATTGAGAAACCGAACGGTAGCAAGAGTAAAGGTGCAGTGGAAGCACTTTACTGCGGAAGAAGCTACCTGGGAAAGAGAATCTGAAATGATGGAAAGATATCCATTTTTGTTGAAAAAAAAAAGAACTCTAGTAGTTGAATAATAACACAAAGGACGGTGTTTATTTTCAGAGGGGGAATATGTAACACCCCCAATTCATGTGTTTGAATTTCAAAGTTAGACATTTTAATTTTAAATCCTAAAGGGAGTGGACCCCAAAGGACAAGTATTTTGAGAATGTAATTAAGTAATTGAATTTGGAGAAATAAATAAAATGATTGTGTGTGGAATGACCAAAATGAGATTTATGAGATCACTTGCTAAATCCATGAGGATGGATAAAGCAAATACTTTCCCCAAAATCTTTCAAAAATCATTGAAAGAAATTATTCCTAATTTAGATTTTTGAGGAAGAATCTAAATTCCCCAATGATGAGGAAAGTAGTTGGGAAGAGGTAAAAAGCTGGAAAAGGAGGGGAAAAGCATAAAACAGCTTTAAAGAATCCCTAAAATGGGAAGCCTAGGCAAACAGAAAGAAAAGCATCCTGATATTCTCGACGCAAAATTAGAAACAAGCTTTGGGGAACCATAGCTTAAATAAGCTGCTCCTAAGCAGATAAGTGGTTGGTCTGTTCTAGGAGGTGATCTCAGCTCGGGGGTGATTTTTGGGAGACAGAAGGACTCTAAGGTTGGGAGGTTGGTCGACTGCATGAGTGGTATGTCTCCAATTTGATTGGTGTTTTTACTTGCTGTGGTATGAATTGGCTACACATAATAGTTGATTTATATGTTATTAGATTTATTAATGCTACATTTAACAGAATTAATCATAGGGAATTCACCCTTAAAATTCTGTATGGGTGTAGAGAAAAATTCTGTAGAGTAGAATCCAACAGAAACTCTAAACCAAGGCTGGTTTAAATCTGAGGATACATATTCTCCATGACACCTATCGTAACTACTTCCCCGATTACCCACATAAAATTGCGACTGCGATTAGGTAAATTGAAGAGAAATTCTCCAAAATCCTAAACCAATCTTTTTAGGTGTTGGAAAGATTTCTAATATCTCATAACTACAAATTTGTAACTTTAATATGCTTCATGGAGAAATGCAGCAGTTGGAGAAATTACACAGAGTAATTAATTAATTAGTAATTACTAAGTGAAGAGCAAGAGAGGTATAATATTTTCAACAACAAGATGCTAACACTAATATAATTACCATTTCCTTTAATGGGACAGATCGAATGGAAGAGTAGGAAATTTTAATGTTATAAAAATTATTTAAGTAGGCAAGTGAACCTACAAGAATATAGTATTTGTATCTCATACATTTTAAATGGATATATATGAGAATGGACACACAAACCTATGCATGCAATTGTATGTATAGACAGATATAAGTAAAGTAATTCAGTTTAAACATGACTATCGGGAGACTGTTAGCTCATGAGAAATATATAGTACAAGTATTTAGAAATATCTAGCTACAGAACCAAATTTACATGTGAATACAAAATTTAAAATGAAATATAACTCTCCAGAAACCCTAAGAGTCTCTTGTAAGAGTCATGAAAAACATAAATAGCTAGGAGGCCTTGTACAATTGAACAACATTAACTATAAAGATAATTATATCAGCTACAACCATTGCTATGATAAGAAAAGTAAAAGAAGAATAACTCATTTGTTTTAAATCGTATCCACTCATACTCAATGAATCATTCCATGCGAGGAAGCATGAGGCAGTCCATAAAATTAAGAATTGTAGCTTCGTTGAAATTATGGCAAAAAAGAATATAAGTGACAATATATACAAAGGTCCCAATACCCGCCACAAAAATCTGAGCCTGTAGGGCTAGGGTCTGATAACCGAATCCATAGTCACAATTAAAATTTTAAAACATTAAAGAGTACCAACATACGAATGAAAAATATTAACATTCTGACTCTGACAGAGTCTAGTCCGTCAAAGGACGTTGTGTAAAAACCTAAGGGAGTAATGATTATGCATAAATAAGATGGAACAACGCAATGAGAGGGTGATATTATCCCCACAGGCATATACCGACCTGAAACGCCAAGGGAGCCGAAATTAATATCCACTGAAATGAAAGGGCTCATAGATGCCTACAAAGGAATATGAATGAGTCTGCGTTACCTGTGGAAAAACACAGCCAAGATAGGAAATAAGTTAATAGAGCAGTTGATAAAAAAAAAAAATTCGTTCGAATAGAGAAATTACTCATAAAATCAATGGGTTACCTGTAAACCAAGACTCTCATTTCTTACAAGCTCTCTGCATCAACGTTGGAAGTAGAATATCAACTAAATTGAAATCTGAAAGGATGATAGTAGATGGAAACAAAAATATATGTACATAATGAGGAAAAAACAAACCTCACAAAGTCAGAATGAACGACTATCACTCTCCTGCGACGAGGCGGATCAAGTAAATTTCAACTCTACACGGTATGAACAAAATAAGTTAATTATCAATTAACGAAATCGACAAAGGAGCAATGTCGAAAATAAACCAGAGAGAGAATACAACGAAAAATATGCCCAAAAGATATAATGTGAACGGTGTCAAACGCAACTGAACCCTAAACGTAATCTCCAGAACGAAATGCATTCACCTCATTAACGTTCAAAGACTTCCTCAGAAAAGAAGTATGACAAGTTCTGAGCAACGAACCTGGTCTCTAATCACAAAATGCAAAACGAGTGTATAAAATTATTACCTTGTAGCATTCCAGTGGTGTAGACAAGCCACGAATCTCCTTCGTGAACTGGGGTGAGTAGACCATATGAAGGGCAAATACCTTGCCTTCAACCCCAGTTGCAGCGCTGCGAGGTGAAGAGATCAACAAACAAACGATGTAGGCGGAAACTGTCTCTACACAAAAACAAGGACTTATATAATCATTCAATAACCCCAGAAAACCTAATACGAAAGGATCGCAGCCGCCCACTTGGCAAAATCACAAGAGGAAAGCCACGGATCGAAGGGTTGGCGGGTGCAATTACACCAGTCGTGTAACATTAATGGTGCTAAGATACGAAATGAAATTTAGACATCCTATTCGTATGAGGAAGATTGCCTTGTAAACCGAGTAAGCTCGAATGGTGTTTGACAAATCGACGTGGATCTACCACGTGAATGGGAGAATGGGATGAAACCCAGCATAACCCATACAATGCAACTGGAAGTAGTATAAAATCTGACGTGGAGAAGACTTATCCCGTCGCAATATACACATCACCTCAAGCTGATTCGATCCTTACGCCCTACGTGGAAATCAATAAACGTATTCAAGTTTCACATTTAATGTTGATCTGAAACCTCATGTACCATGAGATGTGAAGATATCAACGCAGATTTGAAAACAAATATGAATGCCACCTCATCTGACCGCCAGAAGCACGAAATAGCCATTCATATAACAATATGAAACTAAATTAAATTATGCTCACAACCAAAGGTATAGGAATATATGTGATGGGAAAAATCGAGGACATATAAATTGTAAAGGGGTACAGAATGCCTCGTGGGTATAGCCAACTCGAATCCATGGTATATAATGCATGAAAATGGGTTGAATGGCCAAGAGCCAATAACCACCAAAGTGAAGGTTAACCATAGGTGCTCGATGCGACCTTCATAGAAAATGAAATGATATTAAATCACTCCACACTTGGAGTTAGAATAACATAAAACAAGTTAAAGAGGAAGTAATATAGATGTACTTGGGGGTATGGTATTATACTAAAATGAATCATATGGGGAAAATAAAATATGATTTCACTAGTTAGAGAATTTAGATTTTTATGGTAAACCTATTCTTGAAATTATGAAAGGTTTGGAGAAAAAAAAAAAAACAAAAATTGAGTAAATGGGAGGTGTGACATCTGCAATCTTCAGTATAAGGGCTGTAGTGAGTTTTAATTTTAATTGTTCAAAACTATTTTTGCATTTTTCAGTCCACTCATACTTGACCCCCTTTCTTTGTAGTGAGGTTATGGGATATGCTATGGTAGAAAATCTCCCCACAAATCTGCGATAATAATCTGCAATCCCCATGAATGATCTCACTGCTAACACATCAGTTGGCACCGGCCATTCTCTAATAGCCTTTATCTTTTTAGGGTCAACAGCCAACCCTTGTTCATAAATAATATGACCCAAGTATTGGATCTTGTCCTTATAGAATTCACATTTATTGACTTGGCATATAACTAGTTTTCTTTCAAAGTTTGCAGCACTATTCTCAAGTGCTCTTTGTGCTCCTCCTCACATTTTGAATAAACTAAAATATCGTCTATGAACACTAGTACAAATTTATCCAAGTACTTATTTAAAACACTCTTCATTAAGCACATAAAGGTGGCAGGGGCATTTTTCAAACCGAAAGGTAGGACTACAAATTTGTACTGACCATACCTAGTTCGAAAAGTTGTTTTGCTAATGTCTTCCTCTTTAATTTTGAGCTAGTGATAGCCAGTCCTTAGATCAATCTTATAAAATACTGAGGCTCCTCGTACTTGATCAAAAAGATCATCAATTCTAGGCAATGGGTATCTTTTCTTAATTTTCAACTTATTCAGTTGACGGTAGTCAATGCACATTCTAAAAGTTCCATCCTTCTTTTTCACGAACAACACAGGTTCTCCCCAAGGTGACACACTGGGTCTAATATACCCTTTATCCAACAACTCTTGCAACTGCATTTTCAATTCCATGAGTTCAGGGAGATTCATCCGATAAGGGGATCTGGAAATAGGTGTTGCTCCAGGCACCAAATCGATCGAAAAATCAATCTCTCTTCCAGGGGGAAGATGAGGAATCTCATTTGGAAAGACTTCCTTAAACTCTCTTACCACTGGCAGTGTGTCCAATAGATTTTCTTCAGGTTGCTGTCCTAATTCTTCAACATGGACAGCATATACTTGATATCCCTTCCTAACTATCCTCTTTAATTGCAGAGCTGATATTTGTCTGACAGAAATTGGTTTTGGTTTTCCTTTGAGTATAAAGGGTCTCCCTTCCTCATCTATGCCTTGCAATGTTTTATCCCAACAATTCATCATAACCTTTCTCTTTTCTAACCAGTCCATTCCTATCAACATGTCATATTAACCTAAGGGCAGAATGTTTAAGTTTACTTCTGTCTGAACATCATTCAATTTAATTGCTGTTTGAGGTAACTTATGAGTCACGTTTCGCTTGGTTCCAGTGGCTAGCTAGACCAACCAAGAGTGCTAAAATTTTTCAATTTTGAGATTGCATTTCTCTACAACTGGTGGACTAATGTAACTAAAAAAATCGCCCGGATCAATTAAAATTGTAACAGATTGGTCAGCAATCTTACCTTCTATTTCAACCATGGTAGCTTGGTGTTCTTCTTCTCGATTCTCCAAGGCTGCACTGATAGTGGGTATATTTATTGCTATGTCATTCACAGTGGTAGCTTCTCGATCCCTCATAATCATCTGAATGTTTCGGTGTGGACAATCCCTCAACAGATGAGGTTCTCCACAACCCCAACATTTCAACGGCTCCCTCATTTTAACTGTGCCTTCCTTCTTATTTTCTCCATCTAGTTGTTTGGAACCAACTTGGGACTGAGCAATTTGGCTTTCTTTTGGTTTATTAAACTTTTTCCACTGATGATCCCTACCAAAATTCTTTAAGTAAGCTGGTTTCTGTTTCTTTCCCTCGATTTCACCTTTGTTTATCCAACCTTTTCCATGCTCACCCTTTCCTTTAAACTGTTGGTAGCATAATCTAGCTTTTCTTACTGCTTCATCCATAGTTTTTGGGTTATCAAACTCTATATTCTCTTTGTACACAACAGGTAAACAGTTAAAAAACCTTTTCACCTTTGCCTTCTCTTCCCGAATGTAAGGCACATATCTTAACAAATTTGTAAACTTAATGACAAACTCATCAATAGTGAGCTTTCCCAGTCTAAGTTCATGAAATTCCTTTAATTTATCATCATAATAACGTTAGTTTAAATAGAGGTTTTTAAACTTGACTTGGAAATCTTCCCAAGTCATATTTTTTTCATCAATGGCATGGACCATTTTCGTCTCCTCCCACCACAAGGTAGCCTTACCTTGTCATTGGTAGACAGCTAATCTGGCCTTCATATTTCTTTCATATTCATAGACCTGGAAATACTTAATCATGTTCAACAACCAGGCTTCAGCATCTTCCTCCTTCTCCCTATCATAGGAGGGAGGTTTGATCTTTCGGAATCCCCCCTATAATTCCTTTATCTACTTATATTGATGCCTGGTAGCATCATCTTCCTCAGAATCATCATTCTTCCTCTTTCCGGAACCTTCACCCTCTTGGTTGTTCCGCAAAGTTAATTCGCTGATGAGCTTTTCCTGCTCCTCATTGGCTAATGACAATCTGTCATTCTGGCTTTTTAGCTCAGCCATTTCTTGTTGCAAACTGTGCAACATAGCCATCACCGGAGCGTTGGGATCTGGTGTATTATCTTCCTCATGTAGATCAACATAAATTTCATCACTTCCAGCCATTGGAATTGTCTGTTTCAGCACCACACTGTACGATAAACAACACATATTAGTAATAAAAAAAAAATTTGTTAACAATAAATAATTTATACAGTGAGCACACAACAACAGTGAGCACAACAACAAAAGCCCAATTTTTTGTAACATGAGCTCTGATACCATTTGTCATGTCTCCCTCTTCACGACATTTTTTTTTTTCCATATGAACTTATTTCACACAATGGTAAAATTTCCTAACATGCTCTCACATAATGTTCCTCATATTTATGGAAGGACTGTATACTTGGTTTGTCTTTAACCTAACTTTCTCCTTTTCTCATTTCTTCTACGAGAGTTCGTAGGTGTATATGTTTTTTTATATATATATTAGAAGTCATATGTGAGTATGGTCTAAACCATATAAAGAATCTTCGTTACAGCTTTAGAGCCATTACGTTGTTAATTTGTAATGTGCAATGAGCGTTCTCACTTGCCTCCTGGTCTCATGCAACCTTAGGCATCTTGGTGTTATTAAATAATATACCATAGTAATGGCACTCATCGTATGAGTTGATTGTATACAAATTTTGCTGGTACATTTGATTTCGGTACATTAATTTGGTCTCACGCTCGTATCTTTAGCGTGGATTCATCTTTAGGGTTCCCGCCTCCACTTCTATGTTTCCATGTTGATGATTGTCCTTTGTAGTCAGTTTTACATATGTTTCTATCCTCCTCATTTATGGCATTTATTCCCTGGTGTAACTCTTCATCGGCCTCCATTTGACATTTTCTTGATTTCCCCACTGTGAATCATCGATCCGTTGAGCATTGTCTTGATGCATGACACTTGTAGGGTCAAGATGCATGAGGGTTTCGCTCTGAATTATAGTTATTTTTGTTTACATACTTTGGCACATGATTCATTTTCCTTTCTCCTGTGTGGTCTTTGCTATGGTCGTATGCTCTGAGGTTGTTCATCTGGCATCCATGGAACTCTCCACAAGCTCTCCCACAATGCAGACTTATATGCCTTCTTACTCTCGTGCTAAATTTTACCTCTGATACATAATTTTTCTTTCGTTATAGGGTGTATGCTCTTGCAGAGCCGAGCTTGGGATTTAACTATATGCCTATTTCTCTTTGCGCAGAATGCATTTGAGTTTATATGGTTGTTTTCTTTTTCTTCTATGGCTTGAAATCCACATTCGAACGTTTCTATGGTTTCAAAGTTCATATAATTTCTCCCTATCGTTCGTTAGTTTTATATATGTTCTGTGTTTTTAATACCAGATCGATTCATTGATTTAACCAATTGCCTTGTGCTTCTACCTTCTCGTCTTGATTAAGGCAATCATTTGAATTCTCTGGTCTCAAAATTTCCATCGTCGGCGTGGTGAAGGATTCCTATTCATAGGTAATTTCTCTCTGGTTCCTTTTTCCATAGATGCACTAGATATCAACAATTTTCCTCAAGGTTTAATGAAAAATCATTCCTTTTGATTTTCTTAGGCCTCAGTTTACCTCGGTGTAGGATTTGACCAGACCAGGTAACTATTTATTCTTGCGTTCAGGATATTACTTTGTTCATCTTCGAAGATTTCATAACGCAAAATTAAATTTAGTTTTCATGCTTATGTCTTATATAGGTATTGTCACGTTGTAACTCTACTCACGAACTTGTTTTTCCCGCCTATTCGCCTTCTTCAGGTAGGTGTACTGAATTATATTTTTTTCTTCTTTCATACCAGGTCCTCGGCCTCCCCAGAGGTCATGCGAGGGTTTTGGACTTTACAATTCGTACTCAACCCTCACCTGTGTTTTATGGGAAATTTTATAAGTTTGTCATAATATTGTTTTTATGACTATTATACTCGTTTACACGACGACTTGGTGATGTCTTAACGACAGTGACCTGATAAGTTAACTTATGGTGTTATTGCCTTGAATTGCAAAGTCGCATCAGATATATTGTATATTCAGGATGATTTCACATGGGTCTCCATGCCAGTAGTGTTGATTTTAGTATTGATTTATATGATTACTCTTGGGACTGTGGTGACGTATTTTTTTTTACTACAGAATGATGCCACTAATTACACATACTTTGTCTTCGTGCCATAGATAAATTCTGGGTGATAATACTGCTCCTTCCATAACAGTTTTATTAATGCTCCCTTAAAACTGAATACTAATTTTCATGGAAATTAAAATTTTTCTCTTCTACCTCTTTCTTATCCACTAAATGATGAAAAGTTAGTAAGAGCATGGCGTCCTGGAGTAATTATGACTTTTAACAGTTAGCTGATCCTATGTTTATTTCAGAGTCTACTTTCAGTTTACATAATTTCCTTCACTCTTGTTTGTTTACTCTATAACCTACTCATGCAGTGTCTTAAATACCCCTCATGTATTAACCAGAGTATAGAGATAAAATTTTATGTGTAAAGGATGTGGGTCTTCACATTTGTTCAACCATATGCTTACATTGTTGAAATTCTGATAGGAAGTGTTATCACTGATACACTCCAGATTTTTTCTAAATTGTTTTTCAATAAAATCTTTCATTTACATGTATTAGAATCACACATGAGTATCTTTCTTGATCTTTGTTATATATATATATATATATATATATATATATATATGTCTGTATGTATGTATGTATATATAATATCACCTATTTAAGTTGCATGTTACCTTTTAGCTTCCTGACACAGGATTTTGGTCTATTAGTTGGCAGTCTCTAAATGAGTTTTATCTTTAAATGTCAAAATACTTATCATGCATATGTATAACAGTAACATAGTAGTAATTGACAGTTTTCTTTTCTCACTATTGCTATCCATAATGCAGATCAAAATATATCTATTTACAAGTAACTGGTATATTTTTATTAAACACCCTCATTTGTATGCAGATTTATAGAGGAATGCTCTACTTGTTTCCTCATTGTGCATTCTGCTTTCTCATAATAACCCTAGTCATTTTATTACTGTTTTGGTGTTAATTTTCTGCATACTGTAATCAACTTTATACTTGCACTGGTATACACTTATTTGATTAATGCATTTCTCATAGGGAATAAATTCTAGAGTATGTTTAGTTTCAGTCATACCTATTGCTTATGGGATTATCATACTTTCTCTTACTATATGTAACAGATATTTTATTAGTCTTAGAAGCAGATTAAAGTTAAATCACTAATTTATCTCTGGACTAACATGCATCCTCAGATTTAAACCAACATTGGTTTAGAGACTCTCATGGATTCTCCCCACATATTTCTATTCCTCCAACTCCGCAGAATTAAGAGGGTTAATTCCTTCTAAACAATTCTGTTAAATGTAGGAATTAACAATTCCAATAATTTAATAAACAATTTTATATAACCATTTTGTGCAGAAATATATACTAAACACCATTCATAAACTTAGAGACATACCACTGCTGCAATTGACCAACCTCCCAACCTTAGAGTTCTTCTGTCTCCCAGAACTCACCCACGAGATGAGATCCTCTCCTAGAACATGCCAACCTCTAATCTGTTCAGGAATAGCTTATTTAAGCTTTTGCTCCCCAAAGCCTGTTTCTAATTCTGCATCCAGAATTACAGGATGCTTTTATTCCTGTTTGCCTAGGCTTCCCTTAATTAGGGACTTTTAAAGCTGCTTTTTGCTTTTCCAGCTTTTTACCTCTTCCCAAATACTCTCCACCTCATTGGGGAAAATCTAGATTTTTCCTCAAAAATCTAAATTAGAAATAAATTCTTTCAAGGATTTTTGAAAGATTTTTGGGGAAAATATTTGCCTCTTTCCATCCTCATGGATTTGGAAAGTGATCTCATAATTCTCATTTGGTCAATTTGCACAGAATTATTTTATTTAATTTTCCATAATTAAATACTTAATTACATCCACAAAATACTTATCCATTGGGGTCCACTCCCCTTGATTCAGAGCCAAATGTCTAGCTTCAGAGGGACATAAACTAGGGTGTTAAAATTTCATTCCCCAGACATTCATTGATAACTAATTCTTACCTCATGAAAATAGGTCTGAGATGTGTTTCGCATTTAGTGTTTCAATCACCTCGAGTAATGAGATATGACCGCATGACCAAGAGAAAGATATGAATTATCCATAATAAATATTTTGATGCCAATTCCATTATGAGGTTCAACTTGCCCCTTCATAATTCTTGCTAGTTCGAAAATGCAAAGGGATATTTTGAATAAAGGTCCAATCTGCCCATTAATGATTATGACTTGTTGCAGAATGCAAAGAAATATTTTGATGCCAATTCTATTATGAAGGTCCAATATACCCCTTCATGATTCTGGCTACTTCCATTATGCAATGGAATAGATCTTCAAGTTTCAGTAAAATTATTTCTACATATTTAAATAAGGTAAAAATAAAAATAATCAGATTATAAAACATACAAACATTTTCTTTCGTATCATCAAAAACAGAGCACTTTAAAAATAGGGTGCTTATAATATATATATATATATATATATATATATATATATATAAGCAAAAAAGTAAAAAGGCTAGCTAACTTATATCTTACCAGCAAATTCCAATAAACCTACTACTCAAAACTTGGGTGCCACGAAAATGATTTTTTTTTATTTTAAGTGCCACCTCACTTCTGATTGGCTTCCATATCTTGCTGGGATGGCCACCTACCTCATGAAAATATTTCATGTTTGTGGTTCAGATTTAGTGTTTAAGTCACTCAGAGTAATCAGATGAGTTGAGTTGGCCTGAATAAGAGGTGACATGGATGGAAATATATTTCACAGAATAGCTTGCTTACACCGTAATACCTCTCTATTTATGGTTCGTTACTGTGAAACGAGAATTCCATGAAGTTTCAGATAGTTAAAATTGAAGCCAAAATGAAATAGAACTCTCGTTAGAAAGTTATACAAAGATTTTGTGTGTGGTGGTGCAAGAACCAAAATTTTGTGAAATTGTTGAGCAGGGACGCCATGAATAGGGGAATGTTTCCCCGAATGTGGTGAAAAAAAAAATTCAAAAAATATAATCTTTTTTTTTTTTTTAAGAATAGTAGTAGTTTTTAATGGTAGAAATATACTCATACCATGTTTCAAAAATATATCGTGTGATATATGTATCTATATTTCTCAAAAAAAAAAAATCTTAGAACTCGATATTTGTAAGTCAAATTTTCCAAAATTTCTGCTAAATTATCTCAAAATACTACAAGAATTTCCATTGTTTTCGAGTAAAATTGTGACCATGTATGTATAGTATCATCGATATGGAATCATTGTGTAGATATAGAAATGGAAGATAAGATTAGGGTTTAATGAAGAAGAAATTTACCTTTCATCGTTTCCAATTACGGTCATGTATGGCACTCGTGAAGCAATTGGATTGATTAACTACAAAAAGTAGTCCCACTTAACCAAGAAACCTGTAGCATAGCTAATGTCTCCAATATGAAAGCTGAATCCACCTCTCCCTCCAGCACTTTCTCTTTTATAACTTCTATTATCCCAAGTGACCCTGGCCTTTCTCTTTTATGACTTCTATTATCCCAAGTGAAATCGGCTGACCATATCAATCACACGAGCTATTCAAGCATAGCACACATGAGCTATTAAAACTACTTTGACAAGATTTATTTTTCGGTTATGGCTTCAAAATTCATTGAGAAGAAATAATATATTGAAAGAGCTCCTAAATCGTGAAGCTGTTAACTTTTTTTACTTAAAATACATCATTATTAATTAATCAATATTAAATTTAAAATATTTCAAAAGTATTTAAAACTTACTTCTTACTTTAATAATTCATACATATATTCCAATAATTCATCCATATCTCCCTCAAAACGTTCACAACGTTCCTCTCGTCTCTGTTTCTATGCTCTTTAGCGTGGAATAAGATTTACCCAATACCAACTATGCTCTTTAGCAACGAATAAGATTTATCCAATACCAACACGATGAAAGCAAATGCAAATGAAAAAATTAAGATAATCTAAACAAACTCTGTAATTGAGGGCCCATTATCTGAATGAACTGTTTAATTGATAAATAAACACAAATTGCACAATGAAAAAGTATGTAAAAAATATTGGATTGTATATATACCCAACTTATTATTTAATAATAAGAAAACTGTTAATAAATGACCAGATGATCAAGAGAAGGATATGAATTATCCATAGTAAATATTTTGATGCCAATTCGATTATGAGGTCCAACTTGCCCAATCATGATTTTGGCTATTTCCATAATGCAAAGGGATATTTTGAATGAAGGTCCAATCTGCCCATTCATGATTCTAGCTTGTTGCAGAATACAAAGAAATATTTTTATGCCAATTCTATTATGAAGGTCCAATCTGCCCCTTCATGATTCTGGCTACTTACATTATGCAACAGAATAAAATTTAATCTTCATGTTTCAGTAACAATATCCAACATGCCATTCATGATTCTGGACAACTCCACTATGAAAAGAAATAGAGGTTAATCTCCACCATTTTTTCTAACAAATATAAAACATTTTTGTTGTTATGTGTATTCTTTTAACATCATTAAAAGGTCTTGATATAGGAAGTAAATTGGAACTTGATAAAGCTATATAACCATGACCACGTCTAGTGCAACATTAAGTGTACGTTAAGTGTATTTCGATAACCCATCAAGAGAATGCAAAAAAATACAAATGAATAATTTACCAATAAAATATTGGTACTAGATTTTGCAGCCAATGGGTATCACATAATATTCCAATTGTGATCTTACTAGGTACTTCTAAGCTCTAAAACTCAAGGACCTAAATTCAAGCAGTATATGTAACCAGAATCACAGATCATTATGTAGACTACAAAATCTTGTAGTGATAAAAAACTCCTTTGTACTCAGATCTCTCTACATTTTGTGAGAATTAATGTTCCAATAGAATGAAATGATTTTGAAGGGAAAATAACCAGCCTCTCCACGCTTCTGAATCATAGATTTTATCTCTAAGAATTCACTTCCAAACCCAAAATATCTATAGAAAAAAGGCGTTCAGACTTGAAATAATCCATTGGATTGGACTTTAAATTTCTATGATAAGCAACATTCTTGCCACAAACAATAATGCAGGTAGAAGATTAATTATGATCTAAAAATATTTATAGATAGAAAAAAGAGTAAGGTCAAAAAAGAATTCAACTAAAATAAAAATTATGGCCCTCAATTGCAACTGAGCATTATAAAATATTTCGGTTCTCTAAATCCGAGATAGGAAACTTTAAATCATCTAAGGCAGACAAATTTAGCACCTGTTAACTACTTCTAGCCCAATTATGGTCAGTGTAGATGACAATGAAATGCACTAGTCACTGACTGATTGAATACCATGGTTTGAAACCCAATTTGGGCATCCTACCATTTCTGCTACCCGGTGAGATTCATCACCTCATACTATAGAATTTCAAGGCACAACTTTTCTCGAGAATCGAAGAGCCTTGCAGCGTAAGCAACAGAATTATACAACTAGACCTGCACAATGGGATGGGTTAATCCATTGCCAATGGTCAGTTCATCTAGTCGCAATGGCAATTCCCTGCCCTCCTCCCCTGTTTCATTGTCCATCTTGTTGAGCATATACATGCCTAGAGAGGTAACATATTTTCTCACATAGCTCTCGCCTGCTACATGAAATGGGCACCCATGAAACAGGAGTTTCAAATTGAAAAACCCTTGTAGGATCGCATAGAAGTCCTTGGAAGTGGCAATAATGAATTTTCTTCCAATGGGACTGTCCAAGAAAAGTAAGCCAAAAACACGATTCCAAGGTGCAGTATTCTGATGCAAACGAAGATCTAGTCCTTTGATTGTCGAGGTACTTAATTGGAAGAAATTTCTGATCACACCAGAGTAGCCAAGATCTCCTTCCAGCCAAGCAGAATCAGAATTTCAGACTTTTTCTTCTCAGTTGGGGTGAGATGGCATCGTGTTATGCATGAAATATTCAGACTCCTTTATTTCCCTCTATACTCAGATATCTAGACTCCGTCGGCAGCGCCTCCCTGGTAAATTCCACACCCTGCACACCCACAGCATCCCAACATATTACTGCTACTATTTTTACAACCACCACAAATACTACTGCAACTACAATAGAATTTCTTCCACTCTTACCTCGAATTCCTATTTCTTTCTGCTTGCAATTTCTGTGTATTCATCGACAGTGTTTGGTTTCTGCAATTGCAATAGAATTTATTCCTATCTTACCTCAAATTCCTATTGCTTTCTGCTTGCAATTTCTGCGTATTGGTCGACAGTGTTTCATTTCTCCTCGGCAGCTTCAGTGTTTGGTTTCTCCTCGGCGGCTTCACAATTTCTTCAGAAATTACGGCATTATCTTTCATCTCTAGGTTTTCATCATATTTTTTTCCTGTAACTGTATTTAATCCTATGGTTCAAATGGTTTCAATAGTCTAACATCCATATCAATGGTGTATAATGATACATGTGGCAATTTAGGAAAGATATTTTCAAATAAGAACGCTTTACAACATAATTATTTATAAATATTTTTATTTGCCACACTAGTCTAACAAATAAAACAAAATAGCTACACATATATAAAAATTATTAACATTATTAATAAATATATTTATTTTTATTTAAGAAATTATTTATATTATTTTAAATATTATAAAATATAAATTTTCAACTTTAATTTAAAAAAATCACAGACCCCTAGAACGAAACGCTTCAGTTCGGGAAATCATGAATTGACGTGTTCCATTTACTTTAACGTGCATATCTTGCATGTGGTTTACTATTACTTTAGTGGGAGAGCCAAGTTGGATACCGTGATCTCCGCCACTAATTCCTCTTTTTTGTCATTATCCCACCTGCCATGCCATTCATTTCCAATCAGAAGTTTCTTTTAAGTTACCACGAAGGAGAGTGACAGTATACATCGAAATCGAAGTGATTGCTTCAGTTGTAGGACTGGAAAAAGAAAAATGTTCGTCGAAGATAATTTTCTCGCACGAGTTTCTCTCAAGTTACCACCAAGGAGAGTAACAGTATGCATGGAAATCGAAGTGATTGCTTAACAGTATGCATGGAAATCGAAATGACTGGGAAAATGTTCCAGAAGACTCCATCAACATGCCATAAAGCTCATATGCAGAAGAATCTTACCCTCACGCTCACGGAGGGTAAACATACAACCGAAGATTCAGAAGATTCAGAATAGAGCGCAGAAAGAAGGAACAGAAGAGGGCGCATTTTAGATCATTTTATTTTTCTGACAAAGTGATTACGATGATGGCAGCAATTAGTGTATTAATTCCGACACCGTAGTCACTTTGTTGTACAAATACACCTGAAATGCAATGCAGGGATTTATATTCTCATACCCTGTATTCCTTCTTTGCGCTCTCTACTATCTGAATGTGGTTGAATTTTAGCCAGTAATTGCATGAATCATTTGTGGTTGAAGTGGAGGACGCAGC
Organism: Pinus albicaulis; assembly: GCA_034641835.2. Classification (NCBI taxonomy): domain Eukaryota; kingdom Viridiplantae; phylum Streptophyta; class Pinopsida; order Pinales; family Pinaceae; genus Pinus; species Pinus albicaulis. The sequence continues at coordinate 146,621 of JAXQQM020063156.1, read as the reverse complement.
CGAAGTTGATGACGACGCATCCTCCCTCCAGTAATTTGCCATCCTTCTCTCCTCTATGAACCCATTTTCCATAAAACGGAAGGTAACATTTAACAAGATTTAGAATGGAGAGAAGAAAGAAGGAATGGAAAGGGATGCTTTTTGTGACAAAGTGAGTAATATGAAATTCAGATCCTCTTCTACTCTACTCAGTTTGTTGCAGAGATTCATCTCCTTATTCATCCTTCTTTGTGCTCTGTACTCTGAATCTGGTTGAATTTTAGCCATGAACGAGGAGCATTGAAGCAGGAGGAACCTATCACTATCACCATTGAAGCAGCCGTTGGGGAAGTCCACCAAATTCCTTGGGTGTAAGTTGAACTTAATATTGCAAGATAGTTAGTTCAATTCAATTGAAATTCTGTTGCAATTAATCCAAGTACTTAGGCCTATAGCCCACCTCGTTGAATTCAATTCAAATTCCTATTCCTATTGATTATCGCTTACAATTTATATTTCAGATAGTTGAATTCAACTGAAATTCTGTGTGAAGTTAATGCAAGTAGTTAGGCGTGTTTCTTGAAATTCAAATGAGATTCCATCTTGATTTTCGTTTACAGTTTTGATTTGGGAAAATGGGTGTCAGTTGAACGTCAGTTGGTCATATAAGCTTATAAAAGTTTTCGTGCAGAATTTGTGGAAGGTTTGTATCTCTGCCCGGCCAGACCTAGTTGTCTTTTATTATAACGCTCGCCAGTCAAACGATGTCCGATTAACCCGGGCGATTTTGGTGTACGCTATTTAGGTAGTAACTTCAGTCAAAGTTAGAAACCCGAAAGTTATGAAATCTGATTTAGATTGGAGACTCCCTTGAGCATAGACTAAATTTAGTAGTCACCGATTTAACTCAGGGTTTGTCCGATTTAACTCAGGGTTTGTCCGATTTAGAGATGATGGAAATAAAATGAAAACGAATAAGCTGATCTAATCTCATTATTACTACTTTCTTTGTTTATTTTTCTCAAATCTGTGTAAATCATTTGTTATTTTTTATTTTTTTATTTTTAGAATTAAGGTTATCGATTTATTATTAACTCAGAATATTATGTTTTTAAAATATTTTTCATAAATTAAATTTATTAAAAATTTAAAAAAAAAATTATATTTTACGATTGGTATCATAATAATATACAAAATATTAAAATATTAATATGGTTTATTCTGAATTCATATCATCTCATGAATCTAATGTCAACAATTCTAAATCTTTGAGTTTATTAAATTATTTTTCTTCTTTTCTTATTTCGATTTTATTGACTATTATTATATTATTTTATATGTTATTTAGTAAAAGAAAGTTACGTTATTTAAAATTTAAAAAGTTAAAATATATGATTACAATTTCCACCAACTACATTAATCACATGAAAAATTTAAATATCATAACAAATATTTAAAAAGAAAAAATAAATAATAAATTATATTTGTTTATTTTTATTTTTGTATTTTCTCATAAATTTTAAAAAATAATAAATATGTATTAATATTATACACTTGTATATAATATTAGTGTATACTTGGGTCTGGGGTGAAAATTTTGAGGTGAATTTTCTCTATTAATACTTCGGTTTGCTTTGTGAATTTTCTTGATTAATACTTGGGTTTGTGGTCATTTTTTTCTCGATAAATTTTTGGACCTAGGTACTGAGGTCTGTTGTCCAGTTTTCTAATATTTAGGTGCACACATTCTTTATCTTTTATCTGCTCATATATTCTCAAATATAAATAATTCACCACACGTACCAAAGATTACCAAAGGTAGACCTAGCATAGTTATAGATTCTTTAGAGAAATGTGGAGAGGAAAGAGAAGTCAAGATACAAACCCAGTTAGAAGCCATGCTGGAAAAAAAATTCACATCTCCTAAAGACAAGATAAAAAAGAAAAAGAAAATAAAATAGAACTATTGGAGAATAAAATGGAGGCAACAGAGACTAGGTTGGAGGTCATAGAAAAAAAAACCAAGATATGAACCAAACATCCTAGCAAGGAGATGTTGATAATATAGAGAGTCTTAAAATGAAGGACATGATTAAAGAACTAGAAGAAAAAGTTAACAATAGTCTCACCCTAAATAGTGGGGTATGTAAATTAGATATCAAACCAATTAAAGATAAAATGAAAAAATTCATTGAATTAGAACATGAGAGTAACAAAATGGTGTTGAACCTTATAATATTAGGTTTGAAAGAGGAGGTAGATGAGGATACTTTAGCCACAGCCCATGCAGAATTACATAATAGATTACAAATTGAAACCATGTGTCTCACAGAAGCAACAAGGTTACGGAAATTAACTAAGAATAAAGGAAGGCTGATTCGAATAAAGGTGAGCTCTACTGACCATATGTATGACATACTTAGTAAAACCTGAAGTCTAAAAGGAATGAGAATATTTATAAATGAAGATCTCATTCCAGAAGATCAAGCAGAATTAAGAAAGGAGGTTCCAAAGTTAAAAGAATCTAGGAAGGAAGGAAAATGGGCAATAATCATAAATAGAAAAGTCGTTATTAGAGATAGAAACCAAAATGATAGTAATAAATAGCAATTCAACATGCTCTGAATTCTTTCTTGGAACTGTCGGGGCTTTCCATGGAACAAAGGTCCCAAGCTAAGTTGGATCTCAAATGATGTTGATATCATATCGATCGCTGAAACTTGGGAGCACAAAGAATCTAAGGTCCCTAATATAGATGGATTCACACTATGGTCTACCTAGAACAAGAGATCCTCCCGTAGAGGCATTGGAGGCATAGCTTGCTACATTAAGAAGAACATCTCCCCCCATGCTAGGATTTATAAAAATGACCCTTACAACCAATATAGTTGCATTGATATTCCTAACATTAATGATAAAAATACCTACATAACAATATTTTACTTTCCCCCCATCAATTCTAACTTCTATAAGAAAAAGAATCTAGATAAAAATAGTCATTACAATGGTTTAGAGAATGATATTTCTAGCCTAGGGAATGAAGGTAATATCCTTTTAATGGGTGAATTTAGTGCTTGAACTTAAAGCAACCAAGCTATTCTTCTAAGAAATCATTCCAACCCCAATCCTCTTTGGTTAGAAGAATACCTTACACTCGCTAACCGGTACAAAAGGAGCTCTGAAGACCTCCGGGATAATTTTTTTGGGTCAGAGCTAGTCAAGCTTTGTAGTGCTCAGGATCTCATAATTTGCAACAATCTAAAGAAGTGGTCCAATTCTAGCCAAGTGACATGCATCCATGGGCTTGGCAGCAGTGTGGTAGACTATGTTATTTCCGATCTCCCTTTATACAACGAAATTCTAAATTTTGACATCTTAGACAACCATGAGCCTGACTCTGATCATAGGCCTTTACTCATAACTCTCAATTTTTTCATGCATAGAGATCCCATTGAAGATAATCCTTATAGTCAAAAGAACTTAAACTTTGATAGAAATAAAAAAAATCTCTTTCTAAATGAATTAAAAACTAATTTGCTTCATTTATCTAGAATACAGAACATAGATGACCTCTATCATAATTTTACTACAACCCTCTCATATTCTATTAACAAGTTCTCAATTGAAGTCTCAAGTATCCTCTCATATATCCCTTCTTCTTCTAGGGTTTATTTCTAATTTCCAATCTTCATAATTTCTTTACAAAATATAATTTTTTTTCAATCTAAAATAAAAAATTCCTTTAAGAATATGATTTCCCTTCTTGTTCTAAATTTCCAAAATTTAAAACATCATATTTCAAACCCTATTTAAACATTTTCTGGCCAAACCACCCTCCCTGCTTCAGAATTTCATAAATAAATTTCCAATTTCTTCTCTATTCCTTTTACTAGAAGTGAGTTTAAAAATTTTCACTTCAATTCTTTAAAATTTCAAAGGAAAAAAAAAAATTTAAATAAATAAATAAATATATATATATATATATATATATATATATATTAATTTCTCTATTTAAAGAACTGTAAATTTCAAATTTTTTTTAATTGTACCCGATTCCATTGTGACTTCTCTCTTCGGCTCTACACTTACTCTGCACCTTCAACTGTAGGCTTGCGACAGTTTTTGGCAAGTCAACTTTGGCAACTGCGACAGACTCTTCTTCTGCGGCTTCAACAGCCTTTTCTCTAGTAGTGACAGACACAGTGGGCAGATTCTTCCTCCACGTCTTCAACAACACTTCTTTTTTGTCGCCAAACAATGGGCCCTTTCAAATTTTAACGGCTTGTGGAGGTTTAGACAACAGGATTTATCCTCCAAGTGACCTACATTCCAGCATGCTTTTCGTTAGAGGTTTGGATTGCAAGCATTCTCCTCCAAGTGGCCTAGGTTCTAACGTGCTTCTCGTTATGATAGGTGTCCTACTCCAATTTGCATAGAACAACAGCCTTTTTTTTCATTGGATTTTTCTTATAGACGTCCTCCTCCAATCCATGAATAGCACCAGCACTTCGCCTCTTCTTTTCAATTTTAACTTCACCTTCGACACAGTGTCCTATTATTTTGTGACACGAAAATTCCACAATGTGAATTGACTCTATCACTACCACAACCCTCACAATTCGCTCTACCTCTAATACACAAGTAAAGACATAAAATATTTACATGGTAAAACCTTGACAGTGTGTCAAAGAAACCTCCACAGGGCAATGGATTGGAAAATTTATTAGTCAATGATAATTCTCCTTTGTTACAAGCCTTTTGGGCCATCTAATTTATCCTAGGGTATTTATTTACATAACTTCCTCTTCAGTTAAAACTGATTGTTCGATAAATTGAATTAATTACAATTAGTTGTAATATTTTAACAATGCCACTAAGTGGCTCTTGTTTTAAATGATCCATTTAGATTGTAGCATTACTTGGGCTACTGAATAGGTCAAATATATGTTGATGGAAAAAAAAAATATTTTAATTGATCCATTAAGATTGTATCATTACTTAAGTGAATGAAGAGATCATATTTATAAAAATTCATCTTATTAATCAGTATCAACATGCCAAATAATCTTTATTTTTCTAAAGTAACATTTTATTTCTTTATTTTAAGTTTTAATTCTTTCATAAATCATTTTTTTTAAGTTCACTGAATGTTTTTTTAGATAAGAGAATAATTTTAATATATTTCGCTAACTATTACCTCTAGCGTAATGGTATAGATGACTTCACTAATAAAAAAATTGATATTCATTTTGAAACTAATCTTCCTTGGATCTAGAGAGGAATTGGAATTTGGTATAATTCCTTGTAAAATGATATAGAGGCTTACAAAGATACCCACAAGATCCCTTTAGGAACATCATACTTTCTAGCCTATGGGAAAGAATCACTGGTTTCTCCAAACATATTCTTGCCTCTTTCCAACTATGTCAAGCTTCAATGGAGAAGAATTTGAATAATTGTGGATTAAAAGAAAATTAAAACAAGAAATTTTATGTCCATCAAAAGATAATTAAGAAATGGTATCACAAAAAATATGTTGGAGAAAAGAAATTCTAGGTGGGAAACTTTTTTTTAAGTTGTGTGAATCCACAAAATATATGCACCCCAACATTACGTTTGATACAACGAATTCACTTGAAGGAGAATTAACCAAACACTATTTTTTTATCCGATTAGAAACTGTATCTTAAGGATTAAAATAACTAACTTGAAAATGTTGAAAATTCTTGAAGAGAGAACTCACATCTAGTGAAATCGTGGTAAGGAAACTATTATGCAAGAAAATATAGATTCAATCTAGTTTGGGGATATCATCAATATTGTGATAAGCTAACATAAGCATCAATAGGATTTGAAGTTCCTCAAATCCATGAAAACTCCTTGAACTTTCAAATGGTGGATCATCAAATTTGGGTGGCTTAGGAAAATCAATAGGCAGATACACACCATGATCATCAAATATCTCGATGAAATTATTTTCGATGGAATCGACTTGATTAGATTTAATATTTAGCATATGATACTCTTGGTGGATAGAGAATCTATACGCGTCAATTAGAAATCACTTAAAAATTTAGAGCTGGAAAATATTCCTCCTGACTTGTGAAATATTGACAATTAAACCAATAATGAATAATGGATTCAATATTTTCATATTCTAATTGTGAAATCACACAATTTTGTACCTAATTGAAATCAAGACTTGTAGGGTAAATATCTAAACAATTGAGATAAATTGCTGGTGTAGTGGGCTCATGGAACATATACAAGTAGAATGAATAATGTGCTAAAGGTGAGGAAATATGAAAAGACTTAGCAGGAGATACTTTTTATAGTTGAATATGATTCAAAATTCTAGTTTTGGACAACAATATCAGCTTGCAAAATCCACGGATCAATATGCATGTTACTCTATATAACATAATTTAAACATATCTTGTCACCCAAAACAATGCCTTGCTCAAGACAAGGAGGTGAATGTAAGAGCATATCATCCTAGAGGAATCATTGATATCAAGGTGTTGATCATCCAAGGTTTCAACTTGAGTAAGGGTTTTTAGATCACTTCGCAGGTTATCAGTATCGCAATATTCATGATCATTCAAAACTGTAGAATCTCCATTTTCAAAGAGGGAAGAAATATAGAAAGCATCTTCATCACTTTTCTCCCAAACCTATGATATGTAATCACCTTGTGCATAATCACTACTTGAAACAATGGATTGATAATCAAGATAAATAAATAAAAAATTAATAATTAAAATCTTAGAATAAGGGACCATGAGAAATATATGGTAGAGGTTGAAGGGTACCCCTTGAGGAAACCATGCTTTCAACTAAATCAGATTCAAGAATAATATTATGCACATTAATATTGTCTTGAAGAATCAAGGGATTAACCTTCATATTAAATTCAATGGAATCATGAGAACCATTAAATATTTTATGAATGAAATATGGTTCATTGAAATAAGATGAAGGTGGAATTATCATATCAACAATTTGATTTTCAGATTCCACCGCTCCAAACTCGGCATGAGAAACCACTTTATTCGGTAAATGAGAGAGGAGGGAAAGGAATAATAGAAGTAATAAATTCCTCCTTTGGGGAAGGAGGTGCCTCATGGTTGAGAAATTTGGAAGAGAAAAATCATCAAGAGAATCTTATTCAATTTTTTTCAAGGAGATCTGAACCAAATAATGAAAGTTTTAATCCATAAATTCCTATTCCACGTCTTCATTAGAGAATTCATAGAAAAGGTAAAGAAATATATCAACAAAATCTTCAAATGATTCATCTAGTTTCATTCTACTTTGATTCATTATCTTATATATATATCTTAATAATTATATCCTTCAAATTATTCATGAAGCTCCTTAAAAATTTGCTCAAATATGTCGATAAAAGCGGGTATTAATGTATAATACCAATGCTTAACACAACCTGAAAGAGTAAGAGTGAACAATTTGACCTAATCATCTTTACAAAAAAATCAATTATAGAAGAAAATTTGAATGAATAAAATCATGTGCCCAAGCATAGATGTTGGACCCTTTCCATTAAACTTGAGATATGACAAGTTATAAATGATTTCCATGGGAATTGAAATATTTGATATGTTCAAAAAACTTCTCATTATTATTATTTGGGAGGAAACCATTTTATGATAAAAGAATCAAAACAAGCTTCATGGGCTCAGCTTGTCATCTAGACCTCCTTCTAGTTCCAAAAGTGTTGAGAGCATTGGAAATATTCCACCACGAGGGGGTCTCCCTGGTATGAAGTCTCAACTAAACCTCGCACCATTTCAGGTAGGAGCCCCATCCAGGTCATATGCCCGACTTTCATTTCCGTAAATATTTTCGTTGGATGCAATGAGTAACATAAGAGAATATACATGCACTTTCAAGGTAAGCAAGTAATTCAACCCTCTAATTCATACAATTGAAATATGTAAAGAAACCTTTCACAAAGAGAGTATAAAGAGTGAGTCTCTAAGAGAAATCTATTACTACAATTCTAATAGAAACACACACACATGTATGGAGAGGATCATTAATAAATATGAAAATAGTTCTATACTAACAATGATCATGAAAACAAATCAAACACATCATTCAGTAAGATAAGTACTATATATAAAAAAATAGTTTATTGCCTTTAATAAATGTGACAGCCAATATATACGATGAAAAATGAAGAAAAATTCTTACAACATCCACGATACATGCATGAAAAGTGAACTGACTCAAAGAAATTAAAATTAAGAAGTGAAATTATCCAAGTACACAATTACAATAATGTATTACTAGTCCCAATAGTGGAACATTGAAGCCACTACTTGCTTCTCAAAAGCTAGATGTAACTCTCATATGTTATAGCCTGAGAAGACAAGGTGAAAATTCTTTCACTTGATTTATGAGGATTATTTTATGACAAGAGGGAAAACCTTTCATCTCCGATATTTAACTTGAGATTCCCTCATGACTCTTGAGCTTCCAAATGACCTTCGAACATCTGCATGGATCTTACACTTACTAGTGACTCTTCATTTCTACACGTGGTTTTGGATTTCCACACATTTACATTTTCATTATTTCTAAAATTACATAATTACATTCCACATAAATATGGCGAGAATAAGATAAGTCATTAAAATTTGGTGACTTGAAGCATTTAGTTCCATTATGATGTGTCAATACTACTTCTATATATTCAAATCTTTGTAATGGATATGCAAAGTAGTTCATATCCACCCCCTAAAGGGTCTGAAAAATAATGGGGACCTTCTAAGTCAACATGTGTTTCCATCTATATTTTTGTAGTCTGGAATTACTTCATTTCCTTCATGATGGTTTCTTTATGCCTATTCTCCATAAGTACCTTCTCATGACCTCCCCTTGATGACCTCGTTGAGCCTAACCTTTCCATGTTGAGATGATAACACCTACAAATGAAGTTCACTCATGATAAGAAAACATCAATTTGGAAATCATATATTCTACTATTTATTTCTTCTGTAAGATGTTAACTGTTATGGGACAATGTGCAAGGACTGGAGGAAGGCCTTTCTAAGCATAGTGTTAAGAGGCAGGGGTGAATGACTATGCACTAGAAGTGTGCAATGCGCAATGACAGGAGAGAGGGAACAAGCATGTGTGTAAAGTGTAGGTCTTGAATTAAGTTACTAGATGCTTGAAGACATGAAATGGCCCAATGTGTAGTGATGGAGGAGCAAGTTCCCTTGGATGAGCACATAACATAATTTCAAGATATAAGGGGTAGCTCAATATCCACTATAATTGTGCAATGTGCATTGAATGGAAGGTTTGATAGGATTTTGTGTAGTGGGAAATTCCAGGAGGTAAGGGTTACATAGTTTCTCACTATAATTGCACAATGTGCAGTGATGGAAGAAGATGTTAAAGGTACTACTCAGTTTTCCACTACAAGTATCAAGGAAGGACTCACTACCAACTAGAACTATGAAGGAGTGGTTTGTCAAGTTTTCTGTGAAGTGGGAAAGTGTAAGCATCGAGGGTTGAGCGATTATTCACTAGAGGTACACAATGCATAATAAAGAGAGGATTTATTCTAGGATGACGTAGTGTAACACCCCCAAGTTTCTATGCTTTCAACTTAGTCATTTGAACATAAATACAAATGGGAGTGGACCCCAATGGACAATTATTGTGTGGATGTGGTTAATTATTTATTTATGAAAAATAAATAAAATATTGTGTATGCACTATGACCAAATGAGAAATTGAGATCACATGCCTAATCCATGACGTTATGGAAAAAGGTAAAGACTTTCCCCAAAATATTTCAAAAATCCTTGAAGGAAATGATTTCTAATTTAGTTTTTGAGGAAAAATCTAAATTCCCCAACGATGAAGAAAGTAGTTGGGAAGAGGTAAAAAGCTGGAAAAGCTGGAAAAGTAGAAAGCAGCTTTAAAGTCCCTAAATAAGGGAATCCTAGGCAAACAGGAATAAAATCATCCTGAAATTCTGGACGCGGAATTGGAAACATGCTTTGGGGAGAGCATAGCTTAAATAAGCTGCTCAAGAACAGATTGAGGTTAGTATGTCCTTCGAGGATCTCAGCTCAGGGGTGAGTTTTGGAGATAGAAGAACTCTAAGGTTGGGAGGATTGGTCATAGTATCGGTATGCATGCATAATTTTGGAAATTAATTTCAATTTGTATTAAGTGTATCAAGGTTATATGAATTGTTATGTTATAATTTCTTATGCAAATTCTAGGTTGACTGTTTGTTCAGTACCTCATGCAATTGCAAACTAGATCTGATAGCTGAAAATCCAGTATGTTAATAGCAGGGACCAATGGTTTGCTTCTAGGGATAAGTACCTTGTAGTAATATAGTTTAGAGATGATAGATCATATTAATGTATAATCTAATAGAAAAATTCAAGTTGTAGCTTGCTGTCTTTGGAATGAAAAACTTAGTTGTTGTGTCGTATAAACATAACATTTTAATAAAACTGTAACCAAGAACAACAAGTAGGAAACAACTAAACCTGTGATAGAAGTATTGATTTCAGTAGAACAACTGTACTACAATGGCAAAAATTGTAGAATTAAGAATTTAAATTGTTCTATTACATGGAAGTTTAAATATATGAAACCAGAAGTTAAATCCTAACTAAGTACGAGGATCTGAAATTAGGGAGTCTAAAATATCAATTTTCGTTTCATTACTTCCATTTGATTGAAGAAAAATGATCTATATCCTATTTTTCCAATGGAAGAGTTTAATATGCACCAGAATTTCAAATATGCTGAATAGTTATAACAGTAATATAAGGGAAGAGTCCTATTGAAAATCTACTTATGTGTGATAAAAGTATGTGTAAGGGAAGATTGTAAGCATATTTAAAATACTAGGAAAAGAGCATCTATCCACCTTCAATATAGACTGTTGTAAGAGTAGTTGAAGCAAAGAAGGTTAACTGAATATCGATAGATGTATATATAGATGTATACATTTATATATAGATGCTAAAACTTTATAATTATAGATGCTGGAAAGTCTATAAAGCTTGCGAACTGGAAAGTTAGAGGAAGGGCATATTGATCAGTTAGACTTGGACAAAACTCTGAAGAACTGACCTAAGAAATACAAACCAGTATATATATATATATATATATATATATATATATATATATATATATATATATATAAGTCGACTAGATTGACTAATAAGAGTTGAGGTCAAGCCAAAAAATTTCATGGGAATTCTTATAATCGCATGAATGCCTATAATTATGAAAGAGAAATTAAATACCGGATAAAAGTATGAATTTGTAATTGATTCAATAGAAAATTTTTGAATGGTATCAGGTGCATAAAGTAGAGTATATCTGAGTTAATGTTATGTGGATAAGAATTTGGGTAGGAGAGAGTCATGACAAATGGTATCAGAGCACAAGTTTAGAAAACTGGGCAAGTTATGTGCTCACAAAGAAACAATAAGTTATTATAAATTTTATGAATATTATGCTATAATGAAAATATAGGGTTGGAATATTTTGATAATGATTCCTTCGAGTCACCTGACCTGAATTTTGGGTTCTATAATGAAACCTTCCATGCTTGTGTGCCTTTTCTTCCTGGCTAGCTGGTTAGTCATGATTCCAATCTGACTATTTGGTATTGTTTAGTGAGATTTGAGACCATAGAAGAAATCTTGTCTCTGAAAGAGGGTTTTTAAATTAGGAAATTGTTTTTTGCATTTTTTGGGTTGGTTAAGATCAGTGTCCTCCTAGCATGCCCATCATATATATCAACCAAGGAAAGCCAAACCACCATTTGGGTTATGCCAATTTTTATGTTTTCTTCACTGTAAAGTAAAACAAAGGAATGATATGCAGATAGAACCTTGTTAAAACCAATCAAAAAGGAATTGAATAGCAGCGTACATTTATAGATCTTATATAATCATTGTAAATTCCTTGCTTATTTTGCAATCAATTGATCTGGATTTATACAAATGGTTCTTTGAGTCAATGCCAGGATACAATGTCTAATAGCATCTGAAACTGTGCTTTAGAATTGTAACCCCAAAATTTATAGTTATGGCCGAGAAACTATACTGTGAATCTGAATGACTCACCTCGGCCATTGTATTTTTTATTTAACATAACTGGGAAATGAGATAAGTACAAGTGACATATGAAAGAAGGAATATGGAAAAAAAAAATCCATATTCATGTCATTCGACGCCACGAAATGATAAGCCGGCGCCGAGAAATGCAAGAATAAGGTAACCATGGCATCATCGAGAGGTATCGAGTTCGAAACCTCTGCTGTGTAGATTAAAGAAAAAGAATGACATCAAATTACAGAGATCTTAGAGTAGTGCCGGGGTCTTAGAAAAAAACATCTCGTGGAAAGAAAAGTTCTAGACACTTCATATATATCTAAATCGCTTCCAATATATATATCTAAATCGCTTCCAATATTATATTAGTATAATTCACATTCGTCAAGATGAACTAGTCGAAAAAGGCTGTTGCCAAAATTAAAGTTGTTACCAAAAATATCTCTGACATGGATGATAAGAATTATATGGTCATAGGAAGGCCGGTGGCTTACATCGTCCATGCGACTGTGGGGAAAGCAATCCAATAAAGCCACAAGTTACAAGTATTTCCAATGATTGGAGTCGAGCTTCTCCAATCGCAGCTTCTAGAAGCACTGAATATGTCGACGACGAAACAAGCAACAGCCCGTCACGGAAAACACTTCTAGACGCTTCCGCGATAGCCTCCAACCTACAAAAAAATGGTGGAGCATAGGTAGGGAACAAAAGGTTCTCTTTACTGACCCCAGGCCCGACCCGGATGTCAGGGCCTAAGGAATGAGGTTTAAAAGTGAGAATACAAGGCTGAGTCTGCATGCCACGGGCCAAGCCATCCCCTGGATCTACGCACATCAGGGCTGGGAATTTTAAATTCTGTCATGTGCGAGGTTCCACTTAGGGCCAGCCCGAACGCACCCTTGCTGTCGTGGCTATGCATGGCCATGGCCACACTCTGCAAGGTGTAATAAGATAGCCCCTCTGGCAACTAGTTGCAGAATCACCGTGGCATCGGCTATTTCCGGTGTTACATTAGCTCTAGCTACACAATATATCTGCAAGTAAATAAATGAAAGCATTTCCCATTAGTCTCAAGGAATGCAAGCATATATGCAGTGAATATATACATACGAAAGAGGGCATGTGTATATAAAGTGAATATATCATATACCTAAATATAATCAGTTAAATCGAACAAAGGAAAAAAAAAATTATATATATTGAACCCAACCTGGGAAAAAGGTTAAAATACCTATAAAACACCAATGAAACGAATGATGGGTAAGTCATAACATTCGAATACGAATGCATGAAGACCCTATCTACAAAAATAGAAAACAAACTATTTGGGTGAGAGGCATTAAGTCAAAGAGACCTATGCACAGAAGCTCTGCAAATTGAACGCGGCACTACAAAGAAAGAGCATTGTAAAATAAAACATAATTGCAACATACCAGCTAAGGAAATCGATTTGAAACGTGTTTCCATAAAAATTAGGAAACTAACTCAATAGGAATCAAATAAAAAAACTAAATTTAAATTTTAACTTGAAAAACAATTCTCATTTACCTGGTGAAAACCCATGACCACCGAGGTAAAGCTATGAATGTAGTGCGTGGAAGTCGAGAGGTCTTCTGGAGGAAGAAAAGCAATATCAGGAAAAATCGAAATGTCGAATAGAAGGGAACTGTATAACATTTCATTTGAAGACCAATTGTATGTGTCAAACCCTAAAAGATCATCTCCCTACAGGTGGTGAAATCTGTGGAAACCGTGTTTCATTTAGAATAGAAAATGGAGGTAGCCGGAAGTCACAGGTTCACCACTGATGACATTTTAAAAAAAAGAGTACAACGCATTAATAAGAATTCTACTTCGTGCCATCAAAATCCTGATGAATCTTATAAAAAAATAGAGAAGGTTGGTAACCATGGTAACCGAGAAGTATTTCGAAGAAAAAATGAAAACAAAAATGTATCATAGTACAGCGTTTCATTAAAACAAAACGTATTACTTCTCACATTAAATGAAGATCGCGTCATCGATTGAACAACCCTGTAGAAACCCTAGAAAAAAAACTTAGGCGAGAAGCAGGATATATCTTATGAGTACCGTCGGAGATACGTTCAGATATCTATAATGACAGAGCGTATAAATGAATGATGACTATTAGAGATAAGTGCGAATTATAGGGTGGTGTATTACAAATGTTATGACGGTTGGAGTCGATGCAAATAATTACCCTGTATAAGATCTCTATGAAAATGGTAACTTTGGATGGCGTATGAGAAATCGATTTGGAATAGTATGAAATACTACAGTCGAACATTTAAAACGTAATACTTATATATATATATATATATATATGTCTCTAATTGTGAAAAAAAAAAAAAAATTCACAGCGCATGAGTTATCATCATAGAGACGGTTACAAAGTAGATCAGTGGCAATGCAATTTAATAAAAGGCAGGAGACAAACCTACTTCGATAAGACGAAGTACTCAGGAGTTAATTCTCTTAATGATTCCAAACCAAAATAGTGCTATGGAGTCGATGGCGAGCCTTATTTCCACTGCCCTAGGCCCATTAATGCGCCTAGGCAGGAAATGCCCGTCACACGATGATCTAATGGCTTTAATCTAATGGCAGGCATTTCTTGCCTAGGCACATTAATGGGCTTATGGAAGTGGAAATAAGGATCGCCAACCACCAAATATTAAAGTATGCATATGGCGGGTATAACTAAGTAAAACACACAACTGTCTATACATAGGACAATTTAAGAGTGTACTTCCAAATCCTGAGGGGTCAATTCATAAATCCCTCGAAATCAAGTTACCACAGCGTGTCAGAACCTCGAAAGTGGATAGGTAAACCATTTTAAGGAGAGTGGAATTATTGAATTGAATATAAAACGAATAATTTGGATGGTAGGTATTATGGTTTATGTCCATTACAAACAACGATTAAATGGAGTGAAAATCGGAATAATGGTTATATGTTCGTAAAAGTGGACCATAAAATTAATATATTATTATATGTTCATCAAATTGGAGTATTTATTATATGTTCAATAGTAATGAGATGGCTAGGGGGACGTGTAAATTTTGGTTGGAAAAGTGAAGGTTGAAATATATATATATATATAGTAGACCACATAATAAATTATATTTGGCAATAAGGTGGGAATATGGTAGGTCAAGTAAATAGAAGTGAGGTAAAATAAGGAAGAGAAGATTTATTATTTGAGTTAATTAAATAAATGTCGAATTCATGTATGAAAATTTTTGGAAAGGGAATATTACTTCAATGCACATTATATGTGATTTACTAAATCCTTTGCCCAAATGAAATTCATTATGAGAAAAAAAAAATTTGGATGGTAAGTGAAGGGACATTAGAAATATACGATCTATTATAGGAAGTGCCATAAAAATATATAATAACATGTATAAAATCCTTAAGAGAAGTAAGGATTTTGTTAAAAGTTAAATTAATGAATCTTAAGAACTCGAAAGTAAATGAAATGTATGGCTCAATTGAAAAAAAAAGAGGTTGCATATATAGGAAGTATGAAAAGTTATAAGAGTTTAATATTAGAAATTTAACAACAAGATGTTAAGTGAAGTGAAAGTGGAAACATGATATGTGTAGCATATAAAGAGGCCAAAAACATAATTATATGTTTGAGCATTGATTTAAAAATAAGACCATAAGGTTGAAGTGGAAAATATGATGTTAGTAAATGAAGGAACAAAATTATGAAGTAAGGTATGTGGAACATAAGTCAAATATGCAGTGCAAATATACAATTAACGTTATATGTTAAAATATAGGGATAAGTTATGAAGTTAATTTTGTGGAGTTGTATGAATATAATATTTTCGTACATGATAATTTATTTAGGTAAATAAATTTCAAACTTTATACCCTCGAAATCAAAGGAGGAAAACTAATTCCCTAGGGAATATTAAAAGTGAATTCACCTTAAAAGTTTACAAGTAAAGTGGAATGACATATTTTTGGAATATTATTACTCTAATTATGGCTAAAGGAGTAATAAACACTATTGTGGTAGATTAAATGTTAAAAATATAGTATGACAAGGAAAAATTGGATGCGGGTAATTGGTAAAAGTTACCAGGGTGATTTCCAAGTCATGTATATTTAAGTCATGACTAAAGTATTTTGTAATGAGCATATTTTAGTTCATGTACATGGAAAATAATGAAGTGGTAAGCTTAAATACATATTATAAATACAATTTAAATAGTTGGTTTAATAATTAATTGGTTTAGTAATTGTGGACCATTTTATATTAAATAGTGTAATGTGGACTCATTACATTGAATGAGTGAATGAATGGTTAAATCAAAAATTTCCCTGGTGAGTTAGCTAAGGTAGAATTGAAAACCTAACCATTGTTTTTTTTAAATCCAAGGGAAAATAATTATGAAAATTATCATGCATGGATAAGAAGCTAACGGAGCACAATTATTTTCCTCAATATATTATAATCCAATTATCAAATGAACCATGGTTTTAGGTTGTAATTGGTATTTATAAAAAACCATGTGTTGTTTATATAAACTATGGGTTGATTTCTAATGATTAGTGAAATTCACATATAGATATAATTGGTGAATAATCATTGGAATTAGTAAAGCATGAACATACAATTAAAAGAAAATGTATAACACCCCCAATTTGTGTGTTGAAATTTTAAAATTTGACATTTGAACTTTAATTCCTAAGGGGGGTGGACCCCAAAGGATGAATATGGTGTGAATGTATTTGCATATTCTATTTAAGGAAATAAATAAAATGATGGTGCATTTTGACCAAAAAGAGAATGTGAGATCACTTGCCAAAATCCATGAGGATGGATAAGGCAACAAATCCCCAAAAATCTTTCAAAAATCCTTGAAAGAAAATTATTTAGATTTGAGGAGAATCTAAGTTACCCCAATGAAGAGGAGTAGTTGGGAAGAGGTGAGAAAAAGCTGGAAAAGCTTAAAGCAGCTTTAAAGGATCCCAAGAAGGGAAGCCTAGGCTAAACAGGAAAGAAAGCATCCTGCTATTCTGGACGCAGAATTAGAAACATGCTTTGGGGAATTTTGAGCTTAAATAAGCTGCTCCTAGACAGATTAGAGGTTGATCTGTGCTAGGAGGTGATCTCTGCTCGGGGGTGAATCCTGGGAGATAAAGAGGATTCTAAGGTTGGGAGGTTGGTCATTTGGCAGACTTGTGGTATGTTTTGAAATTCTAGTTTAAATATCTTATTGCAGTATGAATTGACTACATATAAAATTTTATTTTATGAACATGAGAAAGTTTTGAGTACTACATTTAACAGAATCATCTTAAGGATATCCCCTTTTAGACTCTGTCTAGTTGTAGACCCGCAAGCCATAGAGTAGAAAACCCCAGAATCTCTAAACCAATGTCGGTTTAAATCTGAGTTTTCTTTGTCTCTACAGATGATTAAATTTTGCTATACAGAAAAAAAATATATGATGCATCTATGAGTATGATAGAGATTCATGATAGAAGTACTGAAAAATATATATATATCATAAATGAGTATAGCCAAAGATTAGAGTATAAATGGCAATTAGGAGTACTCAATCACTTATCACATTTATGTAATGTATATGGGAGCATTCTAACCATTTCAATGGTGTAAAGAAAAACAAACCCATAGGAGTAATCATATTGTAAATAAGTTCAATGGTGTAAAGAAAAACAAACCCATAGGAGTAATCATATTGTAAATAAGTAATGTGTTATGTACTCGGGTGTGGATTTTCTTATCTAATCTATAATATGCTTCCTTGGCAAATCTTTAACATAGAAAATAGTTATTATAGCAAAGGATGGCACCCAGAACGGGAAGTCCCGGAAGATGCCATAGTAGATGCATAAAAGTATGCTTCAAAAGAAAGATCGAAAGTCGAGTTAAGACTAGAGAATAAAAAAATTGTATTCTCATCACACCATAGGTTAAAATTTCCCTCTATCATGAGTTTGACTCCATTATCATACATACAAAGTTAAGTTTTACTACGTAGCTTCATTCGTGCGGCAGAGAATACTTATATTAACGTCACACTAATTATAGGTCAGGGCGAAATAGTACTAAATCATATGAATTCGTATGTGACTTCTACTGTTATTCGGAGGAACTCCGATATATGGCACTGCCGTAAGCAGCGAGGGCTTAATCCCTACATAGGATCTTGATAAAGATATTGGGGTTGAATATAAAGTAACAAATACAGATTGTTGGCGCCGAGAGCGGTCTAACCCTTCGGTCTACCTTAGCATAATATAGGGATGTAAATAAGGACGAGAAAAACTAGAACTATGAACACGGAATTTCCCAACCAGCATATAACTAAGAGACATATATAAATAACCGAGCAAAAGTGTGGCGACTCTATGCAAAAACAAAATCCACAAACAGTAAACATATAAATAATCTCGCTCGCAAATTTAACCAACCAGGTAGGCCAACTGAATTAGAGCGGGTCGGCATTACTGTGCCTTTGGATACCTGACGCTCAACCTGGTAAATTGAAATACTATTGAAATGCGAGGTAAAGTAGAAAACAGATAAGCTTTTGCCGCGATGCATAGAAAGGTTATCGGTGTAAAGTTTCTTCCCAAATAGAAACAGGTCCGAGTGTAGTTGGTGCGAGTATCGTACCTCAGATCTGCATAAATAACATCAATAATGAATGGAGTAATTCTCAGTCATACCATCATAGAAAAGGTTGCGGCCTCTGTCCGGAAAGAGATATAAAATCAAACTATGTAACAGATCTTCCTCCTCCTGATGGTGCGGCACCCCTCTCAAAAGCAGTGTATCAATTTCCACGCGCTGAGGGTGTGACATCCACAGGATAAATCATAAAAAGAATAGCGTAGGGAATGTGGTTCTGAGAGCAGGATGACCGAAATCACGCATTCGGCATCCTACCTCGTATGAAGCCTTGATAATACTTCCGGCAGAGACGAGAGGAAAGATACTGATATCCGAGGGAACTGGAAGGGAGAATAAACAAAATAAAAAAAAAAACTGAAATCGACATGACTGAACAGAAATATAACTGCGTTGACAATGGTCATATGGAAATACAACAGCAACCAAGTTGATCACTCCCTGAACCCGAATAACACTGAACCGAGCTCACCGAGATCCAGAACGCGGCCAAGGATGACCGGCTAGATCTCTGTTAGGAGAAGACTGACGGCCACGATAATCGACAGTCTCTCTCTCTGCGGAGTCCACCTTAACATACTTAGTTCTGATTGTCAAGCAAAACCACAAAACCCAATATACTGTAAAGGGAACGATCTTACAGAATGCAAGTGATATGAGGCGAAAAGATCAGAGTAGATGGTAGGTCAGATAACTTAATAACAGAACTCCAAGGTAAAGCGTCCCAAAACCCTAACCCTCGTTGACAGAAACCCTCAGCAAATCCCGAGGGTGAATGAAGGACGCAGATCTTCCCTCGAAGGGTACAAGATGATATGACTCGTCGAATGAGAGCTGTAGGCGCCTAGGTGTGAGTAAGTGACGCTGAAGCTCTGTGCGCTCAGAAACCAGAGCCGTCATAACGTCTAGTCCCCATCTCAAAATTTTACCTGTCGAATTTTAAGGACATAGGACAACTCAGGCCGCAGATAGCCGTTCTCTCCCACGTAGGAAGTGGCCCTGCCTGCAAACGAGAATAGAAAAATGTTATCCCAAGAGTTACACGCCAAGCCAGACGCACCGAATCGGGCACTAGGCGGCGTAGACGCATGTTAACCAGTGCGAATGGGGTTGATTGAGTGTTGCATACCACGGCGAGGTGGGAACCGGGGTGATCGACGCCAGAACGGTGTTATGCCATGTATCGGCAACTTTGCCGGAATGAGACACTCCGATGAACAGTCGATTTCGAATCGTGGCAATGTGACCTGTTATCCGGTGCAGAAAGGAGAAGTGTTAAAAATCATTATGATTAGGGTTAATCTCGTACAACTAACGAAATTCAATAATACAAATCCCGCCACGTAGGACGGTCAAACCACATGGTTCGGTCGTATGAGGTAATGCCAAACAACCGGGTAGGTGGTATGGTATACTCCTCGGCAATTCTGCCAGATTTCACTTAAGTTAGCCGACGTCGATGACATAATAACCTGAAATCGAGTCGCCGAAAGTATATTATGATATTTGCAATCTAATTATGTTTCACGGCCGCCAACCACGTTTATACACAATAGGGTTACATTTATATTTATGAACCAGATAAGTATACACGCGTTGTCTCACGCCGATATTAGGGACTAATGGTAAAATACATAAGACGCTGATCAAATTAATGGAACGCGCTATGGAAAAAAAAATTATATTCGATATGCAAATATGTGTTATATAACCATGATTGGGGCCATGAACTTTATATATATATACTAAGGTGCTATACCCGTGTTCATTAAATAAAGGGAGTGCGAAAGCTATATATATATCTATATATATATGTAAATAGTATATGTGGTAGCTTCATATATATATTGGTACTACGAACTTTACAAACCACCTTTAAGTGAATACCTTAATATATGTAGGTATTATGTATTGAATTCACCATTTTCAACGTAAAGGCAAAAGTGAGATAGGAAATGGTTGTCCAATTAAACCATGGTTATGGTTATCATGATATATATATAGAAATACATGAGGGGTATATGTATGTCAGACCTAGGAGAGAACTCTTAGTGTATATATACATATAGAATATATTCTCCCATGAATAGTTAGAGTATTAGTGCAATTTAAACATGCTATGAGAATATAAAGGTAGGATGAGACCAATGTAAAGATTTAAAATGCGGAAATGATCCATTTCAATAAAGTTGTGAACTGCAGGGGAAAGATGCGTATAAAAAAAAAAAAAAAAAAAAAAATTCCCTAAAACTAGAGGCGTTACAAATGGTATCGGAGCACTAGTTACAACTATTTGGACTCTCATTTTGTGCTCACTGCTTATTGCATATTTTGTTTTCTTCTGAAATGAAAAAAAAAAAAACTTGCTAATCTGTGTTGTAAGTGTATACAGTTGAAATGGATGAAGGTGAAGGGATTTATGTGGATCTGCATAATGAGTTTTCTACTCCAGATCCCAATGCCCCGATAATGGCGATGTTGCACAGGATGCAACGAGATTTGGCTGAACTGAGAAGCCAGAATGACGTGTTGTCGTCAACCAGTAAGGAGCAGGAAAAGCTCATCAGGGAATTAACTTCCCGAAACAGCCAGGAAGGCGAAGGTTCCGGAAAGAGAAAGATGAGTGAGTCTGATGAGGATGAGACTGCTAGACAGCAGAATAAACAGAAAAGAGAGTTGCAGGGAGAATTTAGAAAGATCAAACCTCCTTCCTATGATGGGGAAAAGGAGGAGGATGCTGAAGCTTGGTTACTGAACATGATCAAGTATTTTCAAGTCTATGAATATGAGAGCAATCTAAAGGCTAGATTAGCTGTGTATCAGCTACAAGGAAAAGCTACACTGTGGTGGGAAGAGACAAAAATGGTGCATGCCATTGATGAAAAGACAGTTACTTGGGAAGATTTTCAGACTAAGTTCAAAATTCGTTATTTGAATGAACGATATTATGACGATAAAGCGAAAGAATTCCATGAACTTAGGCTAGGACAACTCACTATTGATGAGTTTTTCACTAAGTTTACTAATTTACTGAGGTATGTTCCTTACATTAGGGAAGAAAAGGAAAAGGTGCAAAGGTTTTTAAATTGTTTGCCTACTGTGTATAAAGAGAAAATTGAGTTTGACAACCCAAAGACCATGGATGAAGCTGTTAGAAAAGCAAGACTATGCTATCAGCAGTTTAAAGGTAAAGCTGAACAAGGGAAGAGTTGGACGAACAAGGTTGAGTTCAAAGGAAAGAGACCAAAACCAGCATATTTAAGGAATTTTGGTAGAGATCATCAAAGGAAAAAGTTCAGCAAACCAAAAGAAAGTCAAACTGCTCAGTCCCAAGTGGTTTCAAAACCAGTAGAAGGGAACAATAAAAAGGAAGGGACAGTCAGAATGAAGGAACCTTTGAAATGTTGGGGCTGTGGAGAACCCCATATGATGAGGGACTGCCCCCATCGAAATATTCACATGATCAGCAGAGAGCGAGAGGCAACAACAGTAAATGACATAGCCAGAAATATACCAACTATCAGTGCAGCATTGGAAAATCGGCAAGCAGAACATCAAGCAACCATGGTGGAAATGGAGGGTAAGATTTCTGACTTACCTGTTACTGTTTTGATTGATCCAGGTGCTTCTTTGAGTTACATTAGTCCTGGAATTGTAGAAAAATGTAAAATTAAACCTGAAAATTTTCAGCGGTCATGGTTGGTACAGCTAGCCACTGGAACTAAGAGAAAAGTCACACATAAGTTGCCCAAAACAGCGATAGAATTAGATGGGTTCCCAACAGAGGTAAATCTAAACATGTTGCCATTAGGATCCTATGATCTGCTGATAGGAATGGATTGGCTAGAAAAGAAGAAAGCTCTGATGAACTGCTGGGATAAAACCTTGCACTGTGTGGATGAAGAAGGGAAACCTTTTACATTAAAAGGGAAACCAAAACCCATTGTAGTAAGACAAATATCAGCCTTACAATTGAAAAGAACAGCTAGAAAAGGATACCAAGTCTATGCAGTGCATGTAGAAGAAATAGAACAACAAACTGAGGAAGAGTTACTGAATGCTATACCAGTCATCAGAGAATTTAAGGAAGTCTTTCCCAAGGAAACCCCTCATCTTCCCCCTCAAAGAGAGATTGATTTTTCTATAGATCTGGTGCCAGGAGCTACACCTATTTCCCGAGCTCCTTATCGGATGAGCCCGCCAGAACTGATGGAGCTGAAGATGTAGCTGCAGGAACTATTGGATAAGGGTTACATCAGACCAAGTGTGTCTCCATGGGGAGCACCTGTGTTATTTGTTAAAAAGAAGGATGGAACCTTTAGGATGTGTATTGATTATCGTCAACTGAATAAGTTGACCATTAAGAATAGATATCCACTTCCTAGAATTGATGATCTTTTTGATCAAGTGAGAGGAGCTTCAGTCTTCTCCAAGATAGACCTCAGGACTGGGTATCATCAACTCAGAATTAAAGAAGAAGACATCAGCAAAACAGCATTTCGAACCAGGTATGGGCATTACAAATTTGTAGTCTTACCTTTTGGTTTGACAAATGCCCCTGCCACATTTATGTGTCTGATGAACAGTGTGTTGAATAAGTATTTGGACAAATTTGTTCTTGTGTTTATAGATGATATTTTAGTCTATTCTAAAAATGAAGAGGAACACAAGGAACATCTGAGAATAGTGTTGCAGACTTTAAAAGAAAACCAGCTATATGCCAAGTTCAGTAAATGTGAATTTTATAAAGATAAAATTCAATATTTAGGCCATATTATTTCCGAAAAAGGGCTTGCTGTTGACCCTGAGAAGATAAAAGCCATTAAAGAATGGCCAGTTCCCACTGATGTCTCAGCAGTAAGATCATTTATGGGAATGGCATGCTATTATCGCAGATTTGTGGAGAGATTTTCTGCTATAGCAAATCCCATAACATCATTACAAAGGAAGGGTGTTAAGTTTGTGTGGACTGAGAAATGTCAAAACAGTTTCGAACAGTTGAAACAAAGACTTATTTCAGCACCTATATTAAAAATTGGTGATCCTGATAAAGAGTTTGTGGTATGTACAGATGCTTGAAGAGAAGGGCTAGGAGGAGTCTTATTGCAATAAAATTCAGTGATTGCCTATGAGTCTAGGAAATTGAAAACTCATGAACAGAATTATAGTGCATATGATTTGGAATTTGCAGCTGTTATTCATGCTTTAAAAATGTGGAGGCACTATCTGCTGGGGAAGAAGTTCACATTAATGACTGATCATATCAGTCTCAAATATTTTTTCTCCCAAGCTGACCTGAATGCAAGACAAGCCAGGTGGCTGTCTTTTCTAAGTGAATTTGATATGGATATAAAGCATATCAAAGGGAAGGAGAATAAAGTTGTTGATGCTTTAAGTAGAAATGCTTGTCAACATTTAAATAGCATTGGGAGTAGTGCCCAGATGGAGATAGAAGAATTGGTGGGAGAAGCAGCAAAACAAGATCTCGACTATGAAGCCCTCTTGGTGAAATTACAGAAAAGGGATAAAACAGATTACACTAAAAATCCACAAGGACTGCTCTATTACAAACACAGGTTGTATATTCCAAATATAGAGTCATTGAAAAAAGAAATACTAGATGAATATCACAAACAGCCTTATGCAGGACACCCAGGATACCAGAAGATGTTAACAGCCTTGAAGAAGAAGTTATTCTGGCCAGGAATGAAGAGAGATGTGGCCGAGTATCTAAGTAGGTGTATGGAATGTCAATTGGTCAAATTTGAGCATCAACACCCAGCAGGGCTTCTAAACCCTTTGCCAATTGCAGAGTGTAAATGGGACACAGTTTCCATGGATTTTATAACAGGACTACCCAAAACTAAATATCAACATGATTCATTCATGGTGGTAGTAGACACTTTAACCAAGGCTGCTCACTTTATACCAGTAAAATCTACCTTTGGAACAGCTCAGGTAGCAAATGTTTTCCTAAAAGAGGTAGTAAGGCTTCATGGAGTTCCCAAGGTGATCGTCTCAGACCGTGATGCTAAGTTTACAGCAGCATTTTGGAAAGAATTGTTTGCAGGAATGGGTACTAAGCTGAATTTTAGTACTGCCTATCACCCACAAACAGATGGGCAGACAGAAAGGACAAATCAAATCTTGGAAGACATGCTGCGTATGTATGTGATGGATAGACCATCAAAGTGGGAAGAGTATCTGCATCTAGCTGAGTTCACTTACAATAATAGTTATCAATCCTCTATTAAGATGAGTCCCTTTGAGGCACTCTATGGGAGGAAGTGTCGTACTCCCTTGAGCTGGAGTCAACCAGAGGATAGACTGGTGTTGGGACCAGATGCACTACAAGAAATGGAAAGAATTGTCAAACAAATACAGAGAAATATAAAGACAGCACAAGACCGACAGAAGAGCTATGCTGATAAGAAAAGGGTGCACCGAGAATTTAAAGTGGGGGATCATGTGTATTTGCGCATCAAACCCAAAAAGAGCACACTTTATGCTGGAAGTTGTGCAAAACTTGCACCTAGATATTGTGGGCCATTTGAGGTGTTAGAAAGGGTGGGACCAATAGCTTACAAGCTTGGCCTTACCACCTCATGTTAAAGTGCATAATGTATTTCATGTTTCATTATTAAAAAGATATGTGCATGATGCTTCTCACATAGTTGATTGGAATGCTGTACAGGTGGAACCAGAAGGGGAGTTTCTGCCAGAACCGCTTCAAATATTGGAGCGGGAAGAAATTGAATTGAGAAATAGAACAATGGTCAGAGTAAAGGTGCTGTGGAAGCACTTTACTGCTGAAGAAGCCACCTGGGAAAGGGAAGCTGAAATGATGGAGCAATATCCATTTTTGTTTAAATGAACTCTGGTAGTTGAATAAGAACACCGAGGACGGTGTTTATTTTTAGAGGGGGAATATGTAACACCCCCAATTTGTGTGTTGAAATTTTAAAATTTGAAAATTGAACTTTAATTCCTAAGGGGGGTGGACCCCAGAGGATGAATATGGTGTGAATGTATTTACATATTTTATTTAAGGGAATAAATAAAATGATTGTGCATTTTGACCAAAAAGAGAATGTGAGATCACTTGCCAAAATCCATGAGGATGGATAAGGCAACAAATCCCCAAAAATCTTTCAAAAATCCTTGAAAGAAAATTATTTAGATTTGAGGAGAATCTAAGTTACCCCAATGAAGAGGAGTAGTTGGGAAGAGGTGAGAAAAAGCCGGAAAGCCAGGAAAAGCTAGCAGCTTTTAATGGATCCTAATAAGGGAAGCCAGGGCGAACAGAAAGAAAGATCTATCGGACAGGTCAGGGAACATGTTTGGGGAATTTGAGTTTAAAGGGTTTGCCCTGATGCATTAGGTCATCCGTGCTAGGAGGTAATTGTCAAGCCAAGAATCGGAGATAAAGAGGACTCTAAGGTTGGGAGGTTGGTCATTTGCAGATTTGTGGTATGTTCTGAAATTCTCGTTTAAATGTCTTGTTGCGTATGAATTGACTACATATGTAAATTTTATTGTATGAACATGAGAAAGTTTTGATTACTTACATTTAACAAGACCATCTTAAGATGATCTCATAGACTCATTAGCTATAGACCCATACATAGAGAAAACCCTAGAATCTCTTAAACCAATGTCGGTTTAAATCTCTGAAGTTTTCAGTCATTCCCTACAGATGATTAAATTTTTGCTATAAAAAAAAAAAAAAGAGATATATGATGCATCTATTAGTATTGGAATAGCCTTGATGGAAGTACTGAAAAATATATATATATCATAACTGAGTATACAAAGATTAGAGTATAAACAGGGACAATTAAGGAGTGGTCAATCACTTATCACCATTATGTAATGGGACATTCTAATCATTTCCTAATGGTAAAATAAAACAAACACATAGGAGACCAGCATTGAAAATAAGTTCAATGGTGTAAAGAAAAACAAACCCATAGGAGTAATCATATTGTAAATAAGTAATGTGTTATGTACTCGGGTGTGGATTTTCTTATCTAATCTATAATATGCTTCCTTGGCAAATCTTTAACATAGAAAATAGTTATTATAGCAAAGGATGGCACGGAGAATGGAAGTCCCTTAACCTAGCCATAGTAGATGCATAAAAGTATACTTCAAAAGAAAGATCGAAAGTCGAGTTAAGACTAGAGAATAAAAAAAATGTATT
Organism: Pinus albicaulis; assembly: GCA_034641835.2. NCBI lineage: Eukaryota > Viridiplantae > Streptophyta > Pinopsida > Pinales > Pinaceae > Pinus > Pinus albicaulis. The sequence goes on along the minus strand of JAXQQM020063156.1, from coordinate 119,611 downwards.
CTCATCACACCATAGGTTAAACTTTCCCTCTATCATGAGTTTGACTCCATTATCATACATACGAAGTTCAGTTTTACTACGTAGCTTCATTCGTGCGGCAGAGAATACTTATATTAACGTCACACTAATTATAGGTCAGGGCGAAATAATACTAAATCATATGAATTCGTATGTGACTTCTACTGTTATTCGGAGGAACTCCGATATATGGCACTGCCGTAAGCAGCGAGGGCTTAATCCCTACATAGGATCTTGATAAAGATATTGGGGTTGAGTATAAAGTAACAAATACAGATTGTTGGCGCCGAGAGCGGTCTAACCCTTCGGTCTACCTTAGCATAATATAGGGATGTAAATAAGGACGAGAAAAACTAGAACTATGAACACGGAATTTCCCAACCAGCATATAACTAAGAGACATATATAAATAACCGAGCAAAAGTGTGGCGACTCTATGCAAAAACAAAATCCACAAACAGTAAACATATAAATAATCCCGCTCGCAAATTTAACCAACCAGGTAGGCCAACTGAATTAGAGCGGGTAGGCATTACTGTGCCTTTGGATACCTGACGCTCAACCTGGTAAATTGAAATACTATTGAAATGCGAGGTAAAGTAGAAAACAGATAAGCTTTTGCCCCGATGCATAGAAAGGTTATCGGTGTAAAGTTTCTTCCCAAATAGAAACAGGTCCGAGTGTAGTTGGTGCGAGTATCGTACCTCAGATCTGCATAAATAACATCAATAATGAATGGAGTAATTCTCAGTCATACCATCATAGAAAAGGTTGCGGCCTCTGTCCGGAAAGAGATATAAAATCAAACTATGTAACAGATCTTCCTCCTCCTGATGGTGCGGCACCCCTCTCAAAAGCAGTGTATCAATTTCCACGCGCTGAGGGTGTGACATCCACAGGATAAATCATAAAAAGAATAGCGTAGGGAATGTGGTTCTGAGAGCAGGATGACCGAAATCACGCATTCGGCATCCTACCTCGTATGAAGCCTTGATAATACTTCCGGCAGAGACGAGAGGAAAGATACTGATATCCGAGGGAACTGGAAGGGAGAATAAACAAAATAAAAAAAAAAACTGAAATCGACATGACTGAACAGAAATATAACTGCGTTGACAATGGTCATATGGAAATACAACAGCAACCAAGTTGATCACTCCCTGAACCCGAATAACACTGAACCGAGCTCACCGAGATCCAGAACGCGGCCAAGGATGACCGGCTAGATCTCTGTTAGGAGAAGACTGACGGCCACGATAATCGACAGTCTCTCTCTCTGCGGAGTCCACCTTAACATACTTAGTTCTGATTGTCAAGCAAAACCACAAAACCCAATATACTGTAAAGGGAACGATCTTACAGAATGCAAGTGATATGAGGCGAAAAGATCAGAGTAGATGGTAGGTCAGATAACTTAATAACAGAACTCCAAGGTAAAGCGTCCCAAAACCCTAACCCTCGTTGACAGAAACCCTCAGCAAATCCCGAGGGTGAATGAAGGACGCAGATCTTCCCTCGAAGGGTACAAGATGATATGACTCGTCGAATGAGAGCTGTAGGCGCCTAGGTGTGAGTAAGTGACGCTGAAGCTCTGTGCGCTCAGAAACCAGAGCCGTCATAACGTCTAGTCCCCATCTCAAAATTTTACCTGTCGAATTTTAAGGACATAGGACAACTCAGGCCGCAGATAGCCGTTCTCTCCCACGTAGGAAGTGGCCCTGCCTGCAAACGAGAATAGAAAAATGTTATCCCAAGAGTTACACGCCAAGCCAGACGCACCGAATCGGGCACTAGGCGGCGTAGACGCATGTTAACCAGTGCGAATGGGGTTGATTGAGTGTTGCATACCACGGCGAGGTGGGAACCGGGGTGATCGACGCCAGAACGGTGTTATGCCATGTATCGGCAACTTTGCCGGAATGAGACACTCCGATGAACAGTCGATTTCGAATCGTGGCAATGTGACCTGTTATCCGGTGCAGAAAGGAGAAGTGTTAAAAATCATTATGATTAGGGTTAATCTCGTACAACTAACGAAATTCAATAATACAAATCCCGCCACGTAGGACGGTCAAACCACATGGTTCGGTCGTATGAGGTAATGCCAAACAACCGGGTAGGTGGTATGGTATACTCCTCGGCAATTCTGCCAGATTTCACTTAATTTAGCCGACGTCGATGACATAATAACCTGAAATCGAGTCGCCGAAAGTATATTATGATAATTGCAGTCTAATTATGTTTCACGGCCGCCAACCACGTTTATACACAATAGGGTTACATTTATATTTATGAATCGAATAAATAAGGCACAAGGCAATGCTCCTAATGCCGATATTAGGGACGGAATGGTAAGTACATATAAGACGCTGATCAAATTAATGGAACGCGCTATGGAAAAAAAAATTATATTCGATATGCAAATATGTGTTATATAACCATGATTGGGGCCATGAACTTTATATATATATACTAAGGTGCTATACCCGTGTTCATTAAATAAAGGGAGTGCGAAAGCTATATATATATCTATATATATATGTAAATAGTATATGTGGTAGCTTCATATATATATTGGTACTACGAACTTTACAAACCACCTTTAAGTGAATACCTTAATATATGTAGGTATTACGTATTGAATTCACCATTTTCAACATAAAGGCAAAAGTGAGATAGGAAATGGTTGTCCAATTAAACCATGGTTATGGTTATCATGATATATATATAGAAATACATGAGGGGTATATGTATGTCAGACCTAGGAGAGAACCCTTAGTGTATATATACATATAGAATATATTCTCCCATGAATAGTTAGAGTATTAGTGCAATTTAAACATGCTATGAGAATATAAAGGTAGGATGAGACCAATGTAAAGATTTAAAATGCGGAAATGATCCATTTCAATAAAGTTGTGAACTGCAGGGGAAAGCTCCGTATAAAAAATAAAAAATAAATAAATAAATAAAAAAAAAATAAATAAATAAATAAAAAAAAAAAAAAAAAAAAAAATTTCCTAAACTAGAGGTGTTACAGTTCTGGTGATTCTTAAAAAACAAAAAAAGGGAAAATTGTGCCAAACTCATTTTGATGTATTCTTGGGAATGTAACGAATTATAGTAATAGATTACATACATCATTATAAAAGAAATATGTACTCACACTATAAAATTTTACGGGTGTAAATTTTATTAAATTTAATTTCCCTGAGTCTTAAATTCAAGGACCACATAATAGTGTGAAATCATACAGTTGAGAAAGGAGGATGAGCTGTATTTGGATTTGGGTGTGGGGAGAACCCATCAGATCCAAATTTACTCACGTAAGTTTTGAACTAGTGGATAAAATTAAGGAAACGTGAAAAAAAATGGAATAATGAAACACAAGTTGTACATTATTGCACACTTTAGAGGTATTGTCAGTAGGAATATGAAATTTATAAAAGAGGTTAGAAAAAAAAAAAAATTCATGTGTGAAGAAAGAATTGAATTATAGACATTATTAGCGAGCCTGGTTATTACTAATTAAATTGATTGGCTAACAAAATAAAACAATGGGAAGGTACCAGAAGTACAGTTATGAACTGAGAAAGGGTAAGCATAACCATGCATATGATACAGTTGTTTTCTTTCATTCATGAATGCTAATGAAAAGTTGTAAATTTGTTTAGCCAAGTGTGTAACATGAAATTGTACACTCTGGAAACAAGGAGAAAAAGGTGAAAATAAGTGCAGATAAATCACCTAGAAAATCAAGAAAAGCTGAACTGGACCAAGTTTGCGTGAGGAGAAAATCTCACTGAAAAACAAGAAAGGATAAGTAGTATACTAAAAATGCACTAAACCATTATGAACCTGAATGGTTTGACTAATAACTGAATTTCTTGAAATTATTGAAATTCAGAATGTTGTTGTGGATTATCAATTATATGTATATGATATTACTTACATAAATTGGTATGAATTGTGGACAGAGAAAACGGAATAAAAGATTTTCCAGACAGAATTCTTGGAAAGAAGTAGGAAGAAATTCAACTGTATAAGGCATCAGTAAATAGAGTGGAAGCAGGAGAGTACTCTGCCAGAAACTGAGCAAGGATGAAGAAGAAATCTTCGTCAAAGTTGAAAAATCAACGTTAAAGTGTAACACCGAGGAAGGTGTTGGAAAGAGTGGAACTAGTGGCTTATAAACTGGCCTTACCCTTGCATATTAAAGTTGATGATGTGTTTCATGCTTCCTTATTGAATATATATATATATATATATATATATATATGATGCTTCTCACATTATTTGTTGGAATGTGATTTAGGTGGAACCAGAAGAGGAATTTCTTCCAGAGCTACTTCAAATTTTGGAGCGAGAAGATATTGAACTAAAAAATAAAACATTAGCTGGAGTAAAAGTGTAGTGGAAGCACCTTACTGCTGAAGAATCTACATGGAAAATAGAAGCTAAGATGATGGAAAAATATCCATTTCTATTTTCAAAATAAACTCTAGTAATTAGTTGTTAACACCGAGGAAGGTGTTTGTTTTCAGAGGGGGAATATGTAACACCCCCAAGTTTCTATGCTTTCAACTTAGTCATTTGAACATAAATCCAAAGGGGAGTGGACCCCAATGGACAATTATTGTGTGGATGTGGTTAATTATTTATTTATGAAAAATAAATAAAATATTGTGTATGCACTATGACCAAATGAGAAATTGAGATCACATGCCTAATCCATGACGTTATGGAAAAAGGTAAAGACTTTCCCCAAAATCTTTCAAAAATCCTTGAAAGAAATGATTTCTAATTTAGATTTTTGAGGAAAAATCTAAATTCCCCAATGATGAGGAAAGTAGCTGGGAAGAGGTAAAAGGCTGGAAAAGCTGGAAAAGAAGAAATCAACTTTAAAGTCCCTAAATAAGGGAAGCCTAGGCAAACAGGAATAAAAGCATCCTAAAATTCTGGACGCAGAATTGGAAACATGCTTTGGGGAGAGCATAGCTTAAATAAGCTGCTCAAGAACACATTGAGGTTAGTCTGTCCTTGAAGGATCTCAGCTCGGGGGTGAGTTCTGGAGATAGAAGAACTCTAAGGTTGGGAGGACTGGTCATAGTATCGGTATGCATGCATAATTTTGGAAATTAATTTCAGTTGGTATTAAGTATATCAAGGTTATATGAATTTTTATGTTATAATTTCTTATGCAAATTTTAAGTTGACTGTTTGTTCAGTACCTCATGCAATTGCAAACTAGATCTGAAATTGAAAATCCAGTATGTTAATAGCAGGGACCAATGGTTTGGTTCTAGGGATAATTACCTTGCAGTAATACAGTTTAGATATGATAGATCATCTTAATGTCTAATCTAATAGAAAAATTCAAGTTGTAGCTTGTTGTCTTTGGAATGAAAAACTTAGTTGCTATGTTGTATAAACATAACATTTTAATAAAACTGTAACCAAGAACAGCAAGTAGGAAACAACTAAACCTATGATAGAAGTATTGATTTCAGTATAACAGCTGTACTACAATGGAAAATAATGTAGAATTAAGAATTTAAATTGTTCTATTACATGGAAGTTTAAATATATGAAACCAGAAGTTAAATCCTAACTAAGTACGAGGATCTGAAATTAGGCAATCTAAAATATCAATTTCGATTTCATTACCTTCATTTGATTGAAGAAAAATGATCTATATCCTATTTTTCCAATGGAAGAGTTTAATATGCACCAGAATTTCAAATATGCTGAATAGTTATAACAGTAATATAAGGGAAGAGTCCTATTGAAAATCTACATATGTGTGATAAAAGTATGTGTAAGGGAAGATTGTAAGCATATTTAAAATACTAGGAAAAGAGCATCTATCCACCTTCAATATAAACTTCTGTAAGAGTATTTGAAGCAAAGAAGGTTAACTGAATATAGATAGATGTATATGTAGATGTATACATCTATATATAGATGCTAAAACTTTATAATTATAGATGTTGGAAAGTCTATAAAGCTTGCGAACTGGAAAGTTAGAGGAAGAGCATATTGATCAGTTAGAGTTGGACAAAACTCTGAAGAACTGACCTGAGAAATACAAACCAGTATATATATATATAAGTCGACTAGATTGACTAATAAGAGTTGAGGTCAAGCCAAATTTTTTTATGGGAATTCTTATAATTGCATGAATGCCTACAATTACCAAAGAGAAATTAAATACCGGATAAAAGTATGAATTTGTAATTGATTCAACAGAAAAATTTTGAATGGTATCAGGTGCATAAAGTAGAGTATATCTGAGTTAATGTTATGCGTATAAGAAGTTGCGTAGGAGAGAGTCGTGACATGTAGGCCATAGTCTTAGTAGACAAGGGACACCTCACTAGTGCTTAGGAGTGTGAAGTGTGTGTAATGTCTCTACTTATACCTCTCAAATTTTTTTTCTTTTTTCTCAGTTCTTGTTTAATAACAACTGCTGCTTCCTATAACAGTATGAAAGCTCTATAAGAACAACAAAGACACATATCCACTTATGGCACCAAATGTATATACATATATACATATTCTTGATGAACCAATTGTATACATATATAAATTCTTTCAAAAAAACTATCGATAACTATTCGTTGCCCACTCATGAAGATTATATACATATAATTATCTCATAACTTTATTATAAATATATATACATATATTTATAATCGTATGATTAACGATCCTGCCAAGACTTATAGGTTACCAATCTATATAATTAAAACGATCCACCAATTTATGTGGTTAATTCGATTATGACCCAACACTTTGTATATATGATACCATAACCCGAATGTAAACATTAACACCATGGCCGGTTTATGAGGTCACTTCGTCTATGTGTACAACTGAGCCATTCCCGCTCCGACGTTCACCTACTCGGCACTGGTGATTGTTGAATTAAATTACTCGACAGCTACTCCGAGATGGTATTGCACTCCCTTGGCACGTATCATCCTTGACATCACGATGGTGCGTTGACAGCGCTTGGCATGATTGGAGATTCAATTCGTTCCTGCTATACGATATTAAAAGGGAAGCTCCGTCTGGATGCCACGTAGCCCTTGTTTTTAATACTCACGCCGGACAGGGTTTGTGATTTGTGAAATTTCCACAGGATATTTGAAATCGTCTGCGGTGGGTACAGTTCAACAAGTTTTTTTTTTTTTTTTAATAGGCCGATAGGGTACCAGCCTATCCCTTCGCTTTCACTCTGTGAATCCCTCTCGGGATCTCTTATCGTCCTTCACCAGTTGAAATCGAGGTTCAAAGTTTCACATAACCCACGTTATCGATTTCTGGTGTTCTAGGGTTTTATCTACGTCCCACGCACAGGTCTTATACTCTTCAATATTTTTAGAGTACTCAGTCCATACTCCAGTTTCCTCCACTTTCGCACAGGATCGGGAGTGACGGCCTTGGCGAGAGAGAAATGCTGGGGCAGCCTTCCACTCCTCTGTCACCTGGTAAGAACATTTTTCTCCTCTCTGCGTGATTGCTCTCACATCCTATCCTTGCCCTGGAAATTGTATTTCGGTTCTTGGTTGTCGGAGTTCGTTATTCAGTTCTTACTGAGAGAAAATAATCACCGTAGTCCTAATTTATTTTATTGTTTTGGTTTCTGCATTTCCATCCTTGAGATGTTTACCTCTTAGAGGTAGGGCGGCTATGTGAGAGTCATACACGCATGGTTTCGAAAGGCTACTGCTCTCGATTTAATTCCATCAGGCCTTCGATTTCAGGCGGGGTTCCCCAGTGTCGGGAGCCTGTCGAGTGAGGCTGATCTTTCATGCTGTAGGTTATATCAGTCATGAAGAGCCAACGCCTCTCCAGATGGTGAGTATGCATTCCCTATCTCTTGTGGTTTTGTTTGTATCACAAAACTGAGGTTTTGTTTTTTTTTTCTATGGCTTTTAACCCATGAGAAATGAATTTGCCCCCTTTCAGGATATGAGCTCCCGAGGCTACGACGATGGTGTATTTTTCTCAGGTCATTTGAAATCGCGCGTTTACTCTACCGGTTACCCATTCTCCTGTACTGGGTGTTGAGATCCAGCACAAATCTCCCGATTCAGTTTCGGGGTTCCCATGGTTGAGCGCTATGCAGTCGCCCGACTGTGGTCTCTCTAACTGGTCAGTCAGGTCAAACCGTCGGGGTATCGCTTTGATAAAACGCTGGATGAAATTCTTCAAGTTTCCTTGTTTTAAATTTTGTTTCTTCTGTTTGTAAAATTGCTACGTGCTGGAGGTAGATTAAATCTCCACTACTTATTCTTTCAAGTTAACTCATTTCAGCGATGGTTTTGATTTATTTCACTGTCCTAACTGGTGGCGATCCCTTATTGCAGGTCGCGATGAATTTGTGATTTATAAGTTCGCCAATTTAACAGTTTCCTTAATTGGAGCTAGTTGTATCTCGAATAGTTTTATTTATGTGTTTCTCGGCATCGCAGTCCCCCTGGGGAGGGAATTATCATATGGTTCGATTTTTTTTGCTTTCGGCCTTTACTTTCACCTTACATATAGATAATTTTTTTTTTGAAATGCCGAAAGGTTTACTCAACCTGTAGCGGCGATCCTCGTCGATTTTCACTTGTTTATTTACATCCTAGTTTCAATATTTGTCTATGCTAAAATTCACGGGTCTGTTGTTACTAGTTCTCGTGGTGTCGTTTTATTTATCATATGTTTAACTTGACAGGTATTCCACAGAGCGTCACGCTCACCAACTAATCTTATTTCATTTCTTGGGAAAAACCCGGAAGCTCGACCTACATAACTCTATTACCTTACTATTATGATTTTATCTTTTCGGGAATTAATTAAACCGTGAAGCATGTTCATTAAGATTTAATCATATTGCAGTAGGCAGTTTCCGGATAACCATTCTTTGTTACTGTGCGTATAGGCATACTATTGTTCCTTTACTGTACTGTTCGTATCATGGTTTTATGTGCAGCTTTGGGTATAATGCTATAGTCAATTTTCATGATAGCGATGCCACAACACGAGTATAAATACTAACTAGCTGTTATTATCACAGGTTTTCACTTTAGTTTATAATTTATGCAAAATATTCTCATTTGCACTCGACCTACAATTTCTTATCTCGGTAGTTGATAAAATGTCACTTTGTTTTCCAACAAAATTAATACCTGTATTTCAACCTATTGTACCTGGCTAATAGGGTGGTTTGTTTATGAGAAGAGTATGGAAATTGCAATCATTATCATTTCAATTCTAGCTACTTACCTGTAAACAATTTCAATTAATTTATATATTGCTATCTCCACTGTAGTATCAGAATATTAAACGTCCCTTTTTTTCTGTGTAGGTATATATTAAGACAATTTTATAAAACAGAATCAGATTTAAGCTAACCACTCAAGTTTCTCTCTCTTTTTTTTTCTACATGCTTTCATATATAGATTGATCCATATAAGATTTTATTTGTACTAGCTTAAAATTGGGTAAATTCTAAATTTACTCAAGCCTTCTTCTGGTTAATATTTAGAGATAGATTAAAATTATTCAGGACTGTACTAGAATATTAGATTCACATTATGAGGTAGAAAAAGTATTATTTGTGTACTATTCCTTACATATGAACAATGTACTTATACTGAAGGAAATTTGTTCCAGTTTGCTTTCTGATTACCAATCATGCAATTGACCAACCTGCCAACCTTAGAGTCCTTCTGTCTCCCAAAACTCACCCCCGAGCTAAGATCACCTCCTAGAATAGATCACCTCTAATCTGTTTAGGAGCAGCTTATTTAAGCTCATGTTTCCCCAAGCATGTTTCTAATTCTGCGTCCAGAATAGCATGATGCTTTTCTTCCTGTTTAGCCTAGGCTTCCCATTTTGGGACTCTTTAAAGTTGTTTTATGCTTTTCCTCAGCTTTTCCAGCTTTCATTACCTCTTCCCAACTACTTTCCTCATCATTGGGGAAATTTAAATTCTTCCTCAAAATCTAAATTAATTTCTTTCAAGGATTTTTGAAAGATTGTGGGGATTTATTGCCTTATCCATCCTCATGGATTTAGCAAGTGATCTCTAATTCTCATCTTGGTCAATATGCACAATCATTTTATTTATTTCCTCAATTTAAATATTAAATTACATTCACCCAATACTTTATCCTTTGGGGTCCACCCCCTTAGGATTTAAGTTCAAATGTCTAACTTTAAAAGTTCAACACACAAATTGGGGGTGTTACATATTCCCCCTCTGAAAATAAACACCGTCCTCGGTGTTATTATTCAACTACTAGAGTTCACTTAAACAAAAATGGATATTTTTCCATTATTTCGGCTTCCCTTTCCCAGGTAGCTTCTTCAGTAGTAAAGTGCTTCCACTGCACTTTTACTCTGGCCACTGTTCTATTTCTCAATTCAATTTCTTCCCGCTCCAATATTTGAAGCGGTTCTGGCAGAAACTCCCCTTCTGGTTCCACCTGTACAACATTCCAATCAACTATGTGAGAAGCATCATGCACATATCTTTTTAATAATGAAACATGAAACACATCATGTACTCTAACATGGGGTGGTAAGGCTAGCTTGTAATCCACTAGTCCCACCCTTTCTAATACTTCAAAAGGACCACAATATCTAGGAGCAAGCTTCGCACAACTTCCGGCATAAAGTGTGCTCTTTTTGGGTTTAATACGCAAATATACATGGTCTCCCACTTTGAATTCTCAGTGCACTCGTTTCTTATCAGCATAGCTTTTCTAGCGATCTTGTGCTGTCTTGATGTTTCTTTGTATCTGTTTAACAATCCTCTCCATTTCTAGTAAGGCATTAGGTCCCAACATTATTTTTTCTTCTGGTTGGCTCCAGCTTAACGGAGTATGACACTTCCTTCCATATAGTGCCTCAAAAGGACTCATTTTAATAGAAGATTGGTAACTATTATTATAGGCAAATTCAGCTAAATGCAGATACTCCTCCCACTTTGATGGTCTATCCATCACATACATTCTCAACATATCCTCCAAAATTTGATTTGTCCTTTCTGTTTTCCCATCAGTTTGAGGGTGATAGGCAGTACTAAAATTCAGCTTAGTACCCATCCCTCCAAACAATCCTTTCCAAAATGCTGTTGTAAACTTAGCATCTCGATCTGAAACAATTACTTTGGGAACTCCATGAAGCCTTACTATCTCCTTCAGGAAAACATTTGCTACTTGAGCTGTTCCGAAAGTAGATTTCACTGGTATAAAGTGGGCAGCTTTGGTTAAAGTGTCTACTACCACCATTACAAAATCATGTTGGTATTTGGTTTTAGGTAGTCCTGTTATAAAATCCATGGAAACTGTGTCCCATTTCCATTCTGCAATTGGCAAAGGGTTTAAAAGACTTGCTGGATGTTGATGCTCAACCTTGACCAGTTGACATTCCATACACCTACTTAGATATTCTGCCACATCTCTCTTCATTCCTGGCCAGAACAACTTCTTTTTCAAGGCTGTTAACATCTTCTGGTATCCTGGATGTCCTGCATAAGGCTGTTTGTGATATTCATCCAAAATTTCTCTTTTTAATGACTCTACATTAGGAATATACAACCTGTTTTTGTAATATAGTAGCCCTTTCTGATTTTGAGTGAAGTCAGTTTTATCCCTTTTATGTAGTTTCACCAAGAGTGTTTCATATTTTGGGTCTTGGCTTGCTTCTTTTCTCACCAACTCTTCTATCTCAATCTGGCCACTACTCCCAATACTGTTTAAATTTTGACAAGCATTTCTACTTAAGGCATCAAAAAATTTATTTTATTTCCCCTTGATATGTTTTATGTCCATATCAAATTCACTTAAAAAGGACAGCCATCTGGCTTGCCTTGCATTCAGGTCAGTTTGGGAAAAGAAATATTTAAGGCTAATATGATCAGTCATCAATGTGAAATTTTTCCCCAGAAGATAGTGCCGCCACATTTTTAAAGCATGGATAACAGCTGCAAATTCCAAATCATATGCACTATAATTCTGTTCATGTATTTTCAGTTTCCTAGATTCATATGCAATAACTAAATTTTCCTACAACAGGACTCCTCCCAGCCCTTCTCTGCAAGCATCTGTACATACAACAAACTCTTTATCAGGATCAGCAATTTTTAATATATGGGCTAAAATAAGTTTTTGCTTTAACTGTTCGAAACTGTTTTGACATTTTTCAGTCCACATGAACTTGACACCCTTTCTTTGCAATGAAGTTATGGGATATGCTATAGCAGAAAATCTCTCCACAAATCTGCGATAATAGCCTGCAATTCCCATAAATGATCTTACTGCTGAAACATCAGTTGGGACTGGCCATTCTTTAATGGCTTTTATCTTTTCAGGATCAACCGCCAATCCCCTTTCAGAAATAATGTGACCCAGATATTGGATTTTATCTTTATAAAATTCACATTTACTGAACTTGGCATATAACTGGTTTTCTTTTAGAGTTTGTAACACTATTCTTAAGTGTTCCTTATGTTCATCTTCATTTTTAGAGTAGACTAAAATATCATCTATGAACACAAGAATGAATTTATCCAAATACTTATTTAACACACTGTTCATCAGGCACATAAATGTAGCAGGGGCATTCGTCAAACCAAAAGGTAGGACTACAAATTCGTAATGCCCATACCTGGTTCGAAAAGTTGTTTTGCTGATGTCTTCTTCCTTAATTCTGAGCTGGTGATAACCAGTCCTTAAGACAATCTTGGAGAAGACTGAAGCTCCTCTCACTTGATCAAAAAGATCATCAATTCTAGGGAGCGGATATCTATTCTTAATGGTCAACTTGTTCAGTTGGCGATAATCAATGCACATTCTAAAAGTCCCATCTTTCTTTTTCACAAATAAGATCGGTGCTCCCCACGGAGACACACTTGGTCTAATGTAACCTTTATCCAATAATTCTTGCAGCTGCATCTTCAGCTCCATAAGTTCAGGCGGACTCATTCGATAGGGGGCTCGGGAAACAGGTGTAGCTCCCAGCACCAGATCTATGGAAAAATCAATTTCTCTTTTGGGGGGAAGATGAGGAATCTCATCTGGGAAAACTTCTTTAAATTCCCTTACCACCAGTAATTCACTCAGCAGATTTTCTTCAGTTCTCGGTTCTACTTCTTCCACATGTACTGCATAGACTTGGTATCATTTTCTAGTTGTTCTTTTCAATTGTAAGGCTGATATTTGTCTTACTGAAATGGATTTTGGTTTTCCTTTTAGTGTAAAAGGGTTCCCTTCTTCATCCACACAATGCAGGGTTTTATCCCAACAGTTCATCAGGGCTTTCTTCTTTTCCAGCCAATCCATCCCTATCAGCAAATCATAAGATCCTAACGGCAATATGTTCAGATTTACTTCAGATGGGAAACCATTTAATTGTATTGTTGTTTTGGGCAATTTATGGGTTACTTTTCTCTTAGTCCCAGTGGCCAGTTGTACCAACCATGACTGCTGAAACTTTTCAGGTTTAATTTTACATTTTTCTACAATTCTAGGACTAATGTAACTTAAAGAAGCACCTGGATCAATCAAAACAGTAACAGATAGGTCAGAAATATTACCCTCCATTTCCACCATGGTTGCTTGATGTTCTGCTTGCCGATTTTCCAATGCTGCACTGATAGTTGGTATATTTCTGGCTATGTCATTTACTGTTGTTGCCTCTCGCTCTCTGCTAATCATATGAATATTTTGATGGGGGCAGTCTCTCATCATATGGGGTTCTCCACAGCCCCAACATTTCAAAGGTTCCTTCATTCTGACTGTCCCTTCCTTTTTATTGTTCCCTTCTACTTGTTTTGAAGCCACTTGGGACTGAGAAGTTTGGATTTCTTTTGGTTTATTAAATCTTTTTTGCTGATGATCTCTGCCAAAATTCCTCAAATATGCTGGTTTTTGTCTTTTCCCTTTAAACTCACCCTTGTTCAACCAGCTCTTTCCTTGTTTAGACTTTCCTTTAAACTGCTGATAGCATAATCTCGCCTTTCTCACTGCTTCGTCCATTGTTTTCGGGTTGTCAAACTCAATTTTCTCTTTGTACACAGTAGGAAAAAAATTCAAAAACCTCTGGACCTTTGCCTTTTCTTCCCTAATGTAAGGGACATATCTCAATAAATTGGTAAACTTAGTGACAAACTCATCAATAGTGAGTTGTCCCAACCTAAGTTCATGAAATTCTTTTGCTTTGTCGTCATAGTAACGCTCATTCAAGTAGCGATTCTTGAACTTAACCTGGAAATATTCCCAAGTAGCTGTCTTTTCATCAATGGTATGCACCATTTTTGTCTCTTCCCACCACAGTGTAGCTTTTCCTTGTAGCTGGTACACAGCTAATCTGGCCTTCAGATTGCTTTCATATTCATAAACTTGAAAATACTTAATCATGTTCAGCAACCAAGCTTCAGCATCTTCTTCCTTCTCCCCATCATAAGAGGGGGGTTTGATCTTTCTAAATTCTCCCTGCAATTCTCTTTTCTTCTTATGTTGATGTCTAGCTGCATCCTCATCATCAGACTCATCCATCTTCCTCTTTCCGGAACCTTCGCCTTCTTGGTTGTTCCAGGAAGTTAGCTCTCTGATGAGCTTTTCCCGCTCCTTACTGGCGGATGCAAACATGTCATTCTGACTTCTTAGTTCAGCCAATTCTCGTTGCAGCCTGTGCAACATAGCCATTACCGGGGCATTGGGATCTGGAGTAGCAAACTCATCACGCAGATCCACATAAATTCCTCCCTCTTCAGCCATTTTAGCACCACTGTACACACTCATACATTTGATTAGTAAGACAAAAAAAACAATCTCTACAATGTTCAATACACTCAGAATTTAGTGAGCACAATAACAACAGCCCAGTTTTTTCACTTGGGCTCCGATACCATCTGTAATGTCTCTACTTATACCTCTCAATTTTTTTTTCTTTTTTCTCAGTTCTTGTTTAATAACAACTGCTGCTTCCTATAACAGTATGAAAGCTATATAAGAACAACAAAGACACATATCCACTTATGGCACCAAATGTATATACATATATACATATTCTTGATGAACCAATTGTATACATATATAAATTCTTTCAAAAAAACTATCGATAACTATTCGTTTCCCACTCATGAAGATTATATACATATAATTATCTCATAACTTTATTATAAATATATATACATATATTTATAATCGTATGATTAACGATCCTGCCAAGACTTATAGGTTACCAATCTATATAATTAAAACGATCCACCAATTTATGTGGTTAATTCGATTATGACCCAACACTTTGTATATATGATACCATAACCCGAATGTAAACATTAACACCATGGCCGGTTTATGAGGTCACTTCGTCTATGTGTACAACTGAGCCATTCCCGCTCCGACGTTCACCTACTCGGCACTGGTGATTGTTGAATTAAATTACTCGACAGCTACTCCGGGATGGTATTGCACTCCCTTGGCACGTATCGTCCTTGACATCACGATGGTACGTTGACAGCGCTTGGCGTGATTGGAGATTCAATTCGTTCCTGCTATACGATATTAAAAGGGAAGATCCGTCTGGATGCCACGTAGCCCTTGTTTTTAATACTCACGTCGGACAGGGTTTTGGATTTGTGAAATTTCCACAGGATATTTGAAATCACCGGCGGTGGGTACAGTTCAACAAGTTTTTTTTTTTTTTTTAATAGGCCGATAGGGTACCAGCCTGTCCCTTCGCTTTCACTCTGTGAATCCCTCTCGGGATCTCTTATCGTCCTTCACCAGTTGAAATCGAGGTTCAAAGTTTCACATAACCCGCGTTATCGATTTCTGGTGTTCTAGGGTTTTATCTACGTCCCACGCACAGGTCTTATACTCTTCAATCTTTTTAGAGTACTCAGTCCATACTCCAGTTTCCTCCACTTTCGCACAGGATCGGGAGTGACGGCCTTGGCGAGAGAGAAATGCTGGGGCAGCCTTCCACTCCTCTGTCACCTGGTAACAACATTTTTCTCCTCTCTGCATGATTGCTCTCACATCCTATCCTTGCCCTGGAAATTGTATTTCGGTTCTTGGTTGTCGGAGTTCGTTATTCAGTTCTTACTGAGAGAAAATAATCACCGTAGTCCTAATTTATTTTATTGTTTTGGTTTCTACATTTCCATCCTTGAGATGTTTACCTCTTAGAGGTAGGGCGGCTGTGTGAGAGTCATACACGCATGGTTTTGAAAGGCTACTGCTCTCGATTTAATTCCATCAGGCCTTCGATTTCAGGCGGGGTTCCCCAGTGTCGTGTGCCTGTCAAGTGAGGCTGATCTGTCGTGCTGTAGGTTATATCAGTCATGAAGAGCCAACGCCTCTCCAGATGGTGAGTATGCGTTCCCTATCTCTTGTGGTTTTGTTTGTATCACAGAACCGAGGTTTTGTTTTTTTTTTCTATGGCTTTTAACCCGTGAGAAATGAATTTGCCCCCTTTTAGGATATGAGCTCCCGAGGCTACGACGATGGTCTATTTTGCTCAGGTCATTTGAAATCACGTGTTTACTCTACCGATTACCCATTCTCCTGTACTGGGTGTTGAGATCCAGCACAAATCTCCCGATTCAATTTCGGGGTTCCCATGGTTGAGCGCTATGCAGTCGCCCGACTGTGGTCTCTCTAACTGGTCAGTCAGGTCAAACCGTCGGGGTATCGCTTTGATAAAACGCTGCATGAAATTCTTCAAGTTTCTTTGTTTTAAATTTTGTTTCTTCTGTTTGTAAAATTGCTACGTGCTAGAGGCAGATTAAATCTCCACTACTTATTCTTTCAAGTTAACTCAGTTCAGCGATGGTTTTGATTTATTTCACTGTCCTAACTGGTGGCGATCCCTTATTGCGGGTCGCAATGAATTTTTGATTTATAAGTTCGTCGATCTAACGGTTTCCTTAATTGGAGCTAGTTGTATCTCGAATAGTTTTATTTATGTGTTTCTCGGCATTGCAGTCCCCCTGGGGTGGGAATTATCATATGGTTCAATTTTTTTTGCTTTTGGCCTTTACTTTCACCTTACATATAGATAAAAAAAAATTTGAAACACCGAAAGGTTTACTCAACCTGTAGCGGCGATCCTCGTCGATTTTCACTCGTTTATTTACATCCTGGTTTCAATATTTGTCTATGCTAAAATTCACGGGTCTGTTGTTACTAGTTCTCGTGGTGTCGTTTTATTTATCATATGTTTAACTTGATAGGTATTCCACAGAGCGTCACGCTCACCAACTGATCTTATTTCATTTCTTGGGAAAAACCTGGAAGCTCGACCTACATAACTCTATTACCTTACTGTTATGATTTTAACTTTTCAGGAATTAATTAAACCATGAAGCATGTTCATTAAGATTTAATCATATTGTAGTAGGCAGTTTCCGAATAACCATTCTCTGTTACTGTGCGTACAGGCATACTACTGTTCCTTTACTGTACTGTTCGTATCACGGTTTTATGTGCAGCTTTGGGTATAATGCTATAGTCGATTTTCATGATAGCGATGCCACAACATGAGTATAAATACTAACCAGCTGTTATTATCACAGGTTTTCACTTTAGTTTATAATTTATGCAAAATATTCTCGTTTGCACTCGACCTACAATTTCTTATCTCGGTAGTTGATAAAATGTCACTTTGTTTTCCAACACAATTAATACCTGTATTTCAACCTATTGTACCCGGCTAATAGGGTGGTTTGTTTATGAGAAGAGTATGGAAATTGCAATCATTATCATTTCAATTCTAGCTACTTACCTGTAAACAATTTCAATTAATTTATATATTGCTATCTCCACTGTAGTATCAGAACATTAAACGTCCCTTTTTTTCTGTGTAGGTATATATTAAGACAATTTTATAAAACAGAATCAGATTTAAGCTAACCACTCAAGTTTCTCTCTCTTTTTTTTTCTACATGCTTTCATATATAGATTGATCCATATAAGATTTTATTTTTACTAGCTTAAAATTGGGTAAATTCTAAATTTACTCAAGCCTTCTTCTCGTTAATATTTAGAGATAGATTAAAATTCTTCAGGACTGTACTAGAATATTAGATTCACATTCTGAGGTAGAAAAAGTATTATTTGTGTACTATTCCTTACATATGAACACTGTACTTATACTGAAGGAAATTTGTTCCAGTTTGCTTTCTGATTACCAATCATGCAATTGACCAACCTCCCAACCTTAGAGTCCTTCTATCTCCCAGAACTCACCCCCGAGCTAAGATCACCTCCTAGAACAGATCACCTCTGATCTGCTTAGGAGCAGCTTATTTAAGCTCATGTTTCCCCAAGCATGTTTCTAATTCTGCGTCCAGAATAGCAGGATGCTTTTCTTCCTGTTTAGCCTAGGCTTCCCATTTTGGGACTCTTTAAAGCTGTTTTATGCTTTTCCTCAGCTTTTCCAGCTTTCATTACCTCTTCCCAACTACTTTCCTCATCATTGGGGAAATTTAGGTTCCTCCTCAAAATCTAAATTAATTTCTTTCAAGGATTTTTGAAATATTGTGGGGATTTATTGCCTTATCCATCCTCATGGATTTAGCAAGTGATCTCTAATTCTCATCTTGGTCAATATGCACAATCATTTTATTTATTTCCTCAATTTAAATATTAAATTACATTCACCCAATACTTTATCCTTTGGGGTCCACCCCCTTAGGATTTAAGTTCAAATGTCTAACTTTAAAAGTTCAACACACAAATTGGGGGTGTTACAGTGTGCTCTAACTTTGATTGAAAGCTTGAATGTGCCCATGAGTAGTGCAAAGTGTGAGTATAGGGAACAACCTCAAAAATGACGAAGTGTGAAATTTATAGACTAAATAGGAAAGTAAGAGAATGCATGACAGGCACTGAACATGATCACACACACATTCACAATCAAAGTCATGTCAAAGATATACAAAGTACCCAAAATGAACATGCATGCATTTAAGTGATGATAAAACAACACTTATCTCTAAGTGTAACAGTTGAAGCACAAGTCTTTATAGCATATGTGTCGACTGAAATAAAAAGGTCTACTAAGATATGAGAGTGTGCCCAAATCATATTTTTGTGATTACAGGTAGGATAAACTCATACAAAACAATGTGCTAGAGATACCTCTAGATGGTGTGCCATAGATAAGTGAAAACAAGCAAAACCGACACATGCCAAAGTGAAAATAAGCAAGAAATATGCTTGAATATTCTAAAGAAAGAAAAAGTGACACATGCGAAAATGAAAGCGACCAAAAGCAACAGTCACTAAAAGAAAAGTGACACTTGAAAAAGAAAAAACATGCAAAAGGACTACATCAGATCCAAATTCATGAATGATAGTAATTCATCATATAGGGCATATCCCAAAGGAGGCCTTTATCTAGGGGATCTGCATTAATATGGAAGATAGGATAATTATCAACAGGGGTGGTATTTTTGCGTACTTTTGATATGGGATAATGTGTGGAGGACTGTACTACACATTGTACGAACACATAATATATTAGGAAGGAGAATGATGCACTTTTGAGGAAATTATGTGGATAATTGTGAAATATAATAGTGATAATCTGAGCATGGTGGTAGGGATTTGCCCTAGTGTCATCATTATAAGGATGCTAATATGCATGAAACGCAAAAAATAATAAGTATTCCAAGCAGAGCTACAACAACCTATTTGGAGGAGATAAGCCTCTTAGTAGGATAAATGTGCTACCCTACATCAAGTCAACATTCAAGTCCCTGTTGTAGAGAACCTCATTCAGGAAACCCTTAGGTTTAATTCGTGTACATGAGAGATTTTTGACGAAAATCATGGGAGGGTGCTCCACTGCATATACAGTTTAGCCTACTCAGATCAATCAACTCTGCATCATCAAGGAAACTTCCTGTTGAGGTCACATGGTCAAAACTTGGAGAGAGAGAGATAAAAACGAGGGTGGAGAGGAGAGAGAGAGGGAAGAATAAATATATACACAGATACAAATACATATATTATAGATTATTATACAATACTGAACATTGTTAACCATAAAGGAAGAGGAAGTGAGTATTTTACAAAAGGTATAAATAGTTGGATTTATAAATCATGAATATTTTGTTTTTCAGTAAAATAGATGCATTTATTTCAGTGTGATTTTTTATTTCTAAACCTATTTGATTGATTGCACTATATTAACTCATTTCCATGTAGTTTTTTATTCATATTTGATATAAATTGATACATGATGTACATTAACTTCAAAGTAATTATATTAATAATGTATGTTGTTTTCATTGTAAGCACTAAAAAATTAATGATGACGAGAATTGATTTATGTGTTACAATTCAACCATATATGAATTAATTGAATTTTCATCATAAATAAAATGTTCTATTAGTTGAAATTTTTTCTTCATGAAACTATACACTATTTTTAATTGACTACATTTTTATTATTCCCATTTTCCATCATTCAAAATTGTTACTCACTATGAATCCAAAAAAGGTAATATAAACTTACTATCAATGACCCTTGGGGTTTAACACTCCATAATTAACAATGATTAACATTGGAGAAAGTTACTATTAAAACTGGAGAGAAAGAGAGACAAGGTATGACATTTACTAGAATAGATCGAGTAAAATATTTGAGTTGTCTCCACCCCTTCCATATGATCGATATGAAAAGATGGAAAAAATAACAGGTGTGACAACAAGAATAGTAGAAGTAGTTTGAGATTGATCACAATGAATACTATTTGTAATTTACCACATTTAAAAATTATTTAATCATTTTTCATTTAAAAATTATTTAATCATTTTTCATCATTCAAGTTATTAACAATGTTTTTCATCTCAACAAACTAAGGTAACATAGTAACTCTAAAAATATGGTGAGCATATTAATCTTAGACATATTTATCATATTTAAAATGATGAGAATAATTAGATGTTCAACAATTTTTTTGTGCCTATGCACAACTAACCAATATAGACCCATCTTAACCCAGGATTTATCAAGCATTGAAAGGGATCAAATCTCTCGAGGTGAAAACATTTCCTCAAGTTTTTCACTCAAAATAGAATTTTTCACCTCAAGATATTGGATCCCTCTTGGTGCTTGATAGATCTTAGGGTTAGGATGGATCTAGACAGGTATATAATTAATAATATTTAAGATTTTTATAAGTTTAATAATCAAAATTTGTTATACATTATCAAAAGTAAATATATAAATAAAATAATGAAAATAAATTTTAATCTATATGGTAATGTAATAATAATATTTTCAAACTATACTCCCCCATTG
Source organism: Pinus albicaulis (assembly GCA_034641835.2). NCBI lineage: Eukaryota > Viridiplantae > Streptophyta > Pinopsida > Pinales > Pinaceae > Pinus > Pinus albicaulis. The sequence continues at coordinate 98,272 of JAXQQM020063156.1, read as the reverse complement.
TCTTATCATATGAATTTACAAAAAGGAAGAATTAATTCAGGTATCATAGTACTCTCTCTCTCTCTCTCTCTCTCTCTCTCTCTCTCTCTCTCTCTCTCTCTCTATATATATATATATATATATATATATATATATATATATATATATATATAAAACTATAGGAAAAATTAACATAACTTAGTTGTCAAAATAGCAGTTGGTATGTAAACCATATAAAATTAAATACAACATAGGAAAGTATTGATAATTATAATAATTATAATAATGCAAACATCTACATATATACATGTGGATATCGTGAAGCTATGGAGAAGGGCTTCAGAATGCTATCACTAAAATTTTATGATTTTTTTTTTAATGAATTAACCATAACATATATCATGAGTGTTGGCACCGAACTGAAGGTGGGCCTATGTAAACTCCGCATCTAGGGAAAATTTTAGTGGCAAATTTTCACAAACGGGTTAAGTTTTTGACACTTTATGGAAAAAAAAAGTATTCACCAATTTGGTTTAAAAATCGCCTACTTTATATTTATATATATATATATATATATATCATCCTATTATCATATATATATACTTTTTGCGAATATCATCTTATTAATCATATATATTATATATATATATATATATATATATATATATATATATATATATATATGATTAATGGGATGATATTCGCAAAAAAATTACCAATTTTAATAGTAGATTACATGTTTTTATTGAATATTTGCCTACATTTTATATATATAAATTTTGAAACTAGAATAGTTGCCTACAATACTATATATAGGAAAAATATTAAATCCTTAAAAATTACCATTTTTGAATCATAGAAATGAAGTTGAGTAGATTTCATACTAGTCCATTTCTATTATCTTTTTTTTTCTACAATCACTTCAATGCATGCCAACACGTCTCTTCATTAATATATGCATGCCAACCACACCTCTCACTTTATCTTGTGTTGTTTAGCACATAAAATCCAAACGTTAACCTAAATCGTGGATGGAAAGCTTACTATGGGTTCAAAAACAAGTTTACATTAATAGACCTTCTATTATGGGATAAAAAATTTAATTTAATTTGATACTCTCATCACCCATATTATCTTTTATGAATGCGAGTTTGGAGATGAATCATCTCTAGAGACCCTTGGAGAAGGATAGATCAAATACAAAATAAATTTGTAACTTGTAATCATAATATTAAAAAGAATGAATCTTATCCTCTCTTCATAAAAGACATTGTCTCCCGAATTGAGTGCATGTTCATGGTTAAGTACTTAATGTACAATAATAAGATAGGAAACATAGATGGAAATAGGCTCCCCAATATTACTTCCAACTCTATTTGTAATATTGATGTTTTTGTTATATTCTTCCTAAATTTTCCCCCTATTGTTGTGGTTTCCTCTTCCATTTGTGATTTTATTTTTCTCTCTATACTATTCGTCATAATGGCTCTCTTTCATTCTCAAAATATTTTTGAGTAATTTGGGGTTTCTTGTGTTTCCTCTCATCCTTTAGGAAGTCAAATATGGAGTTTAGGAAAATTGTTGAGGTAAAAAAACAAGAAAAGGGATAAGTGTAGCAAGAAAAAAAAATCCCACAATAATTTTGAAGGATCAAAGTGAAAGAAGAAAATGATGGATGGTTTTAGTTACTTGGTACCATCAATGTTTTTCCAAGCATCCCAAAGAAGAAATTGAATGCATAGAAAAGAAAAGAAATTGAATGCACTCTTATTAACTATATTGAAAAGAAATGTTTGAGGTGGGTTATAGGATTTTCTAGAAGTAGAGAGATCAAGGACATGAAATTGTTCAATTTATACTAACTCAACAAATCCTTTATTTCCTAAGTTGGTGAAGAATAAGGACAACAACATAAACATATTATTAACTAGGTTGATTCAAATGGACCAATATATGAATCCATCTTCGACATAAAATTTGTTATAGAGAATAAGGATGAAGCCTATAGACCTTCATAAAAGTAATAGGTGTAGGTAGAGCTCAAGCAATGGAATCATCTACCTTTTTAGATATTTAGATGACGAAGCTGCATATTAATAACAATCATATTGGTCATTTTCCCAATCTAGTTTATGGTTTTATTTCTTATCTCTATAAACTTTAGTTATGTTTAGGTGTTACTATTTCCAAGAATTATTAAAATCCTTAAGAGGAGAGAAAATATTTTGGACAACGTTTCTACAAATATTAATATTTATTGAATAATTACCTTAGGGGGTTGCTGACAATAAGCAACCATTATAATATTTTTTTTATAATATTAATGGAGGAGTAGTTAATTACAAAAATAATGTACATTGGGGTTCCAAAAATGATACATTTTTGAAGCGTCATAAAAAACAAAAGCGAAAAACAAAAAATCATACTTTAACTAGGAATAAATTACTTTAATGTGAATTTTTAGTTTAAGATACTTTTGCTTGAACATTTGTTTGTTTATTAAATTGTAATATTTTCATATTTCTTTTGTGTTTAGGCATTATTTTTTCCATGGTGGGTTAGTTCACGGTGATCTGGAATTTAGTTTAAAAATATATATATGTATTAACCCACCTCATTCTATTTCTCTCTATTTATATGTTTCTCTCATAAAATATATTTTGCAGGGAAAATTATTAGAAAATTTCTCTCATTTCTAGGATGATACACGAGATATATATTTAAAAAAAACTTAATGTGTTTTCAACACAGAAATCAATGTTGTCAAAACAATGTACTTTTTAACACTCATCTATACTATCTAACCTACATAAACAAGTAGACACGTATATATAGAACTGAATTTAGGTGGAGAGGGCAACACTGCTCTCTACTATCTCACCTAACAGTGATTTACATACATAAATATATAACTACATATAGATTTTATTTTCCAATTTGTTATAATGAACACCAACACTGGTGAGTAATTACATTAATATATTAAGCTAGATTAAGGGTAAATGATACAAGGGAATTTTGGTATATATATATATATATATCTTCTTTTTCAAAAAATAACAAAAAAGTCAACAAGAATATGAAGTTCAAAATAACGGATATAATTTTGAGTTTTTTATTCTTTTTTTTAAATCATGCCATAACCACTTTTGACAAATCAAGAGAAAGTTGAATTATTATAAAGAAATCATTAGCCTTTGACTCTCCTTTTTTTTTACATTATTATTCATTTCTTAAAATCAAAAAAACTAATATTGTATTGAATAAAACAATCAATTTTCTCTATATAGTGAATATTACATAATATATTGTGAAATAATTAAATTTACCATATTTATCTATGTAATATTCATAGGCACTAATTAAAATATACGTAACAATGCATTTTTCATCAACAATATTGAATTGTTTTACACATTGTCATTGACTAATCACAACTTGATCTCTTCTTCTCATGTTATCTAACAACAATCCTTCTCCCATATGTTTTTATTTTTAAAGAAAAATGTAATAACATATAGTAATGTCAGATTCATTTAGTACTTATCAATTCTCTATATATCATACAATCTCCCATTCTTGTAAGGTTTCCTCAAGACAATATAAGGCCCTCAAATTTTCATAACACATGTTAGTATTGAAGTGAGTGTAAAGGAATGATACCAAATGTATCTTTGATGTTATATCTAGTAGAGTGGATTATAATGTATCATGTGGATAACATCTTTATTGTTAGTTCCATAATGATTAAAAAGAGATGACACTAACATGGTTGGGAATGATAATAGTGAAATGAGAAGGAACTATATCAATATTGTTAGATACAAATTTAGCTATCCTTGCTAGTAGTACAGTGATAGTATACATCGAAATCGAAGTGATTGCTTTAGTTGTAGGACTGGGAAAAGAAAAATGTTAGTTGAAGATAATTTTCCCACACAAGTTTCTCTTAAGTTACCACGAAGTAGAGTAACAGTATGCATGGAAATCGAAGTGGTTGCTTCAGTTTGTTCTAGGACTAGGAAAATGTTCCATAAGACTCCATAAACAAGCCATAAAGCTCATATGTAGAAGAATCTTACCCTTACCCTCATGCTCATGGTCACTGAGGGTAAACATGCAATGGAAGAAGCTAAAATTTAATAGGAAGATTCAGAATAGAGCACAGAAAGATGGAACGGAAGACTCCAAACTTAAATGCCTTAGGAATCAGCATGCCATAAAGCTCATATGCAGAGGAATCTTACCCTCACGCTGACGGAGGCTAAACATACAACGAAAGCTCAAATTTAACAGGAAGATTCAGAATAGAGCGCAGAAATAAGGAACAGAAGACGACACGTTTTAGATAATTTTATTTTCGTGACAAAGTGATTACGATAACGACAGTGAATACAGTAATATTATGCAGCAATTAGTGTATTAATTCGAACACCGTAGTCACTTTGTTGTACAAATACACACCTGAAATGCAATGCATGGATTTATATTCCTATACCATGTATTCCTCCTTAGTGCTCTCTACTATCTGGATGTGGTTGAATTTTAGCTAGTAATTGCATGAATCATCTCAGCATCAAAAAGTGCAGTGGAGGATGCAGTCGATGTTCATGACGAGCGCACCCATCAACATCATCCCATTTTCCATCTTTCTCCCCTCTATGAACCCATTTTCCATATAATGGAAGGTAACGTTTAAGAAAATTTAGAACAGAGAGCAGAGAGAAGGAATGAAAAGAGATTCATTTTGCAACAAAGTGACCCAGGCACCATTGAAGCAGCCGTTGGGGAACTCCACCAAACTCCTTGAGTGTAATTTGAACTTAATGCAAGATATTTAGGCCCACAGCTCCCCTAGTTGAATCAAATTGAACTAAGGAAAGATAGCTCCCCTAGTTGAATCCAATTGAAGATAATTCATGGTAGTTAACCATATTTAGTTCAATTCAATTGAAATTCTATTGAAATTAATCCAAGTAGTTATACCTATAGCCCGCTTCCTTGAATTCAATTCAAATTCCTATTGATTGTCGCTTACAATTTATATTTGAGATAGTTGAATTCAATTGAAATTCTCTGTGAAGTTAATGCAAGTAATTAGGCCTGTACCTTGCTCTATTTATTTCAATTGAGATTCCCTCTTGATTTTAGTTTAGTTTACAGTTTTGATTTGGGAAAATGGGTACCAGTTGAACGTCAAGCAGTCATATAAGCCTATAAAAGTGGCCATATAAGCCTATAAAATTGTTTGCGCAGAATTTGTGTAAGGGTTGTATCGCTGCCAGGCCAGACCTAGTGACGCAATACTTCAATCTCAGTCAGGCGATTAACCCGGGCAATTTTGGTGTATGCTATTTAGGTTTTAACCTGGCAGTAACTTTAGTCAAAGTTAGAAACCCCAAATTTTCATACTAATACTTTATGAAATCTTATGTGTATTTGATATTCCTTTGAGCATAGACTAAATTTAATAGTTGCATGTACTCAAGATTTGTCCCATTTAGAGATCTGCATTTCAATTAAATTCACGTGATGATGGAAATAAAATGAGAATGAATAAGTTGATTTGTTATTATTATTATTATTATAATTCTGTAAATCAGAGTGTCATTTGTTATTTTATACTTTTAGGATTCCCTCTTGATTTTCGTTTACAGTTTTGATTTCAAATGTGATGCCTGGAATGGGTGCGAGTTGAACATCATGGGGTTGAAAATTTGGCGCAGAATTTGTGTAAGTTTTGTTATCTTTTATTATAACGCTCGCCATCTCTTTTGTTATGTCAATATGAGTCAGGGTATTTTGGTATTAATGTGGTTTATGAAATCTTGGAGATTCCGTTTACCATAGAATAAATTTAGTAGTTGCTTATACTCAGATTTTCAGATTTAGAGATTTTCATTTCAATTAAATTCACATGATGATGGAAGTAAAATGAACATGAATAACATTATTATTATTATTACTTTTAATAATGTTTGCTCAAATTTGTGGAAATAAGAATATCATTTTTATTTTTAGGATTAAGGTCATGAATTTATTATTAATTCAGAATTATTTTTTTATAATTTTTATTATATTTTTAAAATACTTTTATAAATTAAATTTTGACAAAAATTTTAAAATAAATTTATATTTTACTATAAAAATAATAATAATATTCCAGAAATTAAAATTTTGATATAACTTATTCTGAATGTATATCATCTCATCAATCAAATATTAACAATTCTAAACCTTTGACTCAATTAATTTTTTTTTTTTCCATTTTATGGAGCATTATTATGTTTTTTTTATATGTTATTTAATAAAAGAAAATTAGCTTATTTAAAATTTAAAAAGTTAAAATACATGGTTACAATTTCCACCAACTACATTAATCACATGAAAATTTTAAATATCAGAATAAATATTTAAAAAAAAAATATTAATAAATTATATATATATATATATATATATATATATATATATATATATATATATATATATATATATATATATATATATATATATATATATATATATATTAATAAATTCTAAAAAATAATAAAAAATATATAATTTATTAGAATCATTCTAACACCAATCCTCTTTTGTTAGATGAAGACCTTACTCTGGCTAGCCAGTACAAAAGGAGCTCTGCAGACCTTGGGGATAATTTGTTTGGGTCAGAGCTAGTCAAGCTCTGTAGTGCTCAGTATCTCATAATTTGCAACAATCTAAAGAAATGGCCCAATTCTAGCCAAATGACCTGCATCCATGGGCTTGGCAGCAACATGGTAGACTATGTTATTTCTGATCTCCCTTTATACAATAAAATAATAAATTTTGACGTCTTAGACGACCACGAGCCTAACTCTGATCATAGGCCTTTATCATAAATCTCAATTTTGTCATGCATAGAGATATCATTGAAGATAATCCTTATAGTCAAAAGAATATAATCTTTGATAGAAATAAAATCGATCTCTTTTTAAATGAATTAAAAACTAATTTTCTTCCCTTATCTACTATAGAAAACATAGATGACCTCTATCATTATTTTACTACAACCCTCTCATATTCTATTAACAAGTTCTCAATTGAAATCTCAAGTAATAAAAGAAATAGAAAAACCATCCGATAGTATGACAAAGATTGTAAAAGTGCGAGGAGAGAAATTAAGGAAGTTGTTGATGAATCTCTCAAAATTGACAAGATAAAATCTACAAAGCCCTAACTAAAAGGAAAAAATGGCAATATATTCGTAAGATACAAGAGAATCTCTTACACCTCTCTAAGGTGACTCCTAATAAATTCTGGAGGGAGATTCTAACTAGGAAAACTAAAGATAATAATAAAATTGCTTTACACGACTCGAATTCATATCTTAAAAAGCTTTATGAATCTCTAAATTCCAGGGATAACTTTGAAATGCTGCTCATGAAGAAAGAATTTTTCTCATTAGAAGACACTGATTTTGGGGTTAAACACCTGGCAAATGGGAAAGCGAAAAACACTGAAGGTTACAAGGCGGAAATCTTAAAAATTGGAGGTCTTGTCCTCATCCCCCACATCACAAGCTTTTCAACCAAGCGGTCAAGCAAGGGTTCCCTAAAGCTTGGACTTAGAGCATCATTATCCCTATTTTTAAAAATGGGGATACAAATAACCTCTCTAATTATCGGACAATTATGATCAGCCTTCTCTTAGCCAAGTAATATGGTATTATTTTGGAAAAGAAGTTGAGCATTTGGCTTGAAAGTGAATGTAAGCGAGCTAAAGGCCTAGCGGGTTTTATAAGGCAGCACTCAACAATGGACCACCTCGTTACGCTTAGGATCATTGTGGAGGAATGCTGCAATGATGAATCTAATCTCTTTTTTTGCTTTGTGGACTTTAGAAAGGATTTCGATACGGTTCCTAGAAAAAACCTATGGAATAGATTAGAAGAGTTGAATGTTCCTTTCAAGCTAATAACGGATGCTATAAGGTTATACGACAATGTAATTGCCAAGTTAAAGAGAAATGAGGGGTGGTCGAAAGATATTAAGTGTAATATAAGAGTTAAACAAGGTTTCCCCCTCTCCCATACCCTATTTGGAATTTACATCGACAAGCTAGAAGGTAGTTTAGAGGAAGCAGGATGTGCTGACACGATATTATCTGGTATAGTCACCATCCTTCTTCTCTATGCTGACAATATTGTTCTTCTCGCAAGGTGTCCATCTAATCTTGATAAGCAACTTAGACTTATTAAGGATTTTTGCTCTACCATGGGTATGTCTGTTAACACTGACAAAACAAAACTTATGATTATCAAATCCAAGAATGACACTTACGCTAATTTTATATATGACAATAGTAACTTGGAGGAAGTGTCTTCTTACAAGTACCTAGGAAATGATATTCATCACAAGCTCAACTGGAACTATAGCATTTAGAAAAGGATTAATGGGGGGTAGAAAGCTTATTTTGGTCTTGAAAATAATTGTAAAATGACAAACCTCGTAATGTGGGACAGAAAGAAGTTCCCCTTTTAATCTTCAGCCACTCCTGTTATCTTATATAGATGTTAGGTTTGGGGTTGCAACATCTCTAGAGAATCCTGGAGAAATATTGAGCGAATACAGAAGAATTTTATAAGATATAACCTTAAAATTAAAATAAATACACCCTATCTTATTATCCTTATAGAAGTGGGTCTTCCCCCTATTGAGAGCCTAGCTATAACTACGCTTCTATTCTACAAGCACAAGCTCAATAACATAGGAGACCATAGACTTCCTAAGCTAGCTTTAAATTCCAGCCAAAACCACCTAAGGCTTAAAAGAGGTTGGTATAAAGACACCAAGGTCTGGTTAAACCATTGGGAGATCAACGAAAAAAATGCGGTGTGAGAAAGATCTAGCGGTAAAAGAAAATTAAGATATTATAAGGAGGTCATCAACCCCACCCTACAAGATCAAAAGTATCTCTTTGTTTTAACTAGCTCAAAGAGGAAAATTAATATAGCCAAGTTTATAACAAACTCTCATGAACAGGTCGTTGGACAGTTCCTAAAACACCATGGAGAAAAAGGATCTGCCATCTCTGTGAGAATATGAATATCGAGGATGAAAATCACTTCCTCTTAGAGTGCCCAGTGTACAACCACATTAGAGCTCAATTTCATAATTTTTGTTGCAAGATTGACCTTCCTAGCATTTTAAGATGTCAAAATTATAGTGAGCTCATGAGACTTCTCTCCAAGATTTTTGAGCATAGGAATAAAATTTTAAATCAAACTAAATAATTCTTTTATTTAGGTCCGATATACCAATGATTGGTCTCAATGGACATTAACCATCATCATCATCATCATCATCATAAACTCATTAATACATTATTATTATTATTATTATTTATCTTTACAAAAAAAAAATTAATAATTTTTATAAACCTTTAAAATAAATTTATGATCTATTATAATGATATTCATCTTAAAATATAATAATAATTATAAACAATAGATTAAAGAATTAAGTTATTAATCTTCTTTAATATGAATTCATATCATATTAGGAATCAAATATAATATGATTTTTATTATTATTATATTTGTAAATTATTTTTTTTTTAATATATATGGTTCGCATAAAAAAAAACTATAGTGGTATAATTTCTATAAATACATAATGGTATAATTTCTAATCATTTTATTTAATAATCACTATTTTAAATGTTATAAAAAAAATATATAGAGGTAAACAGTTCATAAATTGTAACTGTTTATTTTTATTATTCAACTTTATATATATATATAGTTTGAGATAGGAAACCATAAATAAAATATACTCTTTGACGGTAAAAAAAAACATGGAATTCAACAATCATAAAGTCAAGGAGATGCTTTGAACTTATATATATATAGAAAGGGTATTATTAGTTTCTTTCATTTGTCTCTATAAAATCCATGGATTCATCATTCACTCATTATTGTTATCATTTGGTTATAAATAATTTTTATAAATAATTAAAATAAATTACTATTTACAATATTTTTTTAATAATTATATATAATAAATTAAAATATTAAAGTATTTGGGATTTTAAGATTACTTATTATGAATGAATATCATCAAAGGAATCAAGTAGACACAATTTCAATGCCTTAGTTTATTATTATTATTATTATTATTTAAATTTTATTAAACATATAATTTGGTAAGTTATTTACAAGAGGAAAAGTTAGCTTATTTAAAATTTGAGAGTTTATATTATTTTTTTAATATAATTTAAAAACTAGTAGAAATATAAATATTTAAAGTAATTTATTTCATAACATTTAAATAATAGAAATATGTTTCCCTTGAAAGAAAAAAAAAAAATTAGGCGAATTTCCACCTAGTTACATTAACCCCATATATATATATATATGGAGAAGGGGTTCAGAATGCTATTGCTAAAATTGTATGAATTGGTTTTTAGTGAATTAACAATAACATATCTTATGAATCTTGGCACCAAACTCAAGGTGGGCCCATGTAAACTTAACATCTAGGGAAAATTTTAGTGGTGAATGGGTTAAATTTTTCACACTTTCTGGAAAAAAAGGTAGTCATGAATTTGGTTTAAAAATCACTATTTTTTTACATATATATGATTAAATGGATTATATTCTCCAAAACATTACCAATTTTAACAACAAATTACATGTTTTTATTGAATAATCACCTAAATTCTATACATATGAATTTTGAAACCTATGCATGCCAACCACACCTCTCACTTTAGTTTGTGTTTTTTAGAACTTAAAATCCAAACGTTAACCTAAATCGTGGGTGGAAAGTTACTATGGGTTCCAAAACAAGTGTACATTAATAGATCTTCGATTTTGGGATAAAAAAAAAAATCTATCAATAATCTCATCACTCATCTTATCTTATATGAATGTGAAGTTTGGAGATTAATTATCTCTAGAAACCTTTGGAGAAGGATAGATCAAATACAAAAGAAATTTGTAACTTACAATCATAATATTAAAAATAATATATCTTATCCTATATTCAAAGAATACATTATCTCTCGAATTGGGTGCATGTCCATGGTTAAGTACTTAATGTGCAAGAATAAGATTAGCAACATAGATGGAAAGAGGATCCCCAATATTATTACTTCCAACTCTATTAGTAATCTTGATGTTTTTTTTATATTTCTCCTAAATCATATATTCTACTATTTATTTCTCCTGTAAGATGTTGATTGTTATGGGACATTGTGCAAGGACTGGAGGAAGGCCTTGCTAAGCATAGTGTCAAGAGGCAGGGGTGGATGACTATGCACTAGAAGTGTGCAATGCACAATGACAGGAGAGAGGGAACAAGCATGTATGTAAAGTGTAGGTCTTGAATTAAGTTACTAGAGGCTTGAGGACTTGAAATGGCCCAATGTGTAGTGATGGAGGAGCAAGTTCCCTTGGATGAGCACATAACATAATTTCAAGATATAAGGGGTAGCTCAATATCCACTATAATTGTGCAATGTGCATTGAAGGGAAGGTTTGATAGGATTTTGTGCAGTGGGAAATTCCAGGAGGTAAGGGTGACATAGTTTCTCACTATAATTGCACAATGTGCAGTGATGGAAGAAGATGTTAAACGGACTGCTCAGTTTTCCACTACAAGTATCAAGGAAGGACTCACTACTAACTAGAACTATGAAGGAGTGGTTCGTCAAGTTTTCTGTGAAGTGGGAAAGTGTAAGAATCGAGGGTTGAGCGATTATTCACCGGGGGTACGCAACGCATAATAAAGAGAGGATTTATTCTAGGATGATGTAGGCCTAGTCTTAGCAGACAAGGGACACCTCACTAGTGCTTAGGAGTGTGAAGTGTGCTCTAACTTTGATTGAAATGTTGAATGTTCCCATAAGTAGTACAAGGTGTGAGCATAGGGAAGAACCTCAAAAATGACTAAGTGTGAAATTTATGGACTAAATAGGACAGTAAGAGAGTGCATGACAGGCACTGAACATGATCACACACACATTCACAATCAAACTCATGTCAAAGATATACACAGTACCCAAAACGAACATGCATGCATTTAAGTGATGATAAAACAACACTTATCTCCAAGTGTAACAGTTGAAGCACAAGTCTTTATAGCATATGTGTCGACTGAAATAAAAAGGTCTACTAAGATATGAGAGTGTGCCCAATGCATATTTTTGTGATTACAGGTAGGATAAACTAATACAAAACAATTTGTTAGAGATACCTCTATATCATGTGCCATAGATAAGTGAAACCAAGCAAAACCGACACATGCCAAAGTGAAAACAAGAAAGAAATTAGCTTGCAAATTCTAAAGACAGAAAAAGTGACACATGCGAAAATGAAAGCGACCAAAAACAAAAGTCACTAAAAGAAAAGTGACACTTGAGAAAGAAAAAACATGCAAAAGGACTACATCAGGTCCAAATTCATGAATGATAGTAATTCATCATATAGGGCATATCCCAAAGGAGGCCTTTATCTAGTGGATCTGCATTAATATGGAAGATAGGATAATTATCGATAGGGGTGGTATTTTTGTGTACTTTTGATATGGGATAATGTGTGGAGGACTGTACTGCACATTCTATGAACACATAATATATTAGGAAGGAGAATGATGCACTTTCGAGGGAATTATGGGGATAATTATGAAATATAATAGTGATAATCTGAGCATGGTGGTAGGGATTTGCCCTAGTGTCATCATTATAAGGATGCTAATAAGCATGAAATGCCAAAAATAATAAGTATTCCAAGCAGAGCTACAACAACCTTTTTGGAGGAGCTAAGACTCTTAGTAGGATCAATGTGCTACCCTACATCAATTCAACATTCAAGTCCCCATTGTGGAGGACCTCATTTAGGAAACCCTTAGGTTTAATTCGTGTACATGAGAGATGTTTGACGAAAATCATGGGAGGGTGCTCCACTGCGTATACAGTTTAGCCTACTCAGATCAGTCAACTCTGCATCATCAAGGAAACTGCTTGTTGAGGTCACATGGTCAAAACTTGGAGGGAGAGAGATAAAAATGAGGGTGGAGAGGAGAGAGAGAGGGAAGAAGAAAGATATACACAGATACAAATACATATATTATAGATTATTATACAATACTGAACATTATTAACCATAAAGGAAGAGGAAGTGAGTATTTTACAAAAGGTATAAATAGTTGGATTTAGAAATCATGAATATTTTTCTTTTCACTAAAATCGATGCATTCATTTCAGTGTAATTTTTTATTTCTAAACCTATTTGATTGATTGCACTATATTAACTCATTTCCGTGTAGTTTTTTATTGATATTTGATATAAATCGATGCATGATGTACATTAACTTCAAAGTAATTATATTAATAATGTATGTTGATTTCAGTGTAAGCACTAAAAAATTAATGACGACGAGAATTGATTTATGTGTTATAGTAATTCAACCATATATGAATTACTTGAATTTTCATCATAAATAAAATGTTCTATTAGTTGAAATTTTTTCTTCATGAAACTATACACTATTTTTAATTGACTACATTTTTATTATTCCCATTTTCCATCATTCAACATTTTTAGTCACTTTGAATCCATATTCGGTAATATAAACTTACTATCAATGACCCTTGGGGTTTAACACTCCATAATTAACAATGATTAACATTGGAGAAAGTTACTATTAAAACTGGAGAGAAAGAGAGACAAGGTATGACATTTACTAGAATAGATCGAGTAAAATATTTGAGTTGTCTCCACCCCTTCCATATGATCGATATGAAAAGATGGAAAAAATAACAGGTGTGACAACAAGAATAGTAGAAGAAATAGTTTGAGATTGATCACAATGAAGACTATTTGTAAGTTACCACATTCTCATTATTCACATTTTATCTCATTCAACACTGCTACATTGTCACCTTTCATTTAAAAAAATTATTTAATTATTTTTCATCACTCAAGTTATTAACAATGTTTTTCATCTCAACAAACCGAGGTAACGTAGTAACTCTAAAAAGATGGTGAGAATATTAATCCTAGACATATTTATCATATTTAAAATGATCAGAATAATTAGATGTTCAACAATTTTTTTGTGCCTATGCACAACTAACCAATATAGACCCATCTTAACCTAGGATTTATCAAGCATTGAAAGGGATCAAATCTCTCGAGGTGAAAAGATTTCCTCAATTTTTTTCACTCAAAATAGAATTTTGCACCTCAAGATATTGGATCCCTCTTGGCGCTTGATAGATCCCGGGGTTAGGATCGATCTAGATAGGTATATAATTAATAATATTTAAGATTTATAAGTTTAATAATCAAAATTTGTTATACATTATCAAAAGTAAATATATAAATAAAATAATGAAAATAAATTTTAATCTATATGGTAATGTAATAATAATATTTTCAAATTATACTCCCCCATTATCTTATCATATGAATTTAAAAAAAGGAAGAATTAATTCAGGTATCATAGTACTCTATATAAACCATACATATATATATATATATATATATATATATATATTTATTTTAAACTATAGGAAAACTTAACATAACTTAGTTGTCAAAATAACAGTTGGTATGTAAACCATATCAAATTAAATACAACATAGGAAAGTATTGATAATTATAATAATTATAATAATGCAAATATCTGCATATATACATGTGGATACCGTGAAGCTATGGAGAAGGGCTTCAGAATGCTATCGCTAAAATTGTATGAATTGGTTTTTAATGAATTAACCATAACATATCTTATGAGTGTTGGCACCGAACTGAAGGTGGGCCTATCTAAACTCCGCAACTAGAGAAAATTTTAGTGGAAAATTTTCACAAATGGGTTAATTTTTTGACACTTTATGGAAAAAAAAGTATTCACCAATTTGGTTTAAAAATCGCCTATTTTTTTACATATATATGATTAATGGGATGATATTCGAAAAACAATTACCAATTTTAATAGTAATGTACATGTTTTTATTGAATATTTTCCTACATTTTATATATATAAATTTTGAAACTAGAATAGTCGCCTACAATACTATATAAAGGAAAAATATTAAATTCTTAAAAATTACCATTTCTGCATCATAGAAATGAAGTTGAGTAGATGTAATACTAGTCTATTTCTATTATCTTTTTTTTTCTACAATCACTTCAATGCATGCCAACACGTTTCTTCATTAACCTATACATGCCAACCACACCTCTCACTTTATCTTGTGTTGTTTAGCACATAAAATCCAAACGTTAACCTAAATCGTGGGTGGAAAGCTTACTATGGGTTCGAAAACAAGTTTACATTAATAGACCTTCGATTGTGGGATAATTTTTTTTTTAATTTGATACTCTCATCACCCATATTATCTTTTATGAATGCGAAGTTTGGAGATGAATCATCTCTAGAGACCCTTGGAGAAGGATAGATCAAATACAAAATAAATTTGTAACTTGTAAACATAATATTAAAAAGAATACATCTTATCCTCTCTTCATAGAAGACATTGTCTCCCGAGTTGAGTGCATGTTCATGGTTAAGTACATAATGTACAATAGTAAGATAGGAAACATAGATGGAAATAGGCTCTCCAATGTTACTTCCAACTCTATTTGTAATATTGATGTTTTTGTTATATTTTTCCTAAATTGTCCCCCTATTGTTGTGGTTTCCTCTTCCATTTGTGATTTTATTTTTCTCTCTATACTATTCGTCATAATGGCTCTCTTTCATTCTCAAAATATTTTTGAGTAATTTGGGGTTTCTTATGTTTCGTCTCATCCTTTAGGAATTCAAATATGGAGTTTAGGAAAATTGTTCGGGTAAAAAAACAAGAAAAGGGATAAGTGTAGGAAGAAAAAAAAAGCCCACAAGAATTTTGAAGGGTCAAAGTGAAAGAAGAAAATGACGGATGGTCTTAGTTAATTGGTAGCATCAATGTTTTTCCAAGCATCCCAAAGAAGAAATTGAATGCATAGAAAATTTAGTTAGAGACAAAGGTATATGCACTCTTATTAAGTATATTGAAAAGAAATGTGTGAGGTGGGTTATCGGATTTTCTAGAAGTAGAGAGATCTAGGACATGAAATTGCTCAATTTATAGTAACTCAACAAATCCTTTATTTCCTAAGTTGGTGAAGAATAAGGACAACAATAGAAACATATTATTAACTAGGTTGATTCAAATGGACCACTATATGAATCCATCTTCGATATAAAATTTGTTATAGAGAATAAGGATGAAGCCTATAGACCTTCATAAAAATAATAGGTGTAGGTAGAGCTCAAGCAATGGAAACATCTAAATTTTTAGATATATAGATGATGAAGGTGAATATTAATAACAATCATATTGGTCATTTTTCCAATCTAGTTTATGATTGTATTTCTTATCTCTATATACTCTAGTTATGTTTAGGTGTTACTATTTCAAAGAATTATTAAAATCCTTAAGAGGAGAGAAAATATTTTGGACAACGTTTCTACAAATATTAATATTTATTGAATAATTACCTTAGGGCGTTGCTAACAATAAGCAACCATTATAATATTTTTTTTATAATATTAATGGAGGAGTAGTTAATTACAAAAATAATGTACATTGGGGTTCCAAAAATGATACATTTTTGAAGCGTAATAGAAAAACAAAAGAGAAAAACAAAAAATCATACTTTAACTAGGAATAAATTACTTTAATGTGAATTTTTAGTTTAAGATACTTTTTCTTGAACATTTGTTTGTTTATTAAATTGTAATATTTTCATATTTCTTTTGTGTTTAGGCATTATTTTTTCCATGGTGGGTTAGTTCACGGTGATTTGGAATTTAGTTTGAAAAGGTATATATGTATTAACCCACCTCATTCTATTTCTCTCTATTTATATGTTTCTGTCATAAAGTATATTTGCAGGGAAAATTATTAGAAAATTTCTCTCATTTCTAGGATGATACACAAGATATATATTTAAAAAAAAGTTAATGCATTTTCAACACAAAAATCAATGTTGTCAAAACAATGTACTTTTTAACACTCATCTATACTATCTAACCTACATAAACAAGTAGACACGTACATATAGAATTGAATTTAGGTGGAGAGGGCAACACTGCTCTCTACTATCTCACCTAACAGTGATTTACATACATAAATACATAGATAAGTACATATAGATTTTTTTTTTCCAATTTGTTATAATGAACAACAACACTAGTGAGTAATTACATTAATATATTAAGCTAGATTAAGGGTAAATGATACAAGGGAATTTTGGTATATATATATATATATACACGTCTTCTTTTTCTAAAAATAACAAAAATGTCAACAAGAATATGAAGTTCAAAATATCGGATATAATTTTGAGTTTTTACATTATTATTCATTTCTTAAAATCAAAACAACTAATATTGTATTGAATAAAACAATCAATTTTCTCTATATAGTGAATATTACATAATATATTGTGAAATAATTAAATTTACCATATTTATCTATATAATATTCATAGGCACTAATTAAGATATACGTAACAATGCATTTTTCATCAACAATATTGAATTGTTTTACACATTGTCATTGACTAATCACAACTTGATCTCTTCTTCTCATGTTATCTAACAACAATCCTTCTCCCATATGTTTTTATTTTTAAAGAAAAATGTAATAACATATAGTAACCTCAGATTCATTCAATACTTATCAATTCTCTATATATCATACAATCTCCCATTCTTGTAAGGTTTCCTCAAGACAATATAAGGCCCTCAAATTTTCATAACACATGTTAGTATTGAAGTGAGTGTAAAGGAATGATACCAAATGTATCTTTGATGTTGTTGGTAGTAGAGTGGATTATAGTGTATCACGTGGATAACATCTTTATTGTTAGTTCCATAATGATTAAAAAGAGATGACACTAACATGGTTGGGAATGATAATAGTGAAATGAGAAGGAAATATATCAATATTGCTAGATTAGTATCATTATGAGTGACAAGAGACACAAATTTAGCTATCGTTGCTAGTAGGACAGTGATAGCATACATCGAAATCGAAGTGATTGCTTTAGTTGTAGGACTGGGAAAAGAAAAATGTTAGTTGAAGATAATTTTCCCGCACAAGTTTCTCTTAAGTTACCACGAAGTAGAGTAACAGTATGCATGGAAATCAAAGTGGTTGCTTCAGTTTGTTCTAGGACTGGGAAAATGTTCCATAAGACTCCATAAACATGCCATAAAGCTCATATGTAGAAGAATATTACCCTTACCCTCATGGTCACTGAGGATAAACATGCAATGGAAGAAGCTAAAATTTAATAGAGAGATTCAGAATAGAGCACAGAAAGATGGAACGGAAGACACAAACTTAAATGCCTTAGGAATCTGCACACCATAAAGCTCATATGCAGAGGAATCTTACCCTCACGCTGACGGAGGCTAAACATACAATTAAAGCTCAAATTTAACAGGAAGATTCAGAATAGAGCACAAAAATAAGGAACAAAAGACGACACGTTTTAGATAATTTTATTTTCGTGACAAAGTGATTACGATAACGACAGTGAATACAGTAATATTATGCAGCAATTAGTGTATTAATTCGGACACCATAGTCACTTTGTTGTACAAATACACACTTGAAATGCAATGCAGGGATTTATATTCCTATACCCTATATTCCTCCTTAGTGCTCTCTACTATCTGGATGTGGTTGAATTTTAGCCATTAATTGCATGAATCATATCAGCAGCAAAAAGTGCAGTGGAGGATGCAGCCTATGTTCGTGACGAGCGCACCCATCAACATCATCCCATTTGCCATATTTCTCCACTCTATGAACCCATTTTCCATACAACGGAAGGTAACGCTTAAGAAAATTTAGAACAGAGAGCAGAGAGAAGGAATGAAAATAGATTCATTTTGCGACAAAGTGACCGAGGCACCATTGAAGCAGTCATTCGGGAACTCTGCCAAACTCCTTGAGTGTAAGTTGAACTTAATGCAAGATATTTAGGCCCACAGCTCCCCTAGTTGAATCAAATTGAGCTTAAGGAAAGATGGATCCCCTACTTGAATCCAATTGAAGATAATTCATGGTAGTTAACCATATTTAGTTCAATTCAATTGAAATTCTGTTGAAATGAATCCAAGTAGTTATACCTATAGCCTGCTTCATTGAATTCAATTCAAATTCCTATTGATTGTCGCTTACAATTTATATTTGAGATAGTTGCATTCGATTGAAATTCTGTGTGAAGTTAATGCAATTAGTTATGCCTGTACCTTGGTATATTTAATTCAATTAACATTCCCTCTTGATTTTAGTTTAGTTTACTGTTTTGATTTGGGAAAATGGGTACGAGTTGAATGTCACGCGGTCATATAAGCCTATAAAAGTGGCCATATAATCCTATAAAAGTTTTTGCGCAGAATTTGTGTAAGGGTTGTATCGCTTCCAGACCAGACCTAGTGACGCAGTACTTCAATCTCAGTCAGACGATTAACCCGGGAAATTTTGGTGTACACTATTTAGGTCTTAACCTGGCAGTAACTTTAGTAAAGTTAGAAACCCCAAATTTTCATGCTAATACTTTATGAAATCTTATGTGGATTGGATATTCCTTTGAGCATAGACAAAATTTAATAGTTTCATGTACTCAAGATTTGTCCCATTTAGAGATCTGCAGTTCAATTAAATTCCCATGATGATGGAAATAAAATGAGAATGAATAAGCTGATTTATTATTAGTATTCTGTAAATAAGAGTGTCATTTGTTATTTTCTACTTTTAGGATTCCCTCTTGATTTTCGTTTACAGTTTTGATTTCAGATGTGATGCCTGGGAATGGGTGTGAGTTGAACATCACGGGGTTGAAAATTTGGCGCAGAATTTGTGTAAGGTTTGTTATCTTTTATTATAACGCTCTCCATTTCTTTTTTTATCTAAATATGAGTCAGGGGATTTTGGTATTAATGTTGTTTCTGAAATCTTGGAGATTCCGTTGACCATAGACTAAATTTAGTAGTTGCTTGTACTCAGGTTTTTCATATTTAGAGATTTTCATTTCAATTAAAATCACATGATGATGGAAGTAAAATGAACATGAATAACATTATTATTATTATTATTACTTTGTTTTCTCAAATTTGTGTAAATAAGAATATCATTTTTATTTTTAGGATTAAGGCCATGAATTTATTATTAATTCAGAATTATTTTTTTATAATTGTTATTATATTTTTAAAATACTTTTATAAATTAAATTTTGACAAAATTTTTAAAATAAATATATATTTTACTATAAAAATAATAATAATATTCCAGAAATTAAAACATTAATATAACTTATTTTGAATGTATATCATCTCATCAATCAAATATTAACAATTCTAAACCTTTGACTCAATTAATTTTTTTTTTTTGCCATTTTATGGACTATTATTATATTTTTTTATATGTTATTTAGTAAAAGAAAATTAGCTTATTTAAAATTTAAAAAGTTAAAATACAAGGTTACAATTTCCACCAACTACATTAATCACATGAAAATTTTAAATATCGGAATAAATATTTTTAAAAAAAAATTAATAAATTATATATATATATATATATATAAATTCGAAAAAATAATAAAAAATTATATAATTTATTAGAATCATTCTAACACCAATCCTCTTTTGTTAGATGAAGACCTTACTCTGGCTAGCCGGTACAAAAGGAGCTCTACAGACCTTGGGGATAATTTTTTTGGGTCAGACCTAGTCAAGCTCTGTAGTGCTCAGGATCTCATCATTTGCAACGATCTAAAGAAGTGGCCCAATTCTAACCAAATGACCTGCATCCATGGGCTTGCCAGCAGCGTGGTAGACTATGTTATTTCTGATCTCCCTTTATACAAAAAAATAATAAATTTTGACATCTTAGATGACCACGAGCCTGAGTCTGATCATAGGCCTTTATCATAACTCTCAATTTTGTCATGCATAGAGATATCATTGAAGATAATCCTTATAGTCAAAAGAAGTTAATCTTTGATAGAAATAAAATCGATCTCTTTTTAAATGAATTAAAAACTAATTTTCTTCCTTTATCTACTATAGAAAACATAGATGACCTCTATCATTATTTTACTACAACCCTCTCATATTCTATTAACAAGTTCTCAATTGAAATCTCAAGTAATAAAATAAATAGCAAAACCAACCCATAGTATGACAAAGATTGTAAAAGTGCGAGGAGAGAAATTAAGGAAGTTGTTGATGAATCTCTCAAAATTGACAAGATAAAATCTACAAAGCCTTAACTAAAAGGAAAAAATGGCAATATATTCGTAAGATACAAGAGAATCTCTTACACCTCTCTAAGGTGGCTCCTAATAAATTCTGGAGGCAGATTCTAACTAGGAAAACTAAAGATAATAATAAAATTGCTTTTCACGACTCAAATTCATATCTTAAAAATATTTATGAATCTCTAAATGCCAGGGATAACTTTGAAACGCTGCTCACGACGAAAGAATTTTTCTCATTAGAAGACACTGATTTTGGGGTTAAACCCCTGGCAAATGGGAAAGCAAAAAACATTGAAGGTTACCAGGCGGAAATCTTAAAAATTGGAGGTTTTTTCCTCATCCCCCACATCACAAACTTTTCAACCAAGCGGTCAAGCAAGGGTTCCCTAAAGCTTGGACTGAGAGCCTCATTATCCCTATTTTTAAAAGTGGGGATACAAATAACCTCTCTAATTATCGGACAATTATGATCATCCCTCTCTTAGCCTAGTAATATGGTATTATTTTGGAAAATAAGTTGAGAATTTGGCTTGAAAGTGAATGTAAGCGGGCTAAAGGCCTAGCGGGTTTTAGAAGGCAGCACTCAACAATGGACCACCTCGTTACGCTTAGGATCATTGTGGAGGAATGCCACAATGATGAATCCAATCTCTTTTGTTGCTTTGTGGACTTTAGAAAGGCTTTCGATACGGTTCCTAGAAACAACATATGGAATAGATTAGAAGAGCTAAATGTTCCTTTCAAGCTAAGATTGGCTGCTATAAGGTTATACGACAATGTAATTTCCAAGTTAAAGAGAAATGAGGGGTGGTCGAAAGATATTAAGTGTAATATAAGAGTTAAACAAGGTTTCCCCCTCTCCCCTACCCTATTTGGCATTTACATCGACAAGATAGAACGTAGTTTAGAGGAAGCAGGATGTGCTGACACGATCTTATCCGGTATAGTCACCATCCTTCTTCTCTATGCTGACAATATTTTTCTTCTCGCAAGGTTCCCATGTGATCTTGATAAGCAACTTAGACTTATTAAGGATTTTTTCTCTACCATGGGTATGTTTGTTAACACTGACAAAACAAAAGTTATGATTATCAAATCCAAGAAAGACACTTACACTAATTTTATATATGACAATAGTAAATTAGAGGAAGTGTATTCTTACAAGTACCTAGGAAATGATATTCATCACAAGCTCAATTGGAACTATAGCATTTAGAAAAGGATTAATCGGGGATAGAAAGATTATTTTGGTCTTGAAAATAATTGTAAAACGACAAACCTCGTAATGTGGGATAGAAAGAAGTTCCCCTTTGAATCTTCAGTCACTCCTATTATCTTATATAGATGTGAGGTTTTGGGTTGCAACATCTCTACAGAATCCTGGAGAAAGTTTGAGAAAATACAGAAGCATTTTATAACATATAACCTTAAAATTAAAAGAAATACACCCTATCTTATTCTCCTTATAGAAGTGGGTCTTCCCCCTATTGAGAGCCTAGCTATGATTAGGCTTTTATTCTACAAGCACAGGCTCAATAACATAGGAGACCATAGACTTCCTAAGCTAGCTTTAAATTCCAGCCAAAACCACATAAGGCTTAAAAGAGGTTGGTATAAAGAAACCAAGGTCTAGTTAAACCATTGGGAGATCAACAAGAATTTTTCATTGAAAAACATTAATAACATTTAAAAAATTGTTACTTCTGAGTTCAAAGAAAAAAAGTGGTGTGAGAAAGATCTAGCAGCTAAAAGAAAATTAAGATATTATAAGGAGGTCATCAACCCCACCGTAGAAGATCAAAAGTATCTCTTTGTTTTAACTAGCTCAAAGAAGAAAATTAATATAGCCAAGATTATAACAAACTCTCATGAACAGGTCGTTGGACAGTTACTAAAACACAATGGACGGAAAGGATCTACCATCTCTGTGAGAATATCGAGGATGAAAATCACTTCCTCTGAGAGTGCCCCATGTACAACCACATTACAGCTCAATTTCATAATATTTGTTGCAATACTGACCTTCCTAGCCTTTTAAGATGTTAAAATTATAGTGAGCTCGGGAGACTTTTCTCCAAGCTTTTTGAGCATAGGAATAAAATCTTAAATCACACTAAATAACTCTTTTCTTTAGGTCTGATAGACCAATGATTGGTCTAAGTGGACGTCAACCATCATCATCATCATCATCATAAACTCATTAATACATTATTATTATTATTATTATTTATCTTTGTAACACCCCCAATTTATGTGTTTGAATTTCAAAGCTAGACATTTGAACTTTAATCCTAAGGGGAGTGGACCGCAAAGGATAAGTAATTTGTGAATGTAATTAAATATTTAATTTTAGGAAATGAATAAAATGAATTGTGCAGATTGACCAAAATGAGATTTATGAGATCACTTGCTAAATTCATGAGGATGGATGAGGCAATTATTTCCCCACAATCTTTCAAAAATCCTTGAAAGAAATTAATTCTAATTTAGATTCTTGGGGAAGAATCTAAATTTCCCCAGTGATGATGAAAGTATTTGGGAAGAGGTAAAAAGCTGGAAAAGTTGAGGAAAAGCATAAAACAGCTTTAAAGAATCCCTAAAATGGGAAGCCTAGGCAAAGAGGAAGAAAAGCATCCTGTTATTCTGGACGCAGAATTAGAAACATGCTTTAGGGAACAATAGCTTAAATAATATGCTCCTAAACAGATTAGTGGTTTGTCTGTGGTGGAGGTGATCTCAGCTCGGGGGTGAGTTCTGGGAGACAGAAGGACTCTAAGGTTGGGAGGTTGGTTGACTGCATGAGTGGTATGCATTTAAATTTATTTGGTGTTTCTACTTCTGTGGTATGAATTGGCTACATATAATTGTTTGATTTTATGTTAAAATTTTAATGCTACATTCAACAGAATTAATCATTAGGAATGTACCTTCATAATTCTGTATAGTTGTAGGCAAGAAAATCTATAAAGCAGAATCCCACGAAAACTCTAAACCAAGGTTGGTTTAAATCTGGGGGTACATATTTCCTTCACAGATGATTCAGCTGTAAGATACTTCTGGTCTATTAGTATGCGACTATGAGTATGATTATTTAAATTGAGGAGACATTCTCCAAATTTTCTAAATTAATACTTAAGTTAAATGCTAGAGAATCTTAGTAATTCATAGTTCACCAAACTGTAACTTTAATATGTCTCTGGAAGAATTGAAACAGTGAGAAAATGAATGTATGGAGTGCAGAAGTAATTATTTAGTTCAGTACTAAGAACAGAGATTTACAATAAATTCAATCGCTGTGTATTGAATGAGAAAGACAAGATTTCATAGACTGACTTGAAGGTCAATATATCATTCATAAGAAAAAGAAGCCCAACAACAAGTTATGGCTATAGATAATAAATTTATTATACATTAGAAGGAAACAAATATCCATGGGCATGAAACTGCTTATTAGTACATAAAGGAATCATCCCTACATTAGGGGATAATACTATTAGCTGAAAGAAGCTAAGTAAATAAGCAACATGCATATTTACATCAGCTATAAGTATTATAGTCTATCAAATAAAAGGGTGTATAGTAGATTATTGTACATGCTATGATCTTTTAGACATAAGTATGGAATTAAATATTCATACAATACCTGTAAATAAATTTGGGCAAATTAGTAACCAAAGGTATAGAACAGAACTATTAATATTCTATACTATTTCACCATAGAAGAAGAGACTGGGAGACTGTTACTATCAAAACTGCCAACTAGTGTGATTTGAGAATCACATACACAGATGTAGTACAAGAAAGCCTTCCTAATACAAGAATGATATAGACAGAACCATTTCTGAACACCATAATAAAAATGAGGAGTATAAGAATATAGGCAATTAGACTTCAACACTGAGAAAGAGCAGTACATTATCCATTAAAGTATTCCGAGGTTCATAAAAGAATACATGATCTGAAAGCTACAAGACAATAAAATACACAGAAGGTGAATAAACTACTATCAATAAGTAGTTAACCAGATTCAAGTCAAAAATAATAACAGAACCCATAATATTTTAATGAGGGTATAACGACAGAAGTACATATATACAAAAATTGAAATGATTCAAACCCTGTGGCCTGAGAACCATCTCAAAATGCCACTGGAGCAGATATAAATAAGTATTCAGTGTCGAGACTTAATAGTCATAATTGTAAAAACTTGTACAACTTTATTAATACAAATTTTAAGCTGTCTAACAAGTATTTTATACCGATACGAATTCTTCTATCTAGTGTTCGGTGAATACCGACATGCAAGGGTGAAACGGAGCCAACGTTAATGTCAAAGGCAGCGACTACTCACGGTGTCAATATAAGGGAGTAAGACGTAAGTCTTATGTTACCTGCAAGAGTCAAGAACCCCAAATTAATTATAATGCCAACGTGATGAGGAGGAATAATATAAGCAAGGATAAAACGATGACTGGGAAAATGGTAGTACCTGGTAAGGGAGAGATTCCAATCCATCCATAGCCTGTAACGTATGAACAGGAAATTGTTATAAATAAATACAAATTTAAGGTTGATGTTCAAAAATGAATAACGAAACAATATTCCCAACCAGTATGAGTTTCGACCTACATAGGTCAAGAAGAGAAACGAACCAGAGCGTCGCTCTAGCACCAGAGTAATAAACCCCAAGGAACCGTCGATGAGTGTAAGGAGAGGATAACCTCTGAACCCAAGAGCAGTCGATCAGAATGAGCTCTTGAGAATTCGCAGAAGCAAATGCCAATTGCATGGATTCAACACGCACCATCTAATGCCTGGAAAGCGAAACAATAAATTCTCTGCAAGCCAGCATAGTAAAAAGGTGAGACGCGACGAAATCTCAACAAATTGTTAAATTCAGGTAAACCTGGAACAAAACGATGGCATATGGTTCATCTAAGTCCCATAATTGTAGCAAGGGCTCGGAAAAAAAGGGAGAGTAAAATTTAATCAGAAGAATGAAACCATGTTAAACAGTAAGAACCGGACAATTTCACCCTACGACAATTTCATACCTGAAGTGGTCATGCTAGCGTAGAGATACGCCATAGACGGGGTCGAATTCCGTTCAGTGGTTATGCCACCAAGTTTTCTCTGTCATGAACAAACCAGAACGCGCAGAAAGAAAAACGAAAAAAGAACCCTAAACACATTAACATGTGAAATTATATCCGGGTTGATCGATAAATCCTAAAGCCACAAATGAATCGGCGTCGTCCAACTGGCAAGATCTGATGGAAGAAGCCATGGATCGAAGTGTTAATAAGCCAAGTACCTCCTGCATTAAATATTTAACCTAACGGGTAATGCCATTGAATGTCAAGTTGGACTGGCAGTGTCGTAGCATTGCTTGGGCGACAAGGTAGGGTGACGGGAGTAACTCAGAGCGACGTGGAACGAATTCACGTGACCACAAATGGACAGAGACCCGTTACAATCTATGTGGCGAAAACTAAAATTTATATGTGAGCTACGTGGAACAGCATTTCCATCTCCAAATACATCTACGAGAAATCAACTCACAAACTCGTAATACGTGGAAGCCAACACACACACAAAATCAATTGGAGATAGAAACAAGTACGAGAGGACAATTAAGTCGACATGAATACTATGTACGTAGAGCTATAAACATAGGTCAAATTAATTTCATCATGAGTTATATGCCATCCACAATTGAAGACGTGGAGTAACACATCTAGAAGTCTAAGTGTTTTCATATGGACCCATTGCCAAATACAAACGTGGTTAACATGTGAACCCAAATCGATTTCCATCTATGTCCCTTAGATATACGATTATGTCAAACATTTACAATCAAAAGTGGGACATATAAAGTGGGTGGATATATATATATATATATATACAAACCCATTCGGTGTTATGATAATTATGGTTATGGGTGTTACAATTTTATTTAATTCCCATATGGGTTACAAGTCAAATGTATTCATGTGTAATGGGATATACTTGATACATGGGAATAATTCAAAATTGAGAAAAAAATTCTGATCAGACCAGATCTGTAAGGTAATAGCATAATCCCTTGCTAGAATTTAACTTGAACAAATGAATGGAAAAAAAGAAAAAAAATTGGGAAGTAAAATAGGAGGTGCGAAAAATGGTATCAGAGCCCAAGTTATAAAACTGGGCTGGTGACATTGTGCTCACTGTTGCTGTGTGTTCACTGTATAAAAAAATTTCTGTGGGAAAAAAAAATAAAATGATCTTCACTGATCTGTGTTGTGTGGTGTAGAGTGGTGCTGAAATGGTAGAAGGTGACGAAATCTATGTTGATATATGTGATGAGGATAATGCACCAGATCCGAATGCGTCCATGATGGCTATGTTGCGGGAATTGCAACAAGAGTTGGCTGAGATAAAAAGCCAGAATGATAGGTTGTCATTAGCCAGTGAGGAGCAGGAAAAGCTCATCAGGGAATTAACTTCGCCGAACAGCCAAGAAGGTGAAGGTTCCGGAAAGAGGAAACCTGATGAGTCTGATGAGGAAGATGCTGTTAGGCATCAGAATAAACAGAAAAAGGAATTACAGGGAGAATTCCGAAAGATTAAACCTCCCTCCTATGATGGGGAGAAGGAGGAATATGCTGAAGCCTGGTTGCTGAATATGATTAAGTATTTCTAGGTCTATGAATATGAAAGCAATCTGAAGGAAATATTAGCTGTTTACCAGCTACAAGGTAAGGCTACCTTGTGGTGGGAGGAGACAAAAATGGTCCATGCCATTGATGAAAAGACAGTCACCTGGGAAGATTTCCAGGTTAAGTTCAAAAACCGCTACCTAAATGAACGTTACTATGATGATAAAGCCAAAGAATTTCATGAAATTAGACTGGGACAACTCACTATTGATGAGTTTGTTACTAATTTTACAAATTTGCTGAGATATGTACCCTACATAAGGGAAGAAAAGGAAAAAGTACAAAGGTTTCTTAATTGTTTGCCTGTTGTATACAAAGAGAAAATCGAGTTTGACAGCCCAAAAACAATGGAAGAAGCTGTTAGAAAAGCCAGAATATGTTACCAACAGTTCAAAGGAAAAACTGAACAGGGGAAAATATGGGTAAATAAGAATGAGTTCAAAGGGAGGAAACAGAAACCAGCCTATTTGAGGAATTTTGGCAGAGATCATCAGAGGAAAAAGTTTAATAAACCCAAAGGAAGTCAAACTGCTCAGTCCCAAGTGGCCTCAAAACAAATAGATGGAGACAATAGGAAGGAGGGCACAGTGAAAATGAGAGAACCTCTGAAATGCTGGGGATGTGGAGAACCCCATCTGGTGAGATATTGTCCCCATCTAAACATTTATATGATTATGAGAGATCGAGAAGCCACAACAGTAAATGACATAGCCAGAAATATACCAACTATTGGTGCAGCCTTGGAAAATCGACAAGCAGAACATCAAGCTACCATGGTGGAAATGGAGGGTAAGATTTCTGACCTATCTGTTACTGTTTTGATTGATCCGGGTGCTTCTTTGAGTTACATTAGTCCCGAAATTGTAGAAAAATGTAATCTTAAACCTGAAAAATTTCAGCAGTCATGGTTGGTTCAGCTGGCCACTGGAACTAAGAGAAAGGTAACACATAAACTGCCCTGAACAACAATCAAATTAAATGAATTTCAAACAGAAGTAAATTTTAACATTCTACCCTTAGGTTCATATGATCTACTGATAGGAATGGACTACCTGGAAAAGAAGAAATCTTTGATGAACTGCTGGGACAAGACCTTACATTGTGTAGATGAAGAAGGGAAACCTTTTATCCTCAAGGGAAATCCAAAACCTATCTCGGTGAGACAAATATCAGCACTCCAATTAAAAAGAACAGCTAGAAAAGGATATCAAGTTTATGTTGTGCATGTGGATGAGATAGAACAGAAAAATGAAGAAAACCTACTGGATGTATTACCAGTGATAAGGGAATTTAAGGAAGTTTTTCCAGATGAGATCCCTCATCTTCCCCCCAAAAGAGAGATTGATTTTTCAATCGATCTGGTGCCGGGAGCAGTACCTGTTTCTCGAGCCCCTTATCGAATGAGTCCTCCTGAGCTTATGGAACTGAAAATGAAATTACAAGAACTGTTAGATAAAGGGTATATCAGACCGAGTGTGTCTCCTTGGGGAGCACCGGTGTTGTTCGTGAAAAAGAAAGATGGAACTTTTCGGATGTGCATTGATTATCGTCAATTGAACAAGTTGACCATTAAAAATAGATACCCTTTGATGTCATCATACTCCTTTGAGCTGGAGCCAGCCAGAAGATAAACTCATGTTGGGACCAAATGCTTTACAAGAAATGGAAAGAATTGTTAAACATATACAAAGAAACATCAAGACAGCACAAGATCGTCAGAAAAACTATGCTGATAAGAAAAGAGTGCATCGAGAATTTAAAGTGGGGGAGCATGTGTACTTGCGTATTAAACCCAAAAAGAGCACACTTTATGATGGAAGTTGTGCAAAACTGGCTCCTAGATATTGTGGTCCTTTTGAAGTATTAGAAAGGGTGGGACCAGTGGCTTACAAGTTAGCCTTACCACCCCATGTTAGAGTTCATGATGTGTTTCATGTTTCATTATTAAAAATATATGTACATTATTCCTCTCACATAGTTTATTGGAATGTTGTACATGTGGAACCAAAAGGGGAGTTTCTGCCAGAACCGCTTTAAATATTGGAGCGGGAAGAAATTGAATTGAGAAACCGAACGGTAGTAAGAGTAAAGGTGCAGTGGAAGCACTTTACTGTGGAAGAAGCTACCTGGGAAAGAGAATCTGAAATGATGGAAAGATATCCATTTTTGTTTGAAAAAAAATGAACTCTAGTAGTTGAATAATAACACCGATGACGGTGTTTATTTTCAAAGGGGGAATATGTAACACCCCCAATTTATGTGTTTGAATTTCAAAGTTAGACATTTGAATTTTAAATCCTAAGGGGAGTGGACCTCAAAGGACAAGTATTTTGAGAATGTAATTAAGTAATTGAATTTGGAGAAATAAATAAAATGATTGTGTGCAGAATGACCAAAATGAGATTTATGAGATCACTTGCTAAATCCATGAGGATGGATAAAGCAAATACTTTCCCCAAAATCTTTCAAAAATCCTTGAAAGAAATTATTCCTAATTTAGATTTTTGAGGAAGAATATATATTCCCCAATGATGAGGAAAGTAGTTGGGAAGAGGTAAAAAGCTGGAAAAGCTAGGGAAAAGCAGAAAACAGCTTTAAATAATCCCTAAAATGGGAAGCCTAGGCAAACAGGAAGAAAAGCATCCTGATATTCTGGATGCAGAATTAGAAACAGGCTTTGGGGAACCATAGCTTAAATAAGCTGCTCCTAAGCAGATTAGTGGTTGGTCTGTTCTAGGAGGTGATCTCAGCTCGGGGGTGAGTTCTGGGAGACAGAAGGACTCTAAGGTTGGGAGGTTGGTCGACTGCATGAGTGGTATGTCTCTAATTTGATTGGTGTTTTTACTTACTGTGGTATGAATTGGCTACATATAACAGTTGATTTATATGTTATTAGATTTATTAATGCTACATTTAACAGAATTAATCATAGGGCATTCACCCTTAAAATTCTGTATGGGTGTAGAGAAAAATTCTGTAGAGTAGAATCCAACAAAAACTCTAAAACAAGGTTGGTTTAAATCTGAGGATACATATTCTCTACAGATAATTTACTGTAACTTACTTCTGATCTGTTAGTATACAATTATGATCATGATTAGGTAAATTGAAGAGAAATTCTCCAAAATCCCTAAACCAATCCTTAGGGTAAAAGCTGGAGATTTCTAATATCTCATAATTCACAAATTTGTAACTTTAATCTGCTTCTGTGAGAAATGGAGCAGTGAGAAATTAAGTGTATAGAGTGCAGAATTAATTAATTAGTAATTACTAAGTGAAGAGCAGAGAGGTATAATATTTTCAACAGCTGTACATGTTAACAGTAATATAATTACTATTTCCTTTAACAAGGATTGAATGGAAGAGTAGGAAATTTTAAAGTTATAAAAATTATTTAAGTAGCAAGGGAATGAATCCCAAAACATGATCAGTTCTGCAGAAATAACTAGAACAAGAGATCTAGGTATGAAAGAGATGTGAGTAGTTATAAGGAAATGAAAAGAAGACCAAACTAGAAATATATACAGGAAAACAAGAAGAGCATGGGAACCTACGAGAATATAGTATTTGTATCTCATACATTTTAAAGGGATATATATGAGAATGGACACACAAACCTATGCATGAAATTGTATGTATAGACAGATATAAGTAAAGTAATTCAATTTAAACATGAGTATGGGGAGACTGTTAGCTCATGACAAATATATAGTACAAGTATTTAGAAATATCTAGCTACAGAACCAAATTTACATGTGCATACAAAATTTAAAATGAAATATAACTCTCCAGAAACCCTGAGAGTCTCTTGTAAGAGTCATGAAAAACGTAAATAGATAGGAGGCCTTGTACAATTGAACAACATTAGCTATAAAGAGAATTATATCAGCTACATCCACTGCTATGATAAGCAAAGTAAAAGAAGAATAACTCATTTGTGTTAAATAGTATCCACTCATACTCAATGAATCATTCCATGCGAGGAAGCATGAGGTAGTCCATAAAATTAAGAACTATAGCTTCATTGAAATTATGGCAAACAAGAATATAAGTGACAATATATACAAAGGTCCCGATACCCACCACAAAAATCTGAGCCTGTAGGGCTAGGGTCTGATAACCAAATCCATAGTCACAATTAAAATTTTAAAACATTAAAGAGTACCAACATACGAGTGAAAAATATTAACATTCTGACTCTGACAGAGTCTAGTCCATCAAAGGATGCTGTGTAAAAACCTAACGGAGTAATGATTCTACATAAATAAGATGGAACAACGCAACGAGAGGGTGATATTATCCCCACAGGCATATACCAACCTGAAATGCCAAGGGAGATGAAATTAATATCTAGTGAAATGAAAGGGCTCATAGCTTCCTACAAAGGAATACGAATGAGTCTACATTACCTGTGGAAAAACACAGTCAGGATAGGAAATAAGTTAATAGAGCAGTTGATAAATAAATAAAAAATCATTCGAATAGAGAAATTACTCATAAAATCAATGGGTTACCTATAAACCAAGACTCTCGTTTCTTACGAGCTCTCTGCATCAACGTTGGAAGTAGAATATCAACTAAATTGAAATCTGGAAGGATGATAGTAGATGGAAACAAAGATATATGTACATAATGAGGAAAAAACAAACCTCACAAAGTCAGAATGAACGACTATCGCTCTCCTGTGACGAGGCGGATCAAGTAAATTTCAACTCTACATGGTATGAACAAAATAATTTAATTATCAGTTAACAAAATCGACAAAGGAGCAATGTCGACAATAAAGCAGAGAGAGAATACAACGAAAAATATGCCCAAAAGATATAACTTGAACGGTTTCAAACACAACTGAACCCTAAACGTAATCTCCAGAACGAAATGCATTCACCTCATTAACGTTCGAAGACTTCCTCAGAAAAGAGTATGACAAGTTATGAGCGACGAACTTGGTCTCCAATCACAAAATGCGAAACGAGTGTATAAAATGATTACCTGGTAGTGTTGCAGTGGTGTAGACAAGCCACGAATCTCCTTCGTGAACTGGGGTCAGTAGACCATATGAAGGGCAAAGACCTTGCCTTCAACCCAAGTTGCAAAGCTGCGAGGTGAAGAGATGAACAAACAAACGATGCATGTAGAAACTGTCTCTACACAAAAACAACGACTTATATAATCATTCAAGAACCCCAGAAAACCTAATACGAAAGCATCGTAGCCATCCACTTGGAAAAATCACAAGAGGAAAGCCACGGATCGAAGGGTTGGCGAGTGCAATTACACCAGTCATGTAACATTAATGGTGCCAAGATACGAAATGAAATTTAGACATCCTGTTCGTATGAGGAAGATTGCCTTGTAAACCGAGTAAGCTCGAATGGTGTTTGACAGATCGACGTGGATCTACCACGTGAATGGGAGAATGGGATGAAACCTAGCATAACCCGTACAATGCAACCGGAAGTAGTATAAAATATGACATGGAGAAGACTTATCCCATCGCAATATACACATCACCTCAAGCCGATTTGAACCTTACGCCCTACGTGGAAATCAATAAATGTATTCAAGTTTCACATTTAATGTTGATCTGAAACCTCATGTACCATGAGATGCGAAGATATCAACGCAGATTTGAAAACAAATATGAATGCCACCTCATCTGATCGCTAGAAGCACAAAATAGCCATTCATATAACACTATGAAAATTAAATTCAATTATTCTCACAACCAAAGGTATAGGAATATATGTGATGGGAAAAATCGAGGACATATAAATTGTAAAGGGGTAAAGAATGCCTCGTGGGTATAACCAACTCGAATCCATGGTATATAATGCATGAAAATGGGTCGAATGGCCAAGAGCTAATAACCACCAAAGTGAAGGTTAACCATAGGTGCTCGATGCGACCTTCATAGAAAATGAAATGATATTAAATCACTCCACACTTGGAGTTAGAATAACATCAAACAAGTTAAAGAGGAAGTAATAGAGATTTACTTGGGGGTATGGTATTATACTAAAATGAATCATATGGGGAAAATAAAATATGATTTCACTAGTTAGAGAATTTCAATTTTTATGGTAAACCTATTCTTGAAATTATGAAAGGTTTGGAGAAAAAAAAAAAAAAAAAATTGAGTAAATGGGAGGTGTGACAGAAACTTAGCATATAGGGAAAATTTTAGTGGTGAATGGGTTAAATTTTTCACACTTTCTGGAAAAAAACGTATTCATGAATTTGGTTTAAAAATCACAATTTTTTTACATATATATGATTAAATGGACCCATGTAAACTTAGCATCTAGGGAAAATTTTAGTGGTGAATGGGTTAAATTTTTCACACTTTCTGGAAAAAAACGTATTCATGAATTTGATTTAAAAATCACTATTTTTTTACATATATATGATTAAATGGATTATATTCGCCAAAACATTACCAATTTTAACAACAAATTACATGTTTTTATTGAATAATAGCCTAAATTCTATACATATGAATTTTGAAACCTATGCATGCCAACCACACCTCTCACTTTAGTTTGTGTTTTTTAAAACTTAAAATCCAAACGTTAACCTAAATCATGGGTGGAAAGTTACTATGGGTTCGAAAAAAAGTGTACATTAATAGATCTTCGATTGTGGGATAATAAAAAAAATCTATCGATACTCTCTTCACTCATCTTATCTTATATGAATGTGAAGTTTGGAGATTAATTATCTCTAGAAACCCTTGGAGAAGGATAGATCAAACCCAAAAGAAAGTTGTAACTTACAATCATAATATTAAAAAGAATATATCTTATCCTATATTCATAGAAGACATCATTTCTCGAATTGGGTGCATGTCCATGGTTAAGTACTTAATGTACAAGAATAAGATCAGCAACATAGATGGAAAGAGGCTCCCCAATATTATTACTTCCAACTCTATTAATAATCTTGATGTTTTTGTTATATTTCTGGTAAATTTTCCCCCTATTCTTGTGGTTTCCTCTTCCATTTGTTCTTTTATTGTGCTCTCTATACGATTCGTCATCATGGCTCTCTTTCATTCTCCAAATATTTTTGAGTAATTTGGGGTTGCTTGTGCTTCGTCTAATCGTCTAAGAATTCAAATATGGATTTTAAGAGAATTGTTGGGCTAAAAAAATAAGAAAAGAGATATGTGTAAGAAGAAAAAAAAAATCCCACGAGAATTTTGAATGTTCAAAGTAAAAGAAGAAAATGACTAGCACATGAGTTGAGGGGATGGTTTTAGATAATTGTTACCATTATTTTTTTTCCAGTTTTTCCAAGAATCCGAAAGAAGAAATTGAATCCATTGAAAATTTAGTTAGAGACAAAATTATGTGCACTTTTATTGAGTATATTAAAAATAAATGTCTGAGGTGGGTTCCATAAATAAGATTTTCTAGAAGTAGAGAGATTAAGTACATGAAATTGTTCAAGTTATAGTAACTCAACAAATATTTTATGTTTTAAGTTGGTGAAGAATAAGGACAACAATAGAAATACATTATTAATTAAGTTGATTCAAGTGGACCAAAATATGAATCCATCTTGGACATAATTTTTCTTATAGAGAACAAGGATGAAGCATATAGACCTTAATAAAAGTAATAGGTGTAGGTAGAGGTCACGCAATGGAAATGTCTACCCTTTTACATATTTAGATGAGGAAGGTGAATATTCATAACAATCATATTGGTCATTTTCCAAATCTATTCTATAATTGTATTCTTTTTATCTCTATATGCTTTAGTTATATTTAGGTGTTAATATTTCCAAACATTATTAAAATTGTTAAGAGGAGAGAAAATATTTTGGACAACTTTTCTACAAATATTAATATTTATTGACCAATTAGGGTAGGGTGTTGTTGATAATAAGGAAACGACTATATTATTTTTTTATAATATTAATGGAGAAGTAGTTAATTACAAAAAT
Organism: Pinus albicaulis; assembly: GCA_034641835.2. Lineage (NCBI taxonomy): Eukaryota > Viridiplantae > Streptophyta > Pinopsida > Pinales > Pinaceae > Pinus > Pinus albicaulis. The sequence goes on along the minus strand of JAXQQM020063156.1, from coordinate 62,332 downwards.
AATGTGCATTGGAGTTCCAATAAAGACACATTTGTGAAGCATCATAAAATAACAAAAACAAAATACAAAAAGTCATACGTTAACTAGGAATAAATTACTTTAATTTAAGTTAAGTTTTAGTTTAAGGTACTTTTTCTTGAGCATTCGTTTATTTATTAAATCTATTTCTCTCTATTTATATCTTTCTCTCATAAAATTCATTTTACAAGGAAAATTATTAGGAAATTTCTCTCATTTTTAGGATGATACAAAATATATATATTTTAAAAAAACTTAATGCTTTTGAAACATAGAAATCAATGTTGTCAAAACAATGTACCTTATAAAACTTCAATGTGTGGCTTTTGAAAATTGAATTTAGGTGGGGAGGGTAACAATCATCTCTATTATCTAACCTAAGTGTGATTTATATATACAAACATGTAGATACGAACTTATAGAATTTAATTTAGGTGGAGAGTGTAACACTCCTCTCCACTATCTCACCTAACAGTGATTTACATACATAAACACATATATTTGTACATATAGATTGCTTTTCCAATTTGTTATAATGAACAACAATACTTGTTGAGTAAGTACATTAATATATTAAGCTATATTAAGACTAAATGAGACAAGGGAATTTTGGGAAGTTCAAAATATCAGATATAACTTTGAGTTTTTTCTTCTTCTTTTTTAATCATGCCATAGCCACTTTTGAAAAATGAAGAGAAAGTTGAATTACTATAAATCGTTAGCCTTGTCTTTTTTTTTTTACATTATTATTCATTTCTTAAAATCTAAACAACTAATATTGTATTGAAAAAACAATCAATTTTCTCTATATAGTGAATATTACATAAAATATTGTGAAATAATTAAATTTACCATATTTATTTATGTAATATTCATAGGCACTACTTAAGCTATACACAACAATGCATTTTTCATCAACAATATTGAACTCTTTTACACATTGTCATTGACTAATCACAACCTGATCTCTTCTTCTCATGTTCTCTAATAACAATCCTTCTCCCATATGTTTTTCTTTTTAATGAAAAATGTAATAACATATAGTAATCTCAAATTCATTCACTACTTATCAATTCTCGATATATCATACAATCTCCCATTCTTGTAAGTTTTCCTCAATACAATATAAAGCCCTCATATTTTCATGACACATGTTAGTATTGAAGTGAGTGTAAAGGAATGATACCGAATGTATCTTTGATGTTGTTAGTAGTAGAGTGGATTACAATGCATCACATCAATAACATGTTTGATGTTAGTGCCATAATGATTAGAAATACATTTCACTGACATGGTTGGCAATGATAATAGTGAAATGAGAAGGCATGATTTCAATATTGCTAGATTAGTATGAATGTGAGTGAGAAGAGATGCAAAGTTCGCTAACCTTGTTAGTATTGTAGTGAGTATAATCAACATTGTATTTACCATCGATGTTAGCACTTGAGTGAGAAGAATTGAGACCAATTCATGTTAGTATAAGACTGAGTGATAAGGTATGACATTCTTACGATTAAAAATTTTAATGCTATTATTAATATCATAGGTAGAAGGAAATACTAAAATACTAACAATCAATGGCATTATTGTGCATTCTTACCTATTTTATTAGAATTAGAGTGAGAAAGAAAAAGTGGCATTAATACTACCAATGATATATGCCTAAATGAGCACTCTTATTCAACCAAACCCAAACTAGAGTATCCATGAAGTTTATTATGAATGAATGGAGTGATACAAATTGCCTCAATATAATGAAGTACTATAGGAAAAAAATTTCAAAGACAAATAGTTTTTTGTTGTGCATAAATCAAGGAAATAATATTGATCTCATTAAATGGTGGTGCAAACCTCTGACAAGAAGGATAGATCATGTGAAGAATGGGAGAAAATGCAATACTAAAGAGTTGGTCAATATACTACCTATTATGTGAAAGTATAAATTGGGAATCTATTACAAAATTTTAGAAAATCAAAAGAGTTTTGAAAAATGTCAATTAGGATAATGCATTTTCGAGACAAGGGAGAAATCAACTTATTTACTAGTATAAGTTGAGCAATTGTTGGCACAATATGCTATCTTGCAACTAGATTGCGTGTCGACTCAGGTAGCTATTCATGGCTTTGTAACAAAAAATGGTGGTGCCCTCCCACAAATGCTTCTACTTCATCCAATAATGATCTATAGAGATGAAATAAATGGCGAAAATTGTTTGTGGGCAATCTAACTAAAGATACTAATGCTAAGATCACCCCTTCTATGTTTTTTTCTTGGATCATAGAATAAATGTTAGATACATTCTTATTTGGATACTAATTCCCTACAGATGTGTCAACGTGATATGAGAGTCAAGGTAAAAGTGAGGTTGGAAGTGGGAAGAGATATTATGCATATCATAAAACTTGTGTGTTTACAATGATTAATACAAGCTAGTTTGATTATTTTTTATAAAATTATTACAAGAATGTAATAAAAATGAAATATTATGATAAACAAGGCTCAGTAATCATCTTCAAGGGATACATATTATAGCAAATTTCAATAATATCATAAAAGAAAAGGAAATATATATCAATATAAAAAATAAATCATAAGCTATATTATTATATTGTGATTGACTTTAGTATATAGTGGAATGTTGTTTCTAACAAATTATTATTGGCCTATAGTAAATAAAATCTACCAATTAATATGCTGAACACATTAGATATATATATATAAGGGGTAGGGGTATTCATAGATAACCAAAGTAGCATAGTAGTATTCATGGGGCCTTGGTTGTATAAAAATCAATCTTGTTGAATTTTATTCTCTACTTTAAGGGTTCTAGATAGAAAATGAATATAAGGAATCTTCAAAAACTCAACAAGAAGGCAGATAAGTGTGCCAACAAAGGGTGTAACTCAAAGCTAGGTGGTCTTGTTTTCAATGGGCAACCTACATTCTCCCAAATTCCATATGTTTCAGTCATGAAACATATTAAAATTAGATTATTTCCTATGGTCACCAACCATAAAGAAGAAAATAAAAATAATATAGGGGGGCTAGGCTATCAGCCTCCCGACAAATAATTATTCATACAAAATGCAACAACTACAACATACAACCGAAGTTGATAACATCAAAGTCATGAATGAGAGTAATTAATCTTATAGGGCATATCCCAAAGGAGGCCTTGAACTAGTGGCTGTGCGTTAAGTTGGATGACGAGATAATTATGAATAGGGGTGGTATTTTTGCGTACTTTTGATATGGGATTAGTATGCAGAGGACTCTACTACACATCGTGCAAACACACAATAGATTAGGAAGGAGAATGACGCATTTTGGAGGTTTTAATAAAAGCATATTCTCATTCTAATTTAGAAAGATAAATATGGCTAAAGATATTACACAAAAATTTAATATTATATTAAAGATGTTAATTTTTAAAAATTATTATTTCAAATTAAACATTTTATAGGCAAATAAATGTTACTGGTTTAAAACTTTGTGGAAAAAATCCAACCATATTAAAGGTTCCCGAGAGTGATTTGATAGCTTAAAATCTAGACTACTCACCCATTACTTAACAAATAAAACAAGAAATTACACATATATAGAAATTATTAATATTATTTATAAATATTTTTATTTGCCACGCTGGTCCAACAAATAAAACAAAAAAAACTACACATATATAAAAATTTCTAACATTATTAATAAATATCTTTATTTTTATTTAAGAAATTATTTATATTATTTTAAATATTATAAAACATATATTTTCAACTTTAATTTAAAAAAATCACAGACCCCTAGAACGAAATGCTTCAGTTCGGGAAATCATGAATTGACGTGTTACATTTACTTTAACGTGCATATCTTGCATGTGATTTACTATTACTTTAGTGGGAGAGACAAGTTGGATACCGTGATCTCCGCCACTAATTCCTCTGTTTTGTCACTATCCCACCTGCCATGCCATTCATTTCCAATCAGAAGTTTCTTTTAAGTTACCACGAAGGAGAGTGACAGTATACATCGAAATCTAAGTGACTGCTTCAGTTGTAGGACTGGAAAAAGAAAAATGGTCGTTGAAGATCATTTTCTCGCACAAGTTTCTCTCAAGTTACCACTAAGGAGAGTAACAGTATGCATGGAAATCGAAGTGATTGCTTCAGTTCGTTCTAGGACTGGGAAAATGTTCCAGAAGACTCCATCAACATGCCATAATGCTCATATGCAGAAGAATCTTACCGTCACGCTCACGGAGGGTAAACATACAACCGAAGATTCAGAATAGAGCGCAGAAAGAAGGAACAGAAGAAGGCGCATTTTAGATAATTTTATTTTAGATAAGTGATTACGATGACGGAAATGAATACCGTAATATTATGCAACAATTAGTGTATTAATTCCGACACCGTAGTCACTCTGTTGTACAAATACACCTAAAATGCAATGCAGGGATTTATATTCTCATATTCCTTCTTTGTGCTTTCTACTATCTGAATGTGGTTGAATTTTAGCCAGTAATTGCATGAATTATTTGTGGTTGAAGTGGAGGACGCAGCCGAAGTTGATGACGACGCATCCTCCCTCCAGTAATTTGCCATCCTTCTCTCCTGTATGAACCCATTTGCCATACAGAGGAAGGTAACATTTAACAAGATTTAGAACAGAGAGCAGAAAGAAGGAATGAAAAGGGATGCTTTTTGTCACAAAGTGAGTAATATGAAATTCAGATCCTCTTCTACTCTACTCAGTTTGTTGCAGAGATTCATCTCCTTATTCATCCTTCTTTGTGCTCTGTACTCTAAATCTGGTTGAATTTTAGCCATGAACGAGGACCATTGAAGCAGGAGGAACCTATCAAGTGAAGTGGAGGAACCTATCACTATCACCATTGAAGAAGCCGTTGCGAACTCCACCAAACTCCTTGGGTGTAAGTTGAACTTAATATTGCAAGATAGTTAGTTCAATTCAATTGAAATTCTGTTGCAATTAATCCAAGTAGTTAGGCTAATCCAATTAATTCAATTCAAATTCCTATTCTTATTGATTATTGATTCAAATTCAACTGAAATTCTGTGTGATTCCATCTTGATTTTCGTTTACAGTTTTGATTTGGGAAAATGGGTGTCAGTTGAACGTCAGGTGGTTTTCGCGTAGAATTTGTGGAAGGTTTGTATCTCTGCCCGGCCAGACCTAGTTGTCTTTTATTATAACGCTCGCCTGACGCAATACTTCAGTCAAACGATGTCCGATTTTGTTGTACGCTATTTAACTTCAGTCAAAGTCATGAAATCTTATTTAGATTGGAGACTCCCTTGAGCGTAGACTAAATTTAGGTTTGTCCGATTTAACTCAGGGTTTGTCCGATTTAGTGACGATGGAAATAAAATGACAATGAATAAGCTGATGTCATCTCATTATTACTACTTTCTTTGTTTATTTATTTTTCTCAAATCTGTGTAAATCATTTGTTATTTTCTATTTTTCATTTTTAGAATTAAGGTTATCGATTTATTATTAACTCAGAATATTATGTTTTTAAAATATTTTTTATAAATTAAATTTTATCAAAAATTTTAAAATAAATTTATATTCTATCATTAGTATAAAAATAACATACAAAATATTAAAATCATCTCATGAATCAAAATAAATTAAATTGAATTCATATCATCTCGTGAATCAAATTTTAACAATTCTAAATCTTTGAGTTTATTAAATTATTTTTTCTTGTTTTCTTATTTCAATTTTATGGACTATTATCATATTATTTTATATGTTATTTAGTAAAAGAAAGTTACCTTATTTAAAATTTAAAAATTTAAAATATATGATTACAATTTCCACCAACTAGAAAAATTTAAATATCGCAATAAATATTTTAAAAAAAAAAAAAAATTATATTTGTTTATTTTTATTTTTGTATTTTGTGTTTTGTCATAAATTTTAAAAAATAATAAATATGTTTTAATATTATATATATGTGGTTGCAATTTCCACCAACTACATTAACCACATGAAAATTTTAAATATCGTAACAAATATTTTTTTTAAAAAATTAATAAATCATATTTACGTATTCTTATTTTATTTTTGTATTTTGTAATAAATTTTAAAAAATAATAAATATGTATTAATATTATACACTTATATATAATATTAGTGTACACTTGGGTCTGTAGTGAAAATTTTGAGGTGAATTTTCTCGTTTAATACTTCAGTTTGCGGTGTGAATTTTCTCGATTAATACTTGGGTCTACGGTCATTTTTTTCTCGATAAATTTTTGGACCTAGGTACTTAAGGTTTGTTGTCCAATTTTCTAATATTCGGGTGCACACATTCTTTATCTTTTTCTAATACATATCTGCTCATATATTCTCAAGTATGAGTATTTCACCACAGCTACCAAAGATTACCAAAGGTATACCTATCATAGTTACATTACAGAGTCTTTATGAGTATATAGAGTCTTTAGAGAAACATAGAGAGGAAAGAGAAGTCAAGATACAAACCTAGTTAGAAGCCATGCTGGAAAACAAATTCACATCTCCTGAAGACAAGATCCAAAAAAAAATAGAAAATAAAATAGAACTATTGGAGAATAAAATGGAGGCAATGGAGACTAGGTTGCAGGTCATAGAAAAAAAAAACCAAGATACGAACCAAACATCCTAGCAAGGAAATGTTGATAATATAGAGAGTCTTAAAATGAAGGACATGATTAAAGAACTAGAAGAAAAAGTTAACAATAGTCTCACCCTAAATAGTGGGGTATGTAAATTAGATATCAAACCAATTAAAGATGAAATGAACAAATTGATCGAATTAGAACATGAGAGTAACAAAAGGGCATTGAACCTTATAATATTAGGTTTGAAAGAGGAGGTAGATGAGGATACTTTAGCCACAGCCCGGGCAGAATTAAATAATAGATTACAAATTGAAACCATGTGTCTCACAGAAGCAACAAGCTTAGGGAAATTAACTGAGAATAAAGGAAGGCTGATTCGAATAAAGGTGAGCTCTACTGACCATATGTACGACATACTTAGTAAAACCTCAAGTCTAAAAGGAACAGGAATATTTATAAATGAAGATCTCATTCCAGAAGATCAAGCAGAATTAAGAAAGGAGGTTCAAAAGTTAAAAGAAGCTAGGAAGGAAGGAAAATGGGCAATAATCATAAATAGAAAATTCGTTATTCGAGATAGAAACCAAAAATATAGTAATAAATAGCAATTCAACATGCTCTAAATTCGTTCTTGGAACTGTCGGCGCTTTCCATGGAACAAAGTTCCCAAGCTAAGTTGGATCTCAAATGATGTTGATATTATATTGATTGTTGAAACTTGGGAGCACATAGAATCTAAGGTCCCTAACATAGATGGCTTTTCACTATGGTCTACCTAGAACAAGCGATCCTCCCGTAGAGGCATTGGGGGCATAGCTTGCTACATTAAGAAGAACATCTCCCCCCATGCTAGGATTTATAAAAATGACCCTTACAACCAATATAGTTGGATTGAGATTACTGACATTAATGATAAAAATACCTACATAGAAATCTGTTATTTTTCCCCCATTAATTCTAACTTCTATAAGAAAAAGAATCTAGATAAAAATAGTCCTTACAATGGTTTAGAGAATGATATTTCTAGCCTAAGGAATGAAGGTAATATCCTTTTAATGGGTGAATTTAATGCTTGAACTTAAAGCAACCAAGCTATTCTTCTAAGAAATCATTCCAACCCCAATCCTCTTTGGTTAGAAGAAGACCTTACTCTGGCTAACCGCTACAAAAGGGGGTCTGAAGACCTCGGGGATAATTTGTTTGGGTCAGAGCTAGTCAAGCTTTGTAGTGCTCAGGATCTCATAATTTGCAAAAATCTAAAGAAGTGGTCCAATTCTAGCCAAATGACATGCATCCATGGGCTTGGCAGCAGTGTGGTAGACTATGTTATTTCCGATCTCCCTTTATACAACGAAATTCTAAATTTTGACATCTTAGACGACCACGAGCCTGACTCTGATCATAGGCCTTTACTCATAACTCTCAATTTTGTCATGCATAGAGATCCCATTGAAGATAATCCTTATAGTCAAAAGAACTTAAACTTTGATAGAAATAAAAACGATCTCTTTCTAAATGAATTAAAAACTAATTTGCTTCCTTTATCTAGAATAGAGAACATAGATGACCTCTATCATAATTTTACTACAACCCTCTCATATTCTATGAACAAGTTCTCAATTGAAGTCTCAAGTATCCTCTCATATATCCCTTCTTCTTCTAGGGTTTATTTCTAATTTCCAATCTTCATAATTTCTTTATAAAATATAATTTGTTTTCAATCTAAAATAAAAAATTCCTTTAATAATATGATTTCCCTTCTTGTTCTAAATTTCCAACATTTAAAACTTCATATTTCAAACCCTATTTAAACATTTTCTGGCCAAACCACCCTCCCTGCTTCAGAATTTCATAAATAAATTTCCAATTTATTCTCTATTCCTTTTACTGTAAGTGAGTTTAAAAAATTTCACTTCAATTCTTTAAAATTTCAAAGGAAAATTTTTATTTTATTTTATTTCTCTGTTTAAAGAACTGTAAATTTCATTTTTTTTTTTTAATTGTACCCGATTCCATTGTGAATTCTCTCTTCGGCTCTACACTTACTCTGCACCTTCAACTGTAGGCTTGTGGCAGTTTTTGGCAAGTCAACTTTGGCAACTACAGCAGACTCTTCTTCTACGGCTTCAACAGCCTTTTCTCTAGTAGCGACAGACACAGTGGGCAGATTCTTCCTCCACGGCTTCAACAACACTTCTTTTTTTTCGCCAAACAACGGGCCCTTTCAAATTTCGACGGCTTGTGGAGGTTTAGACAACAAGATTTATCCTCCAAGCGACCTACATTCCAGCATGCTTCTCGTTAGAGGTTTGGATTGTAGGCATTCTCCTCCAAGCGGCCTAGGTTCTAGCGTGCTTCTCGTTCTGACAAGTTTCCTACTCCAATTTGCGAAGAACAACAACCTTTTTCTTCGTTGGATTTTTCTTATAGACGTCCTCCTCCAATCCGCGAATAGCACCAGCACTTCGCCTCTGCTTTTCAATTTCAACATCACCTTCGACACAGTGTCCTATTATTTTGTGACACAAAAATTCCACAATGTGAATCGACTCTATCACTGCCACAACCCTTACAATTCGCTCTAGCTCTAATACACAAGTAAACACACAAAAGATTTACATGGTAAAACCTTGACAGTGTGTCAAAGAAACCTCCACAGGGAAATGGATTGGAAAATTTATTAATCAATGATAATTCTCCTTTGTTACAAGCCTCTTGGGCCATCTAATTTATCCTGGGGCATTTATTTACATAACTGCCTCTTCAGTTAAAACTGATTGTTCGATAAATTGAATTAATTACAATTAATTGTAATATTTTAACAATGCCACTAAGCGGCTCTGGTTTTAAATGATCCATTTATATTGTAGCATTACTTGGGCTACTGAATAGGTCATATATATGTTAATGGAAAAAAAATATTTTAATTGATCCATTAAGATTGTACCATTACTTAGGTGAATGAAGAGATCATATTTATAAAAATTCGTCTTATTAATCAGTATCAACATGCCAACTAATCTTTCTTTTTCTAAAGTAACATTTGATTCTTTATTTTAAGTTTTTATTCTTTCATAAATCATTTTTTTTAAGTTCATTGAATGTTTTTTTAGATAAGAGAATAATTTTAATATATGTCGCTAACTATTACCTCTAGCGTAATGGTATAGATGACTTCACTAATAAAAAAATTAATATTCATTTTGAAACTAATATTCCTTGGATCTAGAGAGGAATTGGAATTTGGTATAATTCCTTGTAAAATGATATAGAGGCTTACAAAGATAACCCCAAGATCCCTTTAGGAACATCATACCTTCTAGCCTATGGGAAAGAATCACTGGTTTCTCCAAACATATTCTTACCTCTTTCCAACTATGCCAAGCTTCAATGGGGAAGAATTTGAATAATTTTGGATTAAAAGAGAAGTAAAACAAGAAATTTTATGTCCATCAAAAGATAATTAAGAAATGGTATCACAAAAAATATGTTGGAGAAAAGAAATTCTAGGTGGGAAAAAAAATTTTAAGTTGTGTGAATCCACAAAATATATGCACCACAACATTACGTTTGATACAACAGATTCACTTGAAGGAGAATTAACCAAACACTATTTTTTTTCCGATTAGAAACTGTATCTTAAGGATTAAAATAACTAACTTGAAAATGTTGAAAATTCTTCAAGAGAGAACTCACATCTAGTGAAACCGTGGTAAGGAAACTATTATGCAAGAAAATATAGATTCAATCTAGTTTGGGGATATCATCAATATTGTGATAAGCTATCATAAGCATCAACAGGATTTGAAGTTCCTAAAATCCATGAAAATTCCTTGAACTTTCACATGGTGGATCATCAAATTTGGGTGGCTTAGGAAAATCAATAGGCAGATACACACCATTATCATCAAATATCTCGATTAAATTATTTTTGATGGCATTGACTTGATTAGATTTAATATTTAGCATATGATACTCTTGGTGGATAGAGAATCTATACGCATCAATTAGAAATCACTTAAACATTTAGAGCTGGAAAATATTCCTCCTGACTTGTGAAATATTGACAATTAAACCAATCATGAATAATGGATTCAATATTTTCATATTCTAATTGTGAAATCACACCATTGTGTACCTAATTGAAATCAAGACTTGTAGGGTAAATATCTAAAAAATTGAGATAAATTGCTGGTGTAGTGGGCTCATGGAACATATACAAGTAGAATGAATAATGTGCTAAATGTGAGGAAATATGAAAAGACTTAGGAGGAGATACTTCTTATAGTTGAATATGATTCAAAATTCTAATTTTGGACAACAATATCAGCTTGCAAAATCCATGGATCAATATGCATGTTACTCTATATAAGATAATTTAAACATCTCTTGTCACCCAAAACAATGCCTTTCTCAAGACAAGGAGGTGAATGTAAGAGCATATCATGAGGAAGTTGGAAATCAATTGAAATTTCATCATCATAATGATCAAAATATGCCATACCATTGTTATTTTCAAATTGGCATTTCTTACCTTCAACAAGGTATATTAAAGCTTCAAAAACCTGACAGCTTGATCCATGTGGTTTGGTATTCTAAGATCTATGGATTAAAAAAATTCCTAGAGAATCTTAAATTGAAATATTATCCCATCCCACAGCTAGAGATTGTAAACCACTTAGATAAAATTCTAGATTCAATCCTTCAAAATCTAAGTCTTCTGAATAAAACAAAATATTATCTATCATATTTGGTCGATCCTCACCATGTGTATTAGAGGAATCATGGATATCAAGGTGCTGATCATCCAAGGTTTCAAATTGAGTAAGGGTTTTTAGATCACTTCGCAGGTTATCAATATCGCAAGATTCATGATCATTCAAAAGTGTAGAATCTCCATTTTGAAAGAGGGAAGAAAAATAGAAAGCATCTTCATCACTTTGCTCCCAAACCTATGATATGTAATCACCTTGTGCATAATCGCTACTTGAAACAATGGATTGATAATCAAGATAAATAAATAAAATCTTAGAATAAGGGACCATGAGAAATATATGGTAGAGGTTGAAGGGTACCCCTTGAGGAAACCATGCTTTCAACTAAATCAGATTCAAGAATAATATTATGCACATTAATATTGTCTTGAAGAATCAAGGGATCAACCTTCTGTTGACGGGGAAAATCGTCCGGCCAACAGTAGGGGATCTCCCCGGTAGAAAGTCCCAATCAGACTTTGAACCATTTGGAATAGGGATCCCGTCCGGGGTGTGGGTCCGGCTACCGCTTCAGTCACCTTCCCTTTGGTCTCAAAATAACTTTCTCGAACCTGCGGACACACACTTATTCACATGATACAAATACATGGTTGATGCATTAAACATGTGTATGACACTAAGCGTAGCAAGATAGATAATAAATCATACACGCCGAAGGAAATGTTGTCAACAACACATCTTTGGGGTTATGCTTGTAGGCAATTCTGACCACAAAAGAAAAAGTTCTTTATGGCGAGATTCCCCTTTACTTTCTGAAAGATAAAATGAAATGCTAATAAACAAAGTCACTAACATTCATTCAACAAGCAATTAATCCAAACAACATTAACACACATACAGGTAACCATGATGCATAAATGATGCCATTAAAGAGTGCAGTCTCATTAATCCAAAGATGTTCTGAAACTGTAAAGAAATACTCGTAGTGTTCACCAAGAAAAACACATCAGGTCCAAAATGAGTTTCAACGGGTATTTGTATTCATATGCCAAAAGAGTGTTCTCTTCAAATACAATGCTCTGTAGCTTTTAAGTCCGAAGAAAGAAGATCTTTTACACTTTCCCCGGAGGGGGTTTTATAGATCAAAATTTCCCTTTGGGCTCCCTGACTCTTCGCCTGCCCGCCGGTTGAGTTGCCTTGCGACCTGGGAGAAAATTGTGACCTGCGACCTGGCTAGTGAGTGTGACTTGCGACCTATTTGGCAGTGCGACTTGCGACCTAGTGAGCAGTGCAACCTGCGACCTACTGCCACTGAGTCATGGAGATGGGCGTGAAATAGATATATCATGAACATCAATCTGCTTTCCTTTGAGGAAGTCCTGCCAGGTCTGGTATTCTACAGCTATGGGAGAGACTAGAGGGACCTCCTCTTTCAACCGATGCATGCACTCCAGAGCATTTGGGATTAGAGTTTCCTTCTTTTGTGAGATCTGGTTTGAAAGGGAGGCGAGCTTGGTATAAATCCAGACTAGCGTGACAAGAAACTGACCCAGATTTTCTTGTGATGCTGTGACCTCGGGGGCGGCAGCAGCTTGCTTGATAGGCTGCAGGAATGACTGGATTTCTTGATCTACTTGCTCCCAGGACTTACTTTCGTCCAATCCCCCTAACGAAGGAATGTGGTGCAGAGTGTGCATTGAGTCTATGCTGTTGATAAGGTGGTCGTATGAAGACATTACTTTGTCCAAATATTTGGATAGCTTGTGCTTGGATTGCATCTTCATCCGGATTTGGACTTTGGCATCTTGTGTATGAATCCAATCCTTCTTAGGCAAATGCTCGGGAACTTGAGGGTATTGCACTATCCAGTTCATCATTTTATCTAAGGAAGTTGAGGCTTCCTTGAGCTGCTCATGCTTCTGCTTAGTTTCTTCTCGTGCTTTTACCAGTGGGCGACTGTTTGTTTTATGGTGAACATTTCCCCATACACCTGCCTCATGGTCACCTCTAATACATCGCATTCTTTTAGAACGGCAAGTGGAACTTCATTGACTGGGGAAGCCTTGTTTCGGAGTTGTTGCACCTCTTCTTCCAATGTCGATCTCTCCTGTTCTGCCTTCTTCTCTCGCTGCTCGTAGTCTGTTTTGTAGAGATATGATTTCTCTACTCATTCTGGTGACATTTTCTTCCATGGCCGTGGCGAAAGTCGTGCATGCCGATGCTATCATCACGGGATTAGTCCTAGTATCAAGGACTATGTCTTTTTCAGTTGCAACCATGGATGTAGCGGAAGGAATTTGTGCCAGGGACCTTCTCTTCTCTTGCCGGATTTTGAAAAAGAATTGGTCGAATGTGAGCCTGGTGAGGTTGAAGACCTCCTCCTCCTGCCCCTGGGGGGAATTGACATCGGAGAACATGATTCCTATACCGCCTAGAGGTACTTCGAGGGGAGACATCTCAATGTCTTCTATCAATTCATCCTCGTCATCTTTCTTCTTCTTTTCCTTCTCTTCTTTCCTCTTCTTTTCCTCTTCTTCCCTTTGTTGGCGCTCGGCTTCCACCTTCTCATGCTCTTCCTTCCTCCTGCGTTCTGCTTCTGCTACTGCTTCTATTTCGTCTTTCCTCTTTCGCTTGGCTGCAGCAGCTTGGTCTGCTTTCTTTTGGCGTTCATTATGCTTTGTCAAGCTCTTCCTTGAGTGCCCATTCTGTTGCGGCCTGCACTTCTTTTTTCTGCTTTTCCTTCCTGGCCTCCTCGGCCTGCTTCTTCTTCTGATCTGCCTTTGAACTCTTCTTGTGTTTCTCCTCGTCCTCTTTTATCTTCTTTTCTCTCTCTTGCTGGGCTTTGGCCTCTGCTTCTTTCTGTTGGGAAGAGGTGTCAAGCCCTGTGCTGGTCCAGGGCTTTTTAGCTAGAGAGGAAGAAGCACCTCCTAACTTACGGCTCCTGTCCTCCAAACTTTGATCATCCGGATCCTCTTGGCCCGAGTCCGCCCCTGGAGCGAGTTGTATATCTGCATTATACCAATTTCTTCTCTCATCTTCTTCAGGGCGTTCTACATGCTGGTAGTTCCATTTGAATTTGGCCTTCTTGCAGGGTTCGGGAATTATCCTCTCCAGGTCGTATGTTCGGTACTCTAAAGCCCTTAGGCGATAACTTTTAATCTCTTCTCCTTCAGCCCCTACCTCTCTGAAATCTTTAACTGTGTATGCACCGATAGTGAGGGGTAGCGCGGGCCAGGGCTTCTTCTTACCTTTGGACAGGACACTGGAGAAACCCGAGGACATTTGGTAACATACCTCTTGTATGAGCATCTTGTCTATAACGAAGCGAGGCATAGCATGTGGTGCCTTGAACAAGCCGAAGACTCGGATGAAAGTATATCCGGCGAACGGAAACCAATGCGCCACTTGGCCTAGAGTTTCCCTGGCTCACCAAGACATGCAAGGGGCATCCTGGCTAAATAATTTCCTGAATAGGGCGGGGATGAATATTTGAGAAATTGGTTCTATATCCTGCTTATACCTGGATTCCCAGAACACTTTGGTTTGTAGATGAATTGCACGGGTCTGCGTGGGATTCCAGTTATGTGCCCATCCCTCAAAATGCAGCCTTGTACAGACGGCATCCAATAGATAAGAGGCCATATAGAACTCAGAAGGCATTCCTTCATCTGGGGCCAATGCCGAGGACAAGTTTGTATGCATTGAGGTCATCAATATACTAGACCAGTTGAAACGGATGCCATGCACCGTTACATGTTCCATGATAGTAGCCCATGTGCCATTGAAGGTAGTGGCGTCGGGGCGCCCGTACAATTTTCAAAGCATGGCAGCTACTAATTTATATACTTTTCTCAGGCTGGCCACCGGATATTCTTGGTCTTTCTTGACTTTAAATTTTTCGGGCTCCTCCCACCACTGCCTGATAGTGTCGACTACAGGGACTGCATGGGCAAGAGCCCATTCTTCTGTAAATTTTTCTTCCTGTTGAGGCAAAGAGTAGTAAACATGGGCGTCCGAGACTACGAGCGTTGCGAAAGCCTTGCCTTCGCTGTCTCGAATCACGAACTTCTTGGGATCTATTTTTTGTATGATCCAGTCTATCATTTCGGGACATGGAAATATGGTCGGATGAGCACCTGCGAGATGCAGCTTGGACCTTTTGACTTTTAAGTATACCTCCCGATCCAGGAGGTCTTCTGGAAATTTTGCTTCCGTTATGGCGAACTCATGGTACACTTGGTACCATCGCATGTTGTCCCCTTTTGCAAATGTACAAAGGGTATCTCTGTATATCGGGGGTGGGGATACTGGTATGTCCATCTCCACCTCTTCCACTGCCACGTGCTTGTCTTTCTTCCGGGACACTGGGGGTGCCATGTCGCTAGAATACGAAGGAACAGGTATACACTCTGCGTCTGCTTCAAGTTCACCTGTCATATTCATGAAAGAATCCCATGATAAGAACGACATGAGGATAAAAGACCAATTTACAGTTTATCAATTATTTTAGTTGGGACACAAGCAAAATTGAAACAAAGGTCTATTGGGTCGTGGGGTCGCAGATTGAGAGAAAGTAGACAACATGCGATTTTGCGACCTTGCGACTAGGTCGCTGGGTCGTTGTGTCGCGAATCGTGAAAAAGTATAAAAATGCGACCTTGCGACCTTGCGACCTAGGTCGCTGGGTCGCGGGGTCGCAAATGTTTGAAAACCGTGAGAATGCGACCTTGCGACCTTGCGACTGGGTCGCGGGGTCGTAAATCTCGAAAAAATTGGAAACTGCGACCTTGCGGCTACGTCGCCGGGTCATAGGTCGCGCTAGGGCTTCCCTGGGGGTTTTAGGCGCGCGCGGCGTGAAGTGGTTTTCCCCTTAACTGGAAAAATGCAAAACAAAATGGGACAAGATGGTGTCAAGGGCTAGCTTTAGGAGTAGGGAAGTAGCCATGAACGCCAAGACCAGCAATGGTGATGATTTTTGGCACAGTGGGCACAGTGGGGGGAAACAGGAATCAGAACAAAAACCCTGAGTAAGAAAAATAGCCAGTGGTTGAAGCAAATGTACAATTTAAAGGCTAAGGGTGCCTGGGATTTAGAAAGAATGACCAAGAAGGAAATAGCAGGAGGGAAAAGGCAACTTACCCAGGAAAATCGCGCGCCTGTCGACCTGTCAGAGCCGTTTTTTTCTATCCGCAGCATATGAAAAATGCGACCTAGCGACCTCCTTTATATAAAAAGGTCGCATGTGCGGGCATTTAATGAGGTCGCAAGGTCGCAATTTGAGCGACTAGAGAGATATGCGACCTCGCGACCTTGCGACCTTGCGACCTGTGGGTCGCGGGGTCGCGGTTTTCCGGAAAAATTGAGTTTTGAAACCTTGCGACCTTGCGACCTTCAGGTCGCGGGGTCGCAAGGTCGCGGAGTCGCGGTTTTCTAAAAAATAGAGTTTTGCGACTTTGCGACTTTCCCTTTGGAAAAAAACTTATTCATGAATTTGGTTTAAAAAAATCACTATTGTTTTTACATATATATGATTAAATGGATTATAATCGATAAAACATTACCAATTTTAATAGTAAATTACATGTTTTTATTGAATAAGTGCCTAGATTCTATACATATGAATTTTGAAACCTATGCATGCTAACCCCACCTCTCACTTTAGTTTGTGTTTTTTAGAACTTAAAATCCAAACATTAACCTAAATCGTGGGTGGAAAGTTACTATGGGTTCGAAAACAAGTGCACATTAATAGACCTTCGATTGTGGGATAGTAAAAAAATCTATCGATACTCTCATCACTCATCTTATCTTATATGAATGTGAAGTTTGGGATTAATTATCTCTAGAAACCCTTGGAGAAGGATAGATCAAATCCAAAAGAAAGTTGTAACTTACAATCATAATATTAAAAAGAATATATCTTATCCTATATTCATAGAAGACATTATCTCTGGAATTGGGTGCATGTCCATGGTTAAGTACTTAATCTACAAGAATAAGATCAACAACATAGATGGAAAGAGGCTCCCCAATATTATTACTTCCAACTCTATTAGTAATCTTGATGTTTTTGTTATATTTCTCCTAAATTGTCCCCCTATTGTTGTGGTTTCCTCTTCCATTTTTTCTTTTATTGTGCTCTCTATACTATTCGTCATCATGGCTCTCTTTCATTCTCCAAATATTTTTGAATAATTTGGGGTTTCTTGTGCTTTGTCTAATCGTCTAAGAATTCAAATATGGAGTTTAAGAAAATTTTTGGGCTAAAAAAATAAGAAAAATGATATGTGTAAGAAGAAAAAAAAATCCCATGAGAATTTTGAATGGTCAAAGTGAAAGAAGAAAATTACTAGCGCATGAGTTGAGGGGATGGTTTTAGATAATTGGTACCATTAGTGTTTTTCCAGTTTTTCCAAGAATCCCAAAGAAGAAATTGAATCCATTGAATATTTAGTTAGAGACAAAATTATATGCACTTTTATTGAGTATATTGAAAATAAATGTGTGAGGTGGGTTCCATAAATAAGATTTTCTAGAAGTAGAGAGATTAAGTACATGAAATTGTTCAAGTTATAGTAACTCAACAAATATTTTATGTTTTAAGTTGGTGAAGAATAAGGACAACAATAGAAATACATTATTAATTAAGTTGATTCAAGTGGACCAAAATATGAATCCATCTTGGACATAATTTTTCTTATAGAGAACAAGGATGAAGCATATAGACCTTAATAAAAGTAATAGGTGTAGGTAGAGGTCACGCAATGGAAATGTCTACCCTTTTACATATTTAGATGAGGAAGGTGAATATTCATAACAATCATATTGGTCATTTTCCAAATCTATTCTATAATTGTATTCTTTTTATCTCTATATGCTTTAGTTATATTTAGGTGTTAATATTTCCAAACATTATTAAAATTGTTAAGAGGAGAGAAAATATTTTGGACAACTTTTCTACAAATATTAATATTTATTGACCAATTAGGGTAGGGTGTTGTTGATAATAAGGAAACGACTATATTATTTTTTTATAATATTAATGGAGAAGTAGTTAATTACAAAAATAATGTGCATTGGAGTTCCAATAAAGACACATTTGTGAAGCATCATAAAATAACAAAAACAAAATACAAAAAGTCATACGTTAACTAGGAATAAATTACTTTAATTTAAGTTAAGTTTTAGTTTAAGGTACTTTTTCTTGAGCATTCGTTTATTTATTAAATCTATTTCTCTCTATTTATATCTTTCTCTCATAAAATTCATTTTACAAGGAAAATTATTAGGAAATTTCTCTCATTTTTAGGATGATACAAAATATATATATTTTAAAAAAACTTAATGCTTTTGAAACATAGAAATCAATGTTGTCAAAACAATGTACCTTATAAAACTTCAATGTGTGGCTTTTGAAAATTGAATTTAGGTGGGGAGGGTAACAATCATCTCTATTATCTAACCTAAGTGTGATTTATATATACAAACATGTAGATACGAACTTATAGAATTTAATTTAGGTGGAGAGTGTAACACTCCTCTCCACTATCTCACCTAACAGTGATTTACATACATAAACACATATATTTGTACATATAGATTGCTTTTCCAATTTGTTATAATGAACAACAATACTTGTTGAGTAAGTACATTAATATATTAAGCTATATTAAGACTAAATGAGACAAGGGAATTTTGGTCTATATATATATATATATATATAGAGAGAGAGAGAGAGAGAGAGAGAGAGAATAATAAAAATGTCAACAAAAATATGAAGTTCAAAATATCAGATATAACTTTGAGTTTTTTCTTCTTCTTTTTTAATCATGCCATAGCCACTTTTGAAAAATGAAGAGAAAGTTGAATTACTATAAATCGTTAGCCTTGTCTTTTTTTTTTTACATTATTATTCATTTCTTAAAATCTAAACAACTAATATTGTATTGAAAAAACAATCAATTTTCTCTATATAGTGAATATTACATAAAATATTGTGAAATAATTAAATTTACCATATTTATTTATGTAATATTCATAGGCACTACTTAAGCTATACACAACAATGCATTTTTCATCAACAATATTGAACTCTTTTACACATTGTCATTGACTAATCACAACCTGATCTCTTCTTCTCATGTTCTCTAATAACAATCCTTCTCCCATATGTTTTTCTTTTTAATGAAAAATGTAATAACATATAGTAATCTCAAATTCATTCACTACTATCAATTCTGGATAGATCATACAATCTCCCATTCTTGTAAGGTTTCCTCAATACAATATAAAGCCCTCATATTTTCATGACACATGTTAGTATTGAAGTGAGTGTAAAGGAATGATACCGAATGTATCTTTGATGTTGTTAGTAGTAGAGTGGATTACAATGCATCACATCAATAACATGTTTGAGTTAGTGCCATAATGATTAAAAATACATTTCACTGACATGGTTGGCGATGATAATAGTGAAATGAGAAGGCATGATTTCAATATTGCTAGATTAGTATGAATGTGAGTGAGAAGAGATGCAAATTTTGCTAACCTTGTTAGTATTGTAGTGAGTATAATCAACATTGCATTTACCATCGATGTTAGCACTTGAGTGAGAAGAATTGAGACCAATTCATGTTAGCATGAGACTGAGTGATAAGGTACGACATTCTTACGATTAAAATTTTTAATGCTATTATTAATATCATAGTTAGAAGGAAAGACTAAAATACTAACAATCAATGGCATTATTGTGCATTCTTACCTATTTTATTAGTATTAGAGTGAAAAAAGAAAAAATGGCATTAATACTACCAATGATATATGCATAAATGAGCACTCTTATTCAATGAAACCCGAACTAGAGTATCCATGAAGTTTATTATGAATGAATGGAGTGATACAAATTGCCTCAATATAATGCAGTACTATAGGAAAATAATGTTCAAGACAAATAGTTTTGTGTTGATCATAAATCAAGGAAATAATATTGATCTCATTAAATGGTGGTGCAAACCTCTGACAAGAAGGATAGATCTTGTGAAGAATGGGAGAAAATGAAATACTAAAGAGTTGTTTAATATACTACCTATTATGAGAAAGTATAAATTGGGCATCTATTACAAAATTTTAGAAAATCAAAAGAGTTTTGAAAAATATGAATTAGGATAATGCATTTTCGAGACAAGGGAGAAATCAACTTATTTACTAGTATAAGTTGAGCAATTGTTGGCATAGTATGCTATCTTGCAACTAGATTGTGTGTCGAGTCAGGTAGCTATTCATGGCTTTGTAACAACAAATGGCGGTGCCCTCCCACAACTGCTTCTACTTCATCCAATAATGATCTATAGAGATGAAATAAATGGCGGAAATCTTTTGTGGGCAATCTAACCAAAGACACTAATGCTAAGATCACCCCTTCTATGTTTTTTTTCTTGGATCAAAGAATAAATGTTAGATATATTGTTATTTGGATACTAATTCCCTATAGATGTGTCAACGTGATATGAGAGTGAAGGTAAAAGTGAGGCTGGAAGTGGGAAGAGATATTATGCATATCATAAAACTTGTGTGTTCACAATGATTAATACAAGCTAGTTTGATTATTTTTTATAAAATTATTACTAGAATGTAATAAAAATGAAATATTATGATCAACAAGGCTGAATAATCATCTTCAAGGGATACATCTTATAATAACTTTAAATAATACCATAAAACAAAAGGAAATATATATCAATATAAAAAATAAATCATAAGTTATATTATTATATTGTGATTGGCTTTAGTATATAGTGGAATGTTGTTTCTAGCAAATTATTATTGGCCTCTAGTAAATAAAATCTACCAATTAATATGCAGAACACATTATATATATATATATATATATATATATATATATATGTGTGTGTGTGTGTGTGTGTGTGTGTATATATAAGGGGTAGGGGTGTTATAGGGCCCTGAGATAACCAAAGTAGCATAGTAGTATTCATGGGGCCTTGGTTGTATAAAAATCAATCTTGTTGAATTTTATTCTCTACTTTAAGGGTTCTAGATAGAAAATGAATATAAGGAATCTTCAAAAACTCAACAAGAAGGCAGATAAGTGTGCCAACAAAGGGTGTAACTCAAAGCTAGGTGGTCTGGTTTTCAATGGGCAACCTACATTCTCCCAAATTCCATATGTTTCAGTCATGAAACATATTAAAATTAGATTATTTCCTATGGTCACCCACCATAAAGAAGAAAATAAAAATAATATAGGGGGCCTAGGCTATCAGCCTCCCGACAAAGAATTATTCATACAAAATGCAACAACTACAACATACAACCGAAGTTGATAACATCAAAGTCATGAATGAGAGTAATTAATATTATAGGGCATATCCCAAAGGAGGCCTTGAAGTAGTGGTTATGCCTTAAGTTGGAAGACGAGATAATTATGAATAGGGGTGGTATTTTTGCGTACTTTCAATATGGGATTAGTATGTAGAGGACTCTACTACACATCATGCAAACACACAATAGATTAGGAAGGAGAATGACACACTTTGGAGGTTTTAATAAAAAGATATTCTCATTCTAATTTAGAAACATAAATACATCTTGCAAACACAATAGATTAGGAAGGAGAATGACACAAGTTGGAGGTTTTAATAAAAACATATTCTCGTTATAATTTAGAAAGATAAATATGGCTAAAGATATTATACAAAAATTTAATATTATATTAAAGATGTTAATTTTTAAAAATTATTATTTCAAAATAAAAATTTTATATAAATTTAAAATACACATATATGTGGAAAATAAATGTTACCGGTTTAAAACTTTGTGGAAAAAATCCAACCATATTAAAGGTTCCCGAGAGTAATTTGATAGCTTAAAATCTAGGCTACTCACCCATTACTTAACAAATAAAACAAGAAATTACACATATATAGAAATTATTAATATGATTTATAAATATTTTTATTTGCCACGTTGGTCTAACAAATAAGACAAAAAAACTACACATATATAACTGCGCGATTTGCCAGAAGGTGCAAGGAGAGGCCGATAGGAGTATTGTTTGTGAATTATTAATTTGAAGTAATTGTAGTTTTTGAGATGAAGGAAATTTTGTAGATTTTTGCACAAATTTTTTATAGCATATAAGATTATTCATCCGAATGTTGTCAAAGCTTAAAACATGGTGTTAATTTGATATTATACACACACACACACTGAATGGAAGGCGTTTATGCCTGAGACACAGCATGATCGATAGGACAAAGTGGTATTCTATTCAGAAACTCTATTTCATTTAGAAATAGGTAACAGGCTAAAATTTCTTGTTACTTACACACTTGACCCAAATCGATAAGACAGTGTAGTAAAAAGTTATAGACCATCAGAAAACATAAATTGAATAAAGTGGTAGCCACTAAAAATTTATATTCCTTTGCTGCAAAATGATCAGAAAATGATCAGAAGCAAGATAATTTTTATATGATGTGGTTCCCTTCCCCTCTGCAACTAACAAAACCAATGTAAAAATCTGGCAACAAACTTTAAAAAAAGAACAGAAATATCCCATTTCAAAGATCCACTCCAAAGATGAAATCAGATTTTTGAAAGAATGAAATATGGAGATAGCATATAACTAAATTATCATCACAATTAATGTGAATCTGTAATGTTGGACATGCAAAAGCAATCAGGTAGAGCGGATCCTCTTCCATCAACTAAAGCATCCTTGTGAGCCTCCCACAAATAATATGCCAACCTCACTCCATTGAGACCTTGAGAAACAACTTCTGCAAAAGCTCTCCTGTTGAGAAAAATTGTGTTTGGTCACCCACTCAAAGCTCTCATTGCAGCTACCATCTTGTCCATGTTCCCAAAATATGTTCCAATGTATGCCTCACTGTTGATTGATATATAGTAGTCCAATGCAGCTCTGTTTATTGCCAGGCAATCCCATCAAGCTTTCCTTGTCTAGAAGAGAAGATATACTCACATCTACTGTAAGCTATCATGTAAGGTTCAAATCTCATATGCAAAGATAAAAAGGGTTGAGGGATCCTTTGTAGCAGTTCAGATTCCTTTAGCTCAAGATGCCTAACAAGGCGTAGAGCTTTGAAACATGCATGACAGCGAGCTGCTTTGGCATAAAATGGGTGTCTGCAAATTGGTCAGAAAGTTAGTCCACTGCTCTACATTTTTTAATCATTAGACACCATATGCTTAAGAAAGCTAAAAACCATTGCCAAATCCATGGTAATAAACAGATTCAATTGGCTATGAAACAACTTCTGAATGCTAAAAAAAATTTTCACAATAAATCACAAAAATGTTAGAGAATAAAGTAAATGACACCACATATTCGTATTTCAATTCATTTTCAAATTTAGATATTCACTAAATTCAGGTTTCAAGACAAAATCAATTATATATACATCATAAATCCAAAGTCTTAATTTTTAATCCTAGCTTGATGGACATAGAAGCTATAATATTTAATGAAAATCAAACATATCTGTGCTCTTATTCAATTCTCTATAAAGACTACCATTTCACTGTGCCTTCAAATATGAAATGCTTAGTTTTCTAAGACATAAGTTTGTGTGACGCTATTGCAATGGGCCAACACCAATAGGAGTAAGGCATGCAAAGATAAGCAAATGATTTGTCACCATTCACGCTCTTGCTTGAGAATTTTGGATTTGAATTTAAGAGAGAGGATGGTTTGAAGTATGACCAGAGCATTTGTGCTTCAGATCATTCAGGGATTCTCAAAACAACTGGTGTGGACCTCCCAAATCATGGTAAGAACATGGTTGCAGAGAGTCCTGAGACTTACGATCTCAAGGTCCAAAAAGAAAAAAAAAAGTGAAGGATCAATTTCTCTGACCAAGAGGAATGAAACTAAAATGGTTATGGCAACATGAAAATGTCTAACAACTATAGAGAAATACATAACCAATTGTCAAAAGCATTCTACTTTGGTTGAGAATGATATAGCCCAACAAATGTATTTACACGGTTTCAACCTGCTTTCATAGCTCAGATTTCTAAGTTAAAAGAGAGCAAAATATTCTACAATAATGAAGCTCATATGATTGATCAACTTGGTTGAAAGCAATAGTTTCTATGAATGATTTTGCATAATCATACATGTTTATACATTAAACTAAGAATGTGAATCTGAATACCTGGTTCTAAACTGATTCTCACATAGTTATCCAAGCTATATAGAATAAATAAAAGATAGAAAGGGAAATTTTGAGATATCAAACATGTTTCCATCAGATGAATTCACAGTAATCCTACAAGTAAATGGTAGATAGGAAATTTCTAGCCACAACCATGACTACGGTACCATGTGAAACTATAGAAAAGCCAGGAAACAAACCGGTGTAAAATTGATACAACAGTAAGGCTATGGGTTTAGCTTCAATATCACAGATATTAGAATATGCCTGGAAGGTAAGATGTATGCTATAAGTTCCATGGAAAGCAGGAAGGGCCCACGAAGAGAATACTTTCTCATATTGGGCACAATAGCTTTGCTGCAGGCTGGGAATTCTATCTTGGGCTCATTAGTTCCGCACCAGGCATAAGGGTTATGATTTAATCACATTGAATGTGCAACAAACCAATTACGTTCGCGTTCATGTGGAGAATTTTCTCAGCTTATATAAATCAAAAATCAAATTTGACTAGACTTTAATCTAATGCAAGATTTTATCTGTGTCATTAAATAGCTTAATTATGAAATTTCCTGGAACATTGTGGTTTTTTTAATTATAAAACTCTAGGAGGAAGTGTTACACTGTAGGTAATTGGGTGCCACTGTCAATCTACACAACAGATGGACGTCAGAAATATCATAAAGAGTTGAGATGCGAACAAGTGGACTCTTCAAGGAATCTGGCACAGATAGATTTACAAGGGCTTAAATAAAAAAATCTTCAATTAGGTATCAATGGGTGGCATTGTCAATCTACACAACAAATGGATTCCATGGACATTTTAAAGAATCAACACTGGCTTAATGGACTCAAAGAAATCTGGGATGGATATATTTACAGAGGCTTAAAGAAAAAACCTTAGGCTATGTATCAAAACCCCCAAACCACTTTATGGTTATTAACAAATGCAAAAAACGACATTTCAATTGAAGCTAAGCCACAACAACAAGAACCAACATCAAAAACACAACAATTCCATCAACACTATAAATACCGGAACCTCGTTCATCAGTGAACCCTTAATGGGGTAGACAAAATATCAAGCCATTCCCATGGTTCCAATATAAATACAGACTGCTAATACTAGCATCAAATTTTCAACAAATCAACAAAAAAATATTGATTTGCCAGCATTGGAGCTACATCTAAGCGAGTATGAAGGACTGAACCCACGACATACCTCAACAGTAGGATTTCCACGGCTGTCAAAAAATGGACCTGGCTTTCACTGAAATTCCTCCTGTTGACAGTCACATCCTTCAAGCGTTTGACCACAACAAATACAGAAATACATAACCAATCGTAAATTTTTATTTTTACTTTCCACTCATGACACCACACATCAATCTCACTGAATCCCTTCTGTAACTAGGAATTCTTTTGATGGACAAAATGCAATATAACTGAATCACTTTTGTAACTGGGAATGATTTTGATGGGCAACATGCTAAGTGTTAGCATTTGATTGGCATGCTGGGATAGCCACAAATCAATAAAGCATCATACAAGCAGACTATCATAAACAAATAGGCATAGAAAGAGAAAACATCACATCCTACTGTTCAGCAACCAATACTGCAAAAATTTCAAATAACTATTATGATGACATACATCCAATAAAAATGTCAGTAAAGAATGGTGACACACTACATGCCTCTCCAGTTAGGAGATCTTGATCTCAATTCAACTTCTTATGTGAATGCTAAAACTCAAAGTGTTATGTGCCTATATTTATGAACTCCATAAACAGCAGAGCAATGGATATCTTTGGGAGGGTTCTTGAATACAAACTGTTGTGCAATGTGAAAGTAGTTTTTGGTGACTATGGTTTAATTGATAATATATGGGTTGAGTTTTGTTCGCATCATATATCTTTACATTCACATTTCCATGAAAAACTCTCTTGTGCTCAAGCCTGATTACAGTAAATATGATACTTCTTAGTCATCTCACACAATATTATATATAACGCTAGAATTACATTGGAAAATATAACAGAGTATTCCAAAAATTCATATATCCATGCTAATACCAGATTTATTAATGACAGAAAGGTATGTATTTAACCTCGATGCATTAAATGAATAAGGATAAAACATAACTTCTAAAATTCATGAACAGCATGTAGAGACTTCATAAAATTTGCATGATCCGAATAACTATGAGAAAGAGATTCCAGATGAATTAGACATTGCCAAATTTGATCAGAAGCAAGCTTCTACTCGAGGAAGGATTTTCCTATCCAAAAATTAGGCAAAAAAACTGACAAAAGTGAATGAAAATAGATTTGACATGAAAACAATAAATTTAAGATTATTAACGTGAAGAATTTGCACAGACTGAATGATCATGTAAGTCTTCCATTAGCATACCAGTGTTCCAGACTCTCCTCAAGACTCTTATTTTTTGTACGTAATCCTACCATCCATATGTAATGCTGATTGGCAGAATCAGTTAATCTATGGGTGCAAAATTCCAAATATAGTCATTAAAAGTTTCAAATATGAAATAAGGGGAATAATGCTTTGTACGTTTTCACCTGAACAAGTCTTGAACTCTAAGCTAACTCGGTTTTAAAAATTTTGTCAGTAAGAAAAATGACCGCAACAGGAAATGCAATCTATGTTAACATTTGATTCTACATAGCAAATTAATGGTTGAAAGGGATATAATCTTGCAAATAAATTTAGTACTCTTTATTGCAGTATTGTAGGGTTGTATCAAGATATTAGTTGTAAAGCTGTTGAGTTCGACAATGGAATTCGTTTGTTACCAAAAAGATAACCTGTCATTTAATTAGGGTGGGATGTAGGTGGTCATTTAATGCAATTGCAGTTTGCTTGCTGAAACACGATATAATCCCAAGTTCAATATGGGTCTTCCTAACAATTTAACTTTGGAAAATAAGTTGCAGATACGAACCAGAGCTACATTTGAGACTAATACTCGAAACAAATCTATTGAAAACAAATTACAAAGCATACTTACAAGATTTTCAACTTCTAAGGTATAAGAATTTGTTTTAAAATAGAATACGGTCCACATTTACATTTGGCCCTCTTAGGGAATGGAATTTGCAAAAGCTGGGAATGGGACATCAAAAGCAAATTTTGCATTCAACCTTCAATCCGAAAACAAATTTTATCATTGCGTTCAAAAAAATTCATGCAGAAACGAAATGGAACTTGAAATAATAATAGCAATGACCAAATAGGCTTACCCAAAAGCTACATGCAACTGCACGAGTACAGTAACCTGAACGCAACTGCACGAGTAGAGTCCAAGGCGGTTTTGGGAGGAGAATATCTATTGAAAACAAAGTACAAAGCATAGTTACAAGATTTTCAACTTCTAACATATAATAATTTGTTTTAAAATAGAATACAGTCCACATTTAAATTTGGCCCTCTTAGGCAATGGAATTTGCAAAAGCTGGGAATGGGACATGAAAAGCAAAGTTTGCATTCAACCTTCAAACTGAAAAAGAAAATTTGTCGTTTCGTTCAGGAAAATTCATGTAGAAACGAAATGGAACCTGAAATAATAATAGAAATGATCAAATGGGCTTACCCGGAACCTGCACGAGTAGAGTAACCTGCACGCAACTGCACGAGTAGAGTCCAAGGTGGTTTTGGGAGGAGAAATGTTTTTTCGGCAAAGTGAAAGACTGTGGTGTTTGTTGAGCAGAACCTTGTTCTCTTCAGCTGGAGGTGGGAGGAAATTGGAATCTGGAGAAGTCAAAATTGGGTTTCTGAGAGCATGGCAGGTGGAAGCTTGCAGTTATTCACCAGTATTTTCGGCCGCACTACAGGCACATTTCTCAGCAACAACCGGTCGAGGTTTGAGCTTGCGCGCCAAAGCAAGTCTGTGGGGATTCCGGTTAGTTGAGGATGAAAAGTGGAGGTGGCTGCAAGCCTTGGGCATTTCGATTGATGCAGGCACACCATGCGGAGATTAATGAACAATTTCTGCAACAGCTGGTCGACGTTTGTTACTTCAGGACAATAATAAGGGTTTTTTCCAACAGATGTCAGTCGGAAAACAGGTGTCAGTCGGAGAAAAGGTGTTAATAGCAGAACGAACATGTTGACGATCAAAAAATGCATCTCTTTCATAAGAGAAGGACTATCGGCCTAATTATAGTATAGAATTTCTGGATTTGTAATTTAATATGTTAATAAAATTTAAAAAGTCTTTTTTTATCGTTTTTTTTTTATATGAAAGAGTTTAGGTTAAGTCGGGTTTCAATTATGTTTGTTGATGAATCGTTAGAGTACCAAAAATTTGGGTCCCAAAATTTGTTGTCTTTGAAGCAACTTGTTACTTTTTACATAGAGATTTGACACATTAATGGTAGGGAGAGTTATATAGCCATTTTTATTTTTACATAAATAATTTGGATAATTTTTTTTCTTATAATGGATTATAATAAGATATTTAAACTCTAAAAAACGAAGGTAGTTTCTATTTGTTAGTAGATTTTAATGTTAAAGCAACAATTAATCAAGTTATTGTTTTAAGCAATGATTTCATCTATAATCTTTTAGGGCTAGATGAAGACCTTAGATTTAACTTGTCGATACAAAATAATCCAACTTGATAGTTCAAATACATTAATAATTTGCAATGTGTTGCAAGAGCATAAACTCCAATTCCATGATTTTGCCTATTCCAATAAGGGTCTTAGAATTTCTACATGAAAGTAAAATACCTATGTAATAATTTTGTATAAATTAGGAAATTTACATGTAAGGATGAGTATACTAGTTCTAGAAGGAATCTAGGTTCTAATGGAGTGTTGGTGAGTTGGCACTCTTAGCCATGTAGCACATTTTAAAAGAACCAAAAAAAATGGGTTGAGATATTTTGTGAAAAATTATGGGCAACTATAGAATAACCCTATAATATAAAGATATTTTGAATTGTTAAGGTGTACATAGAAGAAAAAAATAAGAGAATAAAATATAAGATAGAGAAGAGAAGAAGAGAAGTTGTGAAGAATGGCTAAGGACCAAGTGTGGTTTGAGAGAAAGAGAGGCCCATTTTTGTTGTGTAAATTTGGCCATATTGTACAAATCCCATTTAATAGAGAATGTGTGAATTATCCATAAATTTGTATTTTAATATGTGTGCCTCTCTATTATAGTTGTATAAATATTTGTTGGAGTGAAGCTCATTAAGGCTTATCGAACATTGGATCAAATGTGTCGGAAGGTTTCCATAAGCTCATATTAATGGAGGCATTGACGCCAAGACCTTTCCATGTTGCATTTGGTTTAAAAAATGTGAGACTTCCACATCTCTTGTATCTTTTTTTTGTAAATTTAGTAGTACCTTTCTATTTTCTATATTTCAAAAAGATGGACCAAGTTGCAACAAATTCACAATTGGTGACCTCAACCTACCTGGATGAAACCAGGTCTATTGGACACCTTAAAGCATTAAATTCCATCCAAAATTTCAATTGTTTCTTATGCCTAATTGCCGCTATGGCCTATTTACTGTTTACTGTCAAGCCTATTAGACAACATAAAAAGTAAAAGCTATCTGCAAAAAACATTTAACTTAAAAATAATTAGCCATCTCATTAATCTATTGGTGCATGGTCTTTTGTTGTAGAACCTAACATATCAGGCTGCTGCATTTTTTGGAGCTGCCTTTCAATTCTTCCTATATGGGCGGTAGCATGATACTGGGTCACCAGTATTTCTTGAATATTTGTTCAGATCACCTGTAATATTGAGTCAACTTCAATATTGCCTTCACTTTATTTTAAATTTAACAAAGCTTTCGCTAGGACACACATCATATTCCAATAAGTTTGTATGAATTGATGAAAGAGGGATAAACATCTCCTCGTACTCCCAGGATCTACCACAAAATCCATAGTTTCTTCATGAACCTCAATATCTGCTTCCTTATGTTTGTATTCTCTCTTCCATCCATGAATTACATTCTAAATATGCGGAGAATTACCAGTTGTATAGACCTCAATGAGATTTTCCATTATTTCCTTTTTTTTTTTTCTTCCCCTCTTACTGGTACCAGCCTTGTTTTGCTGCATATTTTTCTTTCCTGTGTCCTTTGGCTTACTCTTTGTGGTTTGCCCCTTAACCATTTTTTTCTCAGGTTGAGGATCATGAACCAATATTTAGTTAAACCTGCAAATTGTATGAAACTGCCTGTAGATTGTAGCATATTGTAAACATAGAGCCGAGAAAAATGAGTGTGTTTCCCCACCTTACTATAGATATCCATACATTTCTTATTACAGAGAAATATAAAGAACCGAAAGAAAACAAGTTTCTCTTTTCTTTTCCATTGATAGGTTTTATATTTTATACCGTTCCCAGAGAGAAATGCACTGAATAGACATAGCCATATATTTTTCCTACCCTTCCTATGGAGAAAATAACCTAACAAACATAGCGATTTTTTTTTCCTACCCTGCATGCAGAGAAAAGAACCTAATAGACAGAGCCATATACTCAGAATTCGACTTAGGTTTCGACCTTTAAAATCTTGGTTATAACGATAGACACCACCTAAAATAACCTGACTTTACATATAGACTATTGCAAACAAATGAGATTTGTTTTCATAGATTTTATGCCAATTTCGATAAAACAAAATCCTACTAGGACTTCGAAAACAGGGGTCGATATCATCGTGAAGAAATTTCCTATCCTTCCCATAATAAAAGTAGAACATGGGATTAATCCTTTCACTACTGCTACTGTAGCCATAGTTTTGTTTGTACAAGGTAAAAATGACATATGAAAACCATAGTCATAACATACCAATGCACCAGAGACAACGACTAATTCAGAATTGGCTTGATGCTCGCAACGTTTCCCTTCTTTACTCCACGAGATCTGATACCAGAGGGAATGTTCTAGCTGCTTAACATTTCATTAGTTAACGTTTGCCTTTGTTGTTTCCTAGATCCACCTGACATAAACAGTTCACTTACCTCCAACCCCATTATTATCCGGCAAGCTGCGTACCCTCCTAATTTACTACAGGATTAATTACTCTGAAGGTAGGACGCACCACACTGTCAGGTGCCTCCCTCTGCCAACCTTACACCATCTGTCCAGCTCCATTGTCCACTTGGCACCTCGATTAGGGGCACATCTCTGGTTCTATCGATCATCACAACCTGTGGCACATTTGTGTGTTAATGTTGAGAACCAAATGGGAAGGGGAAGACTTGACATGACATCAAGCTTACGTCCATTAGACCCTCAAGAATTAATTTTGTTGTGGTTAAGACAACACAATGTGGTGGTCGAGCTGAATAGTGAAGCATCACGTGTCAACTATTACAAATGTTAAATGAAGAGGGTAGCTAAAGTTGAAAGTCATGAGTGAAATTTAGGAATTAGGAGCTCCCCTTAATTAAGGAAGTCTATGAGTCGATGAAAGGGAGAATTCCATTTTCTGACACCGGCAAGTCTTTCGATGATGGGACATGTAGGCCCCTATCCGACGACCTCCCGCAGTGGATTTATCTGATGCCCTGATAGCTCCATCTTTCGTTCCTACAGTGGACCCCTCTACACTATGTCGATTGCCTCCACCACCTCGCTCCCCTCCGCTCCGGTGTCCGACTACCATTCCCAATGCCTTCGCCACCCCGCTCCCCTCTGCAACCCCAATCCACCTACTGCATTAATTCCAATCTTCCCATGACAGTTAAAAACAATCCAAAGACCCCTTAGCGCATGAATTATGCTAAAACCCCCACGCTACACTGTAAATTTCTCCACACACTGCAGATGCTATTTCTCCATACACTACCAAAAAAATTGTCCAGACACTGCCAGACTCAGTTGTGCTACTGTTATACTATATATCTAATTCTAGAAGATCAACGAATCAAGTCAATTATGTAATTAATGTACAAACAAAATATGATGCATTAAAACAACTACATCCTTTACCATATAAACATTATTTGGGTCAAGTTGAACCCATTCAATTTGTTTTTAAATTATGAGCAACATTAGTCAATAACAACAAAAATGAAAATATGATACGAAATTAATGTAGAGCATTGTACACCATAAATTTACATATGTGGTCGATATCGTGACAATAGATTCAAATCTTATTTATACCACCATTATATCATTAGATCCTATAATATCATTAGATCTTACCCTAAAGACGAGCTTCTTATAACATCTTACTTGGATACAAACCTTGCTCTTGATTAAACACATAAATTATTTTATACAAATATAGATCTTACCATTCACACATTGAATATAATATAGGGTGGTCTATATTTCTAAGAATATCACTCATTTTTGGGTAGTTGTATAGTTTCCATACATGTTCAATATAAAATCCTAGTCCCATATATGAAAATTTTAATGATGAAATATAACAAAAATAATATGTACATGTTCTGAGGATTTATGCCACCCTCGTATCATTAGATCCTACCCTAAAATAAATTTAACTCTTCCTATCGAATTTTTCGTACTATTTGAAAATCATTTTAACAAAATAATTGCATCAATATTTTATTTTTTAAGATGAACTTTAAGGTGTGAGCAAGGTTTTTCTCAAAAAAAATTATTATCACTTCATCAACTCCGTTCACATTTACCTTGTGGGAGGGATATTTATTTTATAAGTGTCGTTCATTTATAACACTCCATGAGATGATATACACGTTGTATATAATTTATGTTATATGTAATGAATATCGATAATTATATTATAGCATTTTAATACATGATGTTTGTAATTTAATATGTTTTGGTATATGATTTTTTTAAAATAATTGTGCATAATATAATAATTAAAATGGATATTAGTTTTAACCTTCTTACTATCAATATTCATGGAAAATTGGTATGGAGTTTGGGAATTTTTAGAAGTACTGCTAATTTCTTAACTTTCTTTTATGAATTTACATGGTTTGATTAGAGTTAGAAATGAGGTTATGGGAAATTGTTTTTAAATATCGATAATTGTTTATTTATACTTACAAATTCTTCTTACGTTGTCTTGCATAAATTTGAGAAGACTATTCCCTCAACTTCGTGTAGACTTTATAGTCAACTCATTGTATAGCTAATCTTATCTACGTGAATAAGTTCATTTGGGTAGCTATCTATCAAGGTTTCTTTATTTGAATATATGATTAGAAACATTTGTATATATTCAAAATACTTTAGAATTTGCAAGTGAATTTTGAACCTAAAATGAAACCTAGTTCTTTCCCTTCCTATGAGAAACACTTTAGCTCTTGGAAAAGGGTGAGCTTATCGTGCTCTATATCAAGATATTTTTCCTCTATGTTATTTTGAATCATATGATTAATTTTATTTTATTCATTTATTCCCTCAACTTCGTGTAGACTTTATAGTCAACTCATTGTATAGCTAATCTTATCTACGTGAGTAAGTTCATTTGGGTAGCTATCTATCAAGGTTTCTTTATTTGAATATATGATTAGAAACATTTGTATATATTCAAAATACTTTAGAATTTGCAAGTGAATTTTGAACCTAAAATGAAACCTAGTTCTTTCCCTTCCTATGAGAAACACTTTAGCTCTTGGAAAAGGGTGAGCTTATCGTGCTCTATATCAAGATATTTTTCCTCTATGTTATTTTGAATCATATGATTAATTTTATTTTATTCATTTAGTCTTTAAGTCTCCTTGCGTAGGAGAAAGCCTCATAGTGGCCAGAATGAGCCCTTAGTTTCGATCACACTTAAAAGGTCATCTTTTCTAAATACATATCATATTGAATATTCTATTTTATTCAGTTCGTTAATCATAATCATCATCACTCATAAAAAAATCAAAGACCATTATTTTCTATATTATACATATTAGGTAGCTTAGGCTAAACTGACATTAGGCTAGTCTTAAAGCAAACAAGTAACTGGAAACTCATTTAAATAGGTCATGGTTTCCATGACAACAGAAAATATTCTAATTGTGACTTTCACATAATAATTCCTCCTATGTTGATTCAGGACATTTCCAGGCATCAGCGGGTCGCCAATTTGGTATACGAGATCTATGAATGCATAAATAAGTATATTCCCTAGACTGGGTGGCATATACTAGAGAAACATAAATATAAAGAAGTTAATTTTTTCCTTAAAGTAAATAGATAATGGGATGGAGCCTGCATGTAATCTACCATATGCTACACTCCTATCTTGTCTTGTATTCTCCAATCCTATATTTGATCACTATAATTACAACCTACGCAACCAACAACACAAGCCAACAATCTACAACATCTATGTAGCATCATATAATCACTTCATTCAAAGGATGAACATGGCCGCGAAATACATGAAATCATAACATCACATATAGGAAAACAAACAACTCTTTGCATTATTATAAATTGAGTGATTTATAACCAAATATAGGAGTTGATCTTGTAGAAGAGCTCCTCCAAGTGGACTTGTCCTTATTTTCCCCAAATTGTACCTCCATGTCACCCTAATACAAGGAATAATTAGTCTCATAATAGAAACATAAGGGTACAATATATCACCAAAATCCAACCCCCATCTTTTGGAAAACCACAAATATATAGAAGATGATGGTAAATTGAGAGTTCTTATCCATTTACCAATCTAGGCTTGAAATCCACTCTTGATGGGAAGATGATATCAACGGATAAGGGATGAAAACTCCAAGGTAGTATAAGATAGGATTCAAGAGTTTCTTTTCTGGAATAGTTCACGCCCTTGAAATGGAAGAAGACAAGAATTATAAGGGAGTTGGTGACCTATGAAGGAAATATATGGGGTTTATTTGACGACAATTGTGGGATTGGTGTTCTCATTCCTTTCCATCAAAATGTGGTTATAAAATTTAAGCTTGACATTGGAAATGGTACAAAATTTGTTAGTAATTTGATTTCTTTGTGGTGTGCTTTGAGGTAAACTTTGTGGAAGTAGGTAAAAGTTTTTAAATTGGTTGTTCATTTCAAAATAATAGTTGGTTGGTTCAATGGAAAGGTGAATCTTAGAATCCTTAAGTTGGAATCATGTAAAGGGAGGATTTGGCAGTGACAAAAACTATTTGATAATCTTGAAATCCTTAACTATTATAGGGAGCATAATTTTCTATGAGATTTTCTCTCAGAGGAAGTTATACTTTTTGATGTTTGCATTTATATATATTTATAATTCAACAATGGTGTTTTATCATCAAAATTTTCCTTTAATATCTTTAATCTTTCTTTTAGAATGACAAGTTATTATTTGAATGCTAAGATACAATATTTGTTAAAAAATCAAATGTGAGCTACTATGCACCTAAAATGTTGTAATTTTTTATTTTTTATCAAAAGTATATATATATATATATATATATAGAGAGAGAGAGAGAGAGAGAGAGCAAACTAGTTAGTCTAAGTAATAGATGAAATGACTTTTTTCTCATTAAAATTTTTAGTACGATTGTGGTTTGTTACTATTTGATTTTTTTATTTTTAAATCCATAAATGGATTCAATACCCTAAAGCACCCCTCTCACACTCAATATTTGGTGATTCAACAATTTAAACTTATGTTTTCTCAAAATCTCTACCGAACTTTGGACAAATTTTACCAGAGAAAGTGTTTAGAAAGAGGTCATTTCATCTATTAGTTAGACTATTGTTGAGATATTAATCTCATCGCCTGGGAGATGTCATCACATTTTATTTTGTTGTCTTATAGGTGTCATAGATAGTTCAATTTTACTGCAGTTTAGTTGAGTTTCACTCCAGTGATTTATTGTTGATGTTGTATTCTATTTAACTATTTTTAATATTGAGAAGAGAAATATCTGCTCCACGATTTCTCTTCATCTTTTGTCATGGTATCAAAGGTAGTCCATACATATGTATGTGGCCCAATGCAGACACATCCCATTGGTGTCAATCTTTATTTCCTCACAATCATTGATGGTTATAGCAGGACGATATGGGTTTATTTTCTGAAAAATAAATGAGATACATTATCAATGTTCAAATAATTCAAAGCAGAAGAAGGAAAGCGGAGTGGAAAGCCTTTAAAAGTTCTCAAGTAAGACATAGGAGGAGAGTACATATTCAATGAATTCAATGTTTTTGTTAACAACAAAGAATCATAATGCAATACATAACAAGATGTAATCCACGACAGAATGGAGTAGAGGAAAGGAAAAATCAGTCAATCATAAACATGGTCATATGTATCCTTCGTGAGAAGAAGTTTTCAAATGATTGTTGGGATGAAGTAGTTGTAGAAATTATATACAAGATGCATGTATATATCCAAATTCTCATGATATAACAATATTTTATCTTCTTTCTAAATACATAATCTTTCCACTGTTAATATTTTTCAGAAATTAAAATCAATTGTTAACACATGAAGCAATAAAAACAATCGCACATAACACAGTTGTTTAATTTCAGTGCACAGGTTTGGAAAATCAGTGGGCTGAAGGAATTACGCAATTCCTAGGGTTTACTGGTGGTTCATGCATGGAGGAATCAGTTATAACTGAAGTGGAAAAGTTATGATAGAGTTGGAAGAGTAGTTCATGGAGTTGTTATTCAGTTTAACTCAGTTATTGGAGTTAAACTGAGTTGAGCTAGTTGTATCTATTCTAACTTAATGATACACTAGTGAGAGTGGAGTGAATTAATTAGTTAATTAATTCACAAATAATAACTCATTAATCAAATGAACAAATATCATATAGCATCCCGCAACTTCTGAAATATGATCACCATGTCTAAAAATAGACATAGTCTAAAAATAGACTTGCACCAAAAATAGCCTGCGGGACCACATAGTGAAGGCGATTCATTTTCACTAAGCTCATCAACTTGTTGAATCTCAATAGTAGTTTTGAAAATAGTGTAGCTTCTCTATATATCTCTAACAACCAATACCAAAGATACAATACCTCAGGAAGCATGGGATGGTAAAAACATAAACATATCTCACTTCATAATTTTTGGAGCAGAAGCATTTGCACATGTTCCTGAGAAAATAGGGAAAAATATTGATGATAGGAGTGAAAAACATATTTTCATAGGCCATGGTGAGTAGCCAAAGGACCACAAACTTTAAAATTCGGCTACTCAGAAGTTTTAAGAGATGTGAATTTTTTTGAAAAAAAAACTTGGTTTGGCCATATTGATGAAGCTTCAAATCAATGTTTTTATCCACCAAAAATACCAATATTGTAGGTTCAGGAAGATCCATACCATTATGAGAATGCTACATCTTCAATTAGTGAATCCACCAGTGTTTCAATATCCTCAGAAGACAATAGAAAAACTAGAAGCATCAGAGAAATATATCTCAACCAACCCATTTTGAAGAAGCTGTTAAAGAAAAACATTTGGTTGATGCAATGAACCAACAAATTTCCACCATAGAGAACCCGCCTTTGGAATGATTTAATCTCGGAAGAGACAAAACCAAAATTGGTGTAAAATGGGTATATAAAACTAAGCTGGATGAAAAAGGAGTAGCTGAGAAAGATAAGGCAAGGTTGGTTACCAAAGGATTCTCACAACAATTTCGTGTCAACTGTGGTGAAATATTTTCTCGAGTAGTAAGTTTATGCACTTTCACAACAATCTTATCCATAGCAGCTCACCACAAATCGAAATTATATCAACTTGATGTAAAGTTTGCTTTCTTAAATGGTATATTACATGAAAAAGTTTATGTAGAGAAACATCCTCGTTTTTACGTTCGAAGATAGGAGCATAAGGTATATAGATTGAAGAAATATCTATATGGTTTGAATCAAGCTCCAAGATCTTGGTACAGTTGCATCGACACCTATGTCATCAATAGTTGTTTTTGTGGAAACAAACATGAGTCAACTTTGTATATCAAAAGTCATGAAGGTAAAATTTTGTTGATATGCCTTTATGTCAATGATCTTCTTTATACATGAAATATTATGTTAGAATAATTCAAAGTAGCAATGCAAATAGAGTTTGATATGACTGATCTAGCTGTCATGAAATACTTCTTAGGCATCGAAATTCAGTAATCTGCTAATTTCATTTTTGTTGGTCAACAAAAAAATGCCACTAACATCATCCAAAAGTTCAGAATGACCAAATGCAAACCAGTTGATACACCAATTTCTCAAGGCACCATGTTGAGAAAATAAGATGTAGCACCAAGTAATCCCACACTGTATAAAAGTCTAGTTAGTAGTTTGTTGCATCTCACTGCAACTAGACCTGATATCATATTTGCGGCAAGTTTTGTCTCCAGGTTTATTTAGTCACCTAATATTTCTCATTGGAAGGTTGAAAAAAAAAATCTTAAGATATATTGCAAGGACCTTCAACTATGGTTTGTTCTAAACAAATTCTAAAAACTGTTCATTTTTCAGGTTATACATACAATGACTCTACGGGAAATTTAGATGATTGCAAAAACACCTGAAGGTATGCTTTTAACCATGGAGCCAATCTAATCTCATGGGGATACATGAAACAATTAATTGTTTTGATATCTTCTGCAGAGGAAAAATATGTAGCAACAAATTCAACAACTTGTGAAACATTGTGGTTGAGAAGATTATTGAAAGACATTTCAAATGTTTAGAAGGAGCCAACTATTTATTTTGATAACAATTCAACTATTTCTTTATCAAAAAATCATGTTTTCCACAAAAAGAGCAAGCACATTGATGCACATTTTCATTTCATCAGTGAGCTAGTTAATGATGGGGAAGTAGTACTTGTTGTCTGTGGCTCCAAAACTTATCTCGCAGATATTTTCACAAAAACACAAAACCATTAGGAAAAAATGTATTTGAATTTCAAAGAGAGCAACTAGGCATTGTAAGTGCCTTTATTTGTAACACTTGAGATTAGGAGGGGATGTTCAGATATTAATGTCATTCTCTGCTAGGTGTCATCACATTTGATTCTATTGTGTGCTATGGACACTTTAGTTTAGTTGACTTTCACTCGAGTCATTTATTCTCTTGTATGCAAGGGACACTTATGCTTAGTTGAGTTTTCCTCAGGTCTTTTATTTTTGATGTTATATTCTATTTAACTATTTTGAATATTAATAAAAATAGTGTATGCTCCAAATTATTATTTCTCAATTATATGTATGACAAATACTGAAAAAAGAAAACCATTTTTTATATAATTAATATTATTGTTTACTTAATTACTACTAACTTGATGAAAAAAAACATTTTTTTAAACTTATTTGGTTTCCAAAATCTAATTATTTTAAGTTATGCGTTTTTTTAGTTTGATCATATAAATTTTAACAAAATATTATTTTCCTTTATTTACAATATTTTGAAATAAGAAAAAACTAAATCAAAACCATAAAAGAGTTTAGAAACATTTAATATATACAAATTTCATAACTCAAATATGTCCAACCAAATAAAACTTATACAGATTTGAAAAATTAGATTTTAAATAAAACTCAAACACAAACATAAAACACACTTTTGAACTATTTACCCACTCTTTCCTTATTATTTTCAGTCTTCCACTTGTGATACCCAGTATGCACAACACAACAGTATTAAGTGGTTACCACCATCCGAAATCGACCTACTCTTTGCTGATTATTTTCAGTTTTCCACTTGTAATACCCAGTATGCATAGCCCAGGAGTATTAAGTGGTTACCACCATCCGAAATCACAGCGCCTAGATACTGTAACAATATGTACTTGAGATTGATTACACGAGGTTGACACAAAGCAAAACAATAACACAAAGCAGGCTCATCAGCAGAGGTCAAATATCCAAACCAAAATATAACAGTGATTCGAGATAATTCAGAAGTTTCTCCAAATCTTGTAATGTTTTTTATTACGATTGCAGGCATCCAAAAATATATTTTAATAGCCGTCCAACATTCGAATCCCGTGATCCGGTTTGTCGGATTTTGAATGTCGACAAAATAATGAATAATTATTCTACTGAATTGATTGCCCTCGATATGCGGGTGATGGCAGGGACCAAATGGTAATTAATATTAATTAAGAAATCTATGTAATTCCCAAGTGTAGACATTCCTTTTCGAAAATTGCTGAAGAGCTACGTGGCGAGCCAGGAAATATTTGAGAGTTGGTTCTGATATCATTGTATAAATATTTTTTGCAACGACTTTCTCGTCAAATTATTACAACTTACATAGCAGAACAGGTAAAGGTAAGGTATTGGTCCCTGTAGTTAGAAACATGGGCCTATGTAAAATATTGGTTCTTTTGGGTATTGAAAATGTGGTAATCTAAAAAAATTATAGAATAATTTAGAAATTTTGATAAGATTAGTTAAGTTTTAGTATTATGGATGTTTTAAAGGTTTTGATGGTGTTGAATCTATTTTGACTATAAAAAATGTAATTCAAACACTCTAACTATTTGATTTTTTTATTTTTATTTTTACAAAATTCTCACAA
Organism: Pinus albicaulis; assembly: GCA_034641835.2. Lineage (NCBI taxonomy): Eukaryota > Viridiplantae > Streptophyta > Pinopsida > Pinales > Pinaceae > Pinus > Pinus albicaulis. Next base: position 21,293 of record JAXQQM020063156.1, on the reverse strand, counting down.
AAAACTGCGATCCAGACTATTCTGTTATGACAACTCCATAGGCATGGGTCTGTGTAGAAACATCATGAATTCTATTTCTAAGAACTGTATATACATGTGCTCTGTACCTGAGACAACATAGCACTAATTTACGACATCTGACAAGAATTGAACACTAAAAAGAAGTGGAGCAGAGGATTGCTCTTGTCGCTATTACGAATTATTTAAATAATTTTACATTGGAAACATCACTAATAAATGGCTGTAGTGTAACTCGACTATACTCAACTAACTCAAACTGAACCGGGACAGTTGGACTAATGGTTTCAACATCTAGCAAGTGGTTGGAACTAGATTCTCCAACACTCCCCTTAATTACAACTACATAAAAATTTAATTAAAATACCTTCTGGTCTATGTCTCAGCGAGACTTACAATTTAAAAAACATGAGTTCAACTAGATTTGTTTTCCTTTTCTCTTTTTCCAGATTCTATAGCATCTAAATTTTTTCAACTTTTTCTATTTTTTGTATCCTTGAGAACTTTGTTTCTTCATTTACTGGTGCAGGGCTTCTACTATTCCAGGTTGTCTAAGCATGCCATGGACTTCTTCAAGAAATGAATTGTATGTGGGCTGCTGCCACCTATTGTCTTTTGTAGTGCACTCTTCATGAGCAATCTGTTGCAACATATGGTCATAATAATATTTTATCCCTTCAAATCTCCAGTACTTGAAAATTTCATTGACATATTTGTCATGCATGTTGTCTTCAAAATTTATATCTAGAGCTTCTCTGTAGACCTCATCAAGACATTGTGTTGCAAGCCATGTTTCAAGAAACTTTAACTCTTCCTCATAAAATGTTTGTTTACCTGCACATTGAAAATCAATGGCAACTATAAAAATATCTCTGAAACCACATTGGTTTTGTTCTTTCTACTCTGCAATGGAAAATTTCTCCTGTTGCTCTTCCTTCTCTGCTTTTGTCTCTATTTCTATTTTCTCTTCGTAGACTTCTTTGTTTTCATCTACCTTTATCTATGTTTCTATTTCTGTTGCTCAAATCTCCAAATCATCCTTAGCAAGTTCTGTTGCTATAATCAACATATCATCAGCAAGCTCTGTTGCTAGTCACCAAGTCATCATCAACAGGCTCTCTTGTTGGAATCACCAGGTCTTCATCAACAAGTTGTGTTGCTGGAATCACCAAATATTCATCAAAAAGATCTATTGCTGGAATCACCAAATCATCATCAGCAAGGTGTGTTGCTGGATTCACCAAAGTTTTGTCAGCAAGTTCCGATATTGGATTCATCAAAAATTTGTCCACCCGTGGCTGTGCATAGTGGGGTTCACGAGCATCTTTGTGTTGCTTCTCTGTTGCTTCTACAATTGCTTCAGATTCACCTTCATCTTCAACTTCAATGCTCCCCCTCGCAGCAAAACATCTATCAAGGGTATCCTAAGCCTCCTTGGCTGTCTTGGAATCTTCCTGCATGCTTCGTATCACATTCATATTAATTTTCTTTGCGTAAATCACATTAACGTGTTGCTTCATCTCCAGACCCGCGTGGGTTTGAAATCCATGTAAGTCACCTGCATTAACACACCTCTTTCTTTGGAGTGATGCGTTAGTAACAAGGAGCCTTCAAGAACATAGTGTGTCAGTGTAGCTATTTTTTTTAAAATCTCGAATTTCTTCTCGTATAGCCTTTCTACTTCTCGAATTTCCTTTCTAAAATTCATTTGGAATGTACATTCATTGGCTTCACCATAACTAGATTTTTCATTCTTTTGCTGCTTCTTTTTAGGAGGTGTCTTTCAATTTCTTCAAAACTTCTGCTGCTCTCGCAAAGCGTCTAGCGTAGGCTCACCCCTTCTCTTTGTTGCTCAAACTTAGCTCTCATTGCAACTGTCTCCAGGAGTCTTATGCAAACTAGCTCTGATACCATGACAAGAATTGAAAATGAAAAAGAAGTGGAGAAGAAGATTTCTCTTTGCACTATTACAAATTACTTAAAATAATATTACATTGGAAGCATTGACAAAAAATGACTATAATGTAACTCGACTAAATTGGACTAACTCAACTGAACTGGGACACTTGGGCTAATGGTTTCGACATCTAGCAGGTGGTTGGAACTAGATTCTCCAACAACATCTGCATTCATTTATTCTCTATATATTCGTGAATCTAGAATCTAGTGTGTGAGCACTTATCCCCGTTGGCTATGTGGAGTGCTAGGGAAAGCATGCATGCATGTACATATCTGCATGCATGTAATTGGAACCAATAAATATAATTTTCGAAAAGCGGAAAGTTGCAATGAGGATTGGGTCCCTCCTTGTGCTTTCTCAACCCTTATCGTTATCAACATTCATTATAATAATAATAAGATTGGATTGTCCTAGTAGCAGTCATGCAACAACTGGAAAAGCCCCTAAAAGTTTTATTTTTTATTTTTAAATTATAATCATATATTAGTGATTTCTAAATCTAAGTTACATGATAAAATATAGAAGCATTTTTAGATTTATAATTTATTTATAAATTTAAAATGTTAATAGAAACCTAAAATAGAATATATATTTTTGATTAATTTTCATGGTTTTCTAGATAATAAAGAGTTGGATTTCAATTATGTTTCTTGGAAGAGGGGAGTATGAAGAATATGAGGTCCCAACACTTATGGTAGGTATGAGATATGATAAACCATAACGTGAGGATTTGAAGCATAACTTGTTACAGAAAAGACATTTTCTTCCCAAAATTATATTTCAGAAGAACTGTAACTTGCTAGCAAAAAAACAATTTTCTTTAAATTAGGTTTTACAAAACAAAAGGCATAATTTGTTACATATTTTTTTTTTCAAATATTACATGTTTATAGAGGTTTGACACATTAATGCTAAGAAGAATTGTATAGTAGTTTGTTATTTAGCCGATATTAGTTTTAAGTTTCATAAGATAATGGATTTAGATAAAAATTCTCTTTATAATGGATTATAACAAGATATTTATATTCTCAAATATGAATTTAGTTTTCTTTTCTTAGGATGTTTTAGTACTAACACAACAATTAGTCAAGTTATTATTTCAAGCAATGATTTCATCTGTAATCCTATATGGTTAGCTAGAGACCTCTAGCTTAAATACAAAAAAAAACTTTGAAGACTTGGGCAAGAATTTGTTTTATACTATCTTAATCATGCTTTATAGTTCACATGCTTTAATAATGTGATGCAAAAGAATAAACACCAAGTCTATAATTTTTCCTAGACTTAGAGAGGTCTTAGAATTTCCACATGGTAGTGAAATTCCTCAATTGTACTTTCTTATAAATCAACAAATTTTCATGAAAGGAAAAGTGCCCTAGTTCTAGAAGGAATCCATGATGTTATGGAGTTTTGTGAGTTAGAATTATTATCCATATGACACATTCTAAAATATCCAAACAATTGGGCTAATATATTTTTTGAAGAGTGATAGATAGATAAAAACACGATAATATAAAGATATTTTGAATTGTCAAGTTGTAGGTTGAGGCCTAAATAGGAGTATGAAATATAAGATAGATAAGTGAAGGAGGAAAGTAGTCAATAGTGGCTAAGAACCAAGTGTGGTTTTAGAAATGTTGCACTAGTGTTGGTATTACAATATTTGGCCTAAATAATAAACAGAAAAAACCCTTTTCAATTTAGTAGGAGCATGCTAGGCCAATAATCTCACAAGAATACCTATCATTCAACATTCTGACCCACTAAATCACTTTTACATCCTCTTGAAGTCCTTCAACAAAGGGCTTAAAGTTGGGAACAATGCCATAACAATACTTCGAGCTATAGAATAAGCATTTTAAGCTTGCCTCTGTCGTATGATCTAGACATTTCTCCTTCAGACAGAGTTATGAGACACAGAACCACATTCACCCTAAAGAAAAAATGTGGTTGTAAATGCATGGTAAACTCTCTTATAGTAAATATGCTCTTAGTATGGTATTGGATTCTCAGACTAGTGTTAGGTTTAAGGGTGCGAAAGAATTTAAATTTTAACTATGATATGGTGCATGCTAGTCTTCAAGACAACATATTATTAAGGAATTTCATGTTGGGAAACCTCCAAATATGTGTCGAGGAAAACTCAAGTTAAATGGAAATATTTTTTTATAATGGTTGTGAGTCATATGGATGCACATTAATTTACATGTTTTTTCCTAAATTGAATAACTCATATATTTTTGGTCAACCAATTTTTTGATCCAGTTTTTATCTAGTTCCGATTCAATTCACATCTATGAGGTTAACCATTTCGATGAATAGTCTAGTTCATGTAATAAAATAGATCATAAAATATGATGTGGTAATTGTGTGTTCATAAGAGTGTTGCATGCATTAGTAATATGGGAGTTAAAAATATCTTCACCTATGCCCAATTGGAATATTGGAGTGTCGTAGATGTAAGAAAATGTGTAAGAGAATATCCTAACTTTAGAAATAAGAATCTTGTGATGTGTCATTGCGGAAAAAAGGTTACAATTACCTGGAAATATCTTCTTTACCAGTAGCTATTGGTCCAGATACTGGACCAGAAGAACCCTCTTTTATAGACATAGCCAAAGTTCGGTGAATTTTGGAGAAGAGGTTTCACACTTTTAAAATAATGGAAAATCTGAAGTTGGACAAAAAAATGGATACTCTGACATCATTAGAGTCCTTAATCGTTAAATGAGATTCATCATTTTTATTGAAGTTACAAAGCACCATGGAGTATTTAGACAACTATGTTTCTATTAGGCTAATGTTTAAATCTCTTTAATTTTGATTTTAGTTTGATTTTCAAATAGTTTATATAACTTTATTATGCCAGTGTGTGCTACAAAGAATTCTAGTACTTCAAGTAGATATGATGATGTTGAATTTTGGGTAACTCTTTCACATGGTACTGATTGGCATGTCAACCAAACTACTATGAGATGTAAATCAATGGATTCCCAGAAAATATTTTTGGAATTTATCCTGCCTCATTTGGTAAATATTTTTGGAATTTATCCATTGGTAAATATTGTCAAAATTTTCATTAGATACTATCATGTATAGGCATATGGGATTGAAATTTAATTAAGAGAACCGAGCCCTGGAGAAAGTAGAATTTCCTATCTCATTTGAAATTCAACAGTTTTTAGGATTTTGGGATTGGTAGGATTGCAACATTTTCATTAGAAACTATTGTGTATAATTATAAGGGATTTGAATTTAATCAAGAGCACCAAGCCTTGGAGAAAGTAGAATTTCCTATCCCATTTAAAATTAAGAAGTTTTCATGATTTAGGATTGGCAGGATTGCAACATTCTCACTCGATTCTATTATGTTTAAGGGTAATGGTTTGGCATTTAATCAAGAGCACTAAGCCCTTTGTGTAGCTTGATGTTAGTGATATTAATTCTTGGACTCCTCTATTAGGGCCTTAGAAAAAATGTACCCTTCACTCAAGAAAAAACCATTTATAAATCATGTTAAGTTTTTTCTACTACATTTTAAAGCCTAGATTAGATAGTTTCATTAAAATTGGGTGGTGTTCACTGATATCCCTTGCAGATTGCAGTGGAGACAAAGGATGATACTAAATTTGAGGATACAAACATAAGGGATGGTGGAAAATTGCTCGACATTTATGATTGGAATTTATATATACTTACTGTTAGGTCCCTATATTACTATTATAGTCCCTTATTGTTGTTATTGTAACCCCATTTTTATTATTGTTATACCCCTGTCACCCCAATATTGTTATTATTGTCCCCTTACATTGTTATTGTTAGGTCGACTAGGATTATATTGTGAGCCCATGGACTCCTATATATATAAGGAGGTTTTTTCATTTGTATCATCCAATAATTGTTCATTTATGTAATGTATTGGAGGTTTCCCGCTTGATCTGGTTGATTTATAAGGCGTTGAGCTCTATTTTCTTCTAATTTTGGAGCTGGTTTCATAACATTTGGTATTAGAGGTTTGGATTCCAGGGTTTCACTGCTCCAAAAAGTTCATCTTGGAATTTACGCTATAAATATTTTTCTACAAATATTTAGAAGCTAAAATTTTAGCATGTGAAGCTAAATCAGGAGGAACTTCTTGTAGAAATTTTAGATCTTGTTTTGTAATATTTTTGGAGATATGATCTATAGAAATTAGGGTTTTTTCAGGCTCCCGAATTTCATATAAAATAGGTCATCATGGAATTTTCACTATAACTTGTTTTCTACAAAGGTTTAGAAGCTGAAATGTTTATCACGCGAAGCTGAAATCTTAGGGAATGTTGTGTAAAAATTTCAGATCTTGGTTCACAATATTTTCAGAGATATGATCTGTGGAAGTTAGGGTTTGTTCAGCCTCCCAAATTTCATCTGAAAGATGTGACCATGGGAAAATTGTGATAACTCTCTCTCTAAGCATCAGATTAGAATTATCTAAAACGTGGTTGCAAGTACAAAGATAATACTTTCTTGTGGATCAATTTTAGAGCTGAAGGAGGAAACAGTGAAACATTGCATGCCATGCAACGTCACTTTACTTAAAGAGTCCATAATTAGGTCATTGTGGGAGGTTGGCCATAAGTTTTCCTTGAAGAGTAGAAATGAAGTCAAACCTGTGGCATTCAAAAGAAGATTTAGAGGGATACTATAGGGTTGAATGTCAGATATTAAAGATTCAAAATCACATTGATAATTTAGTTTCATTATGTACGTCCTCAAAAGCAAGAAAAATGTGCGTATTTGTTTTTCGAATTGCATAAGTCTTGTGTGAAAAATCAGCTTGAATTGATTCCAAGGGCATATTGTAGAATATATACCAGTATTGGGTTCTAAAATTATCCCTAAAAAGAATTCAACACCCATTAAGCCTTTAGAAGGATCTACTATGACTCATGAAGACGAAGAAGTGCACCATGACATATCAAATTACAAGAGGAAGTGCACCAAATTTCACTCTCGCAAAGAGAAACAAAGAATGAAATGGAAGCTAAGATGGATGGTTTGAAGAAAGACATGGAAGCTAAGATGGATGTCATGGAAGCTGGCAGGGAAGATAAGATGGATGATATGGAAGAAAAAGTGAAAGACAACATGGAAAACATGAAGAATGATATAAAAGCAGACATGGAAGGGTTACAAAAGTTGATACAAGAAATGTTTCCTAATGGAAAAAAGATAGTAGAGGAAACTCATGATGAGAACAAAATAAATTTTAATCGTGATTTCATAAACTCTAATGTTGGTTGGAAGAATCACCATATTCCGAAGATGGATATGAGGAATTTTGATGGCGAGGATCCTGTAACATGGATACTACAGATGGAGCAATATTTTGATCTGAATAATGTGCAAAACACACAAAAGGTATACATTGCAACTTTACATTTAGGAAAAAATAAATTTGTCTGGTAACAATGGCTTTTCTCCTGTAAAAAAATTATCACTTGGGTCAACTTTTACGAAGGAAATGATATCACATTATGAGGATACAAACAGAAACACCTTCTTTAGCCAATTGATAAATCTCAAACAAAAGGGTTCAATGGTGGAGCACATTGAGGAATTCCAAAAATTGAATATAAGGGTAACTGATATTCGAGAGGAACACAAGATTGATGTCTTCATAGAGACTTTCAAGGATAACATCCAACATGAAGTCTGTGTTTGGGAGCCTGATTCATTGGTAAAGGTATTCAGGTTGGCAAGAAAAATTGAATGTAAAATTATGGTTACAAGGAAGCCTAAAACTCACATATATAAATATGGAAACTTTGCTAATTCTAGAATTTCACAACCTACAAGGTTGACACCATAAAAATTGGAAGAAAAAAGAGAAAAATGCCTTTGCTATAGTTGTGATAGAAAATACTGTTGGCAATATGATGCAATGAGTTGTCCTTGATGGCAACCTACTTGATGAAGTTGTCCTTGATGGAAACTGAATTGCTGAGTTGTCTTTGGATAGCAACCTATGTATTACAGATGTAAGAATGATGTATCTATAGTTCAGTTCAGATGTGACAGAGAAAAGAATTCCAGTAAATGCCAGAGAAATGATAAATATAATATGTCACAATGTATACACGAGTTTTTAAAGGCCAAGTCACGTATGCACGTGGATAAGTACGTCCCAAGTTGCGTATGCCCTTTTGCGCTCCAAAATTATAATACCATGCGGCATTACCATGGTTTTGGCACACAGTATTGAGCGTTGTATGGTTTATTTGATTCCGTCCAAGAATACCATCAGAAGTTGTGTGGTTTTGGCTCATGGTATTGGTAAAGGCTAAAACAATATAAGGAGAAGACGATCATAGTGCAAGGCGTGCATGTGTAAGGGTTGTTGATGAATAAATTCCTCTAAGGAGTATCTGCATGGTTGAACTCTATTATTAATTGATAGATCTGAATCTATGATGAACCTATGGATATGATGAAGGTTCAAGATCTCTAGATCTAGAAATGATGAATCCCTAGGATGATCTGCGAAAGAAATGATGAAGACCTGGCGGAAGTCTGATGAAGAAATGGAAGAAATCTAGGTAAGTTTATAGATCTGGTATGTTCTGCAAAATTTATCTTTTACGGATCTATACGCTAGTTTGTCTCAGTAAAAGCGCGTATATACGCGGGTTCACTTCATTAAAAGCGCGTATGGAAGTTAGGGTTTCTGAAGCTTATTTACAGATATTAATTTTGTGATTTCTGTTTTCTCTCTATTGTCAGTCAATGAAGTCTACTTGAAGTTCTGGGTTGATTGAATATGGAGTATGCTGCTGATTTTATAATGAACAAATCTAATTAATGAGTAAGAAAACATGGTTAAATCTAACTGACTGTCTAAAGGTTCTGCATTGCTGAGAAGGTATCTGATTGAAAGCCTCAGATATGAATCTCAGATTGATCACATTCTGAAAATCAGTATTCTCAGAAGTATACGTAGGTTGATATGAAGAAAAGCACGTATACACGCAGCTTCGGTGAATAGAAGTGGCGTATGCATTTCATGTTATGAAAAACAATATGAACATAGGAATACACAGGTTGGTGAGTAGGAAAGCGCGTATACACGCGGATTTTGTAAATAAAAGTAGCGCATGCTATTTGAATTAATGATTGTTCAGGGTTGAGTTTGTATCTGCATATCTATTCTGAAGTCTGGGTTATTTCTGATATTCTGCTTACAGTGGTCTCACTGTTCTGTTTGAAGTATTGAGAAAAATATGTTTGTTGATGTTAAGTGAAGGGTTGTGTTGAAGCTGTTTGATCCAGTATGAAAATTGATGAAACGTGGTCTGCAGTGGGTCTGAAGGTTGAAGCCTTCAGTATGACAGTAGAAGCTTTCAGCCAGTAGAAGCTGGTGTTGAAATCAGGGGTTGAAGCTTGTTGAAAATGCAGCAAGATGATGGAGCTTAGTGAAATGAAGTCGCCTTCACGAAGTGGGCCAGCAGGCAAATTCTGGCACAAAGTCTATTTTTAGACTATGTCTATTTTTAGACATATGGAGCATGGTTCGGGGATTCCAGTTTGAGATTCTTGGAGCATTGGTCATGTTGGTAAAAATAGATGAGAATCTTTTTTTTAGGTCAAAGAGGTTGAAGGCTATTTTTAGACTGCCTCTCCTAAAAATATGGAAGTCAAATATTATTTACCCTTAATAATATTTGGACTCTAAACAGTAGTTTACTCTCTTGGAGCACTTCAATTCGAGCTACAGAAGTGGCTCATGCATCTGATAGAGGAATTACACTATTCCTAGGGTTTGATGGCATCATGCATGGTTGACTTCAGTTGGACTTCAGTAGCAGAAGTTTGGTGGAGTTAATGAGACAGATAGTGGAGTTGTGTTCTGTTTATTTTAGTTGAACTAGTTGAGATTAGTTTAACTAGCTAATCAATTAGTTATGAGTGGATTGAATTAAATATTATTTAATTCATTAATTAGTAACTCATTATTCAACTCAAGAACACATCATTTCACTACAGTGCATGATCAGTTTAGTGGAGACCAGTGAAAGAGGTAGATGAAAGGGTGGACTTAGCTATTAGTGGCGACATCCGTTGTGCATGAGATTTGCACCGCACTTGGAGGATTTGTCCATGAAAATTGCGTAGTCAAGCCAAGGAGATTCGAACCTTGGATCTCTATATAGACAGGCCTAGATTGCGCAATAGAGGCAAGGCAATTAGTGGTGAGTTTTGAACCAGTAACCTGTTCAAAACTGAGCTAGATTGTGGGTAACTGTATGAGAAAGTACTGAGTACTTGTGAGGAGTATTGTACTGAGTTTGTTACTTGATTTCTCCATTATAATATACACAATAGCTGTGGGGTTTTTAGCTATAATATTTCCCCATACATACTGTGTTAATGTGTATGATGATTTGATGTGTTATCGCTTGATTTTATTTCTGCATGTTTGATGATCTGAGTGGAAGAGATTATGTGTTGCATATAAATTTGAATTTTATGTGATCAGGATAGTCTTGGTGGACAATTAATCATTATTCAACAAATTTCTACATGGTATCAGAGCTATTGAAGCAGAGATTGATCATCACAGTGATTACAAACTTATTTCGCTAGACAGAGTCTGCATGCGGGCCAGGTAGCCTCCGGATTCATCTTTCTTCGGAAAGTGAAAGTTCTGGTAAATGCCCCTTGCAGTCAATCTCTGTGCTAGAAATAATTTATTCTCACAGATCTAGAGCGGTTGAGCTTTGAGGAGGAATTCGAAATTTTGCAGCAGTTTTGTTTTCTTGGTGCCAGTGTTGAAAATGTCTTTCAACGGTTTGCGACTTGAATATGCTCTTGAAGGCAGTTCAAATTATGTTGCATGGAAGGATCGCATGGAGGAATTATTAGAAGATAATGGTCTGAAGGATTTCATAGATACAGATGTCCAAAATCCCACTGATCATGCTGAAGTCGAAGCATGGCAAAAGAAGATGGCGAAGTGTCGAAGGATCCTGTTGGAGGGCATCAAGGATCATATTGTATCCAGCCTGCATGGAAAGGCTACTCCATATTTAATGTGGAAAGCTTTGACGGATCTATTCTAGAGTAAGATCGACCAAAGGAAGTTGGCACTCAAAGATAAGCTCAGGAACATCAAGATGGAGAAGGGCGACAATATCGCCAAATACCTCATGAAGTTCACTCAATGCAGAGATGAGCTGGGAAGTGTGGGGGTTATCGCCAAATACCTCATGAAGTTCACTCAATGCAGAGATGAGCTGGGAAGTGTGGGGGTGACTGTCGAAGATGAGGACATGGTCGACCTGGCTCTCCTTGGTCTTCCGAAGGCTTGGCACTCATATCAAGATAGTGTCAATGGTCGGGAGAAGCTGCCGGGATGGGAGCGCCGTTGGGCGGATCTCATGCAGGAGGAGATAAGGAGGACTACTCGAGATGGATCTTCATCAAAGGGAGCTGATGAAGAAAACTGCGCTTTGGTGGCCAAAGAAAAGAAAGGGAAGGGTAAGAAAACCTCTCATTCTGGTGCAAAGGGCAAGAAGCAGGATATGGCGAAAGTGAAGTTTTTTCACTGCCATGATCACGGACATTATGCTACCAATTGTCCAAAGAAGAAGAAGAACAAGCAAGCGGGAAGATCTGCAGATGGAGAAGCTTTGGCTTCATAGTTCGAGCTTGAATTTTCACTGATTGCATGCTTGGTTTCAAGTGTGCTGGGATCGGTATGGTTCTTGGACAGCGGTGCGTCATTTCATATGACGGGAGATCGGGATTTGTTCTCAGATCTGGAGGACAAATATTTGGGTGTGCACATCGAGATGGGCGATGATGGTAGATACAGTGCAACTGGTATCGGTACCATATCCTTTCAGAGGGAGTCTGGTAAACACTTTGTACTGAAGGATGTCATGCATGTATGTGAATTGAAGAAGAACCTGATTTCAGTGGTGATGTTGGAGGATAAGGGGTATGATGTGGTCTTCAGCAAAGGAAAAGCCTTCCTGCGTAGTAAGACTACTGGAGAGACCTGGAAGATAGGGGTTCGAACCAAGAACCTTTATCAGTTGTAGGTAGATGGCAACGCAGCTATGGCATGCAAGGCTGGAGATTTGGTGAGCCGGGATGATGAGGGCGAACTATGGCACAAGAGATTGGGCCATCTTCACCATGGAGCTTTGAAGATTCTGCAGCAGATTTCTACTGGACTTCCTAAGGGCACCCTTGCGCAGTCAGATCAGTGCAAGGGGTGTACTTTAGGGAAGTATGTGAAAGCCACCTTTCACGAGAAGGATAGTCGCGCCACGACGATCCTTGAGAGAGTTCACACAAACGTGTGTGGTCCTTTCTCAGTTTCTTCGACAGCAAAGCACAAGTATTATGTGATCTTTGTTGATGATTTCTCTCGAAAGTGTTGGATCTTCTTCATGCAAAAGAAGAGCGATACATTCGCGAAGTTCTGTGAGTTTAAAGCACTGGTCGAGAAGGAGTCGGGGAAGAAGGTGATTGCTCTAAGGAGTGATAATGGTGGTGATCATCTGTTTGAATTCAGGAGTTACTGCGACCTTGAAGGCATTGGAGAAGGCTCATGCTTAATTTATTAACCTGGCAGAATGGGGCCATTTGAGAAGCGGAGAAGAAACGAAACGATCGTGGGTGCTGCACGGGCGATGTTGCATGATCAGGGCCTACCACTTCACTTGTGGGCTGAGGCATGCAATATAGCAGTGTATGTGCAGAACCGTTGTCCTCACAAGGTTCTTGGCATGAGTACACCGGAGGAGGCTTATTCTGGCAAGAGGCCTAATATTTCCCATTTGCGGATTTTTGGTTCTCCTGTCTACATGCATGTGACGAAGGATGCGAGAAGGAAGCTGGATCCAACTGCTGAGGTTGGAATATTTGTGGGGTACACTGATACACCTCACAATTACCGGGTGTATTTGTCAGACAGTCGAAAGACTGTTGTGCGACGCGATATAAAATTTCAGGAGGAGAAAGCCATGCAGTGTTCACTTGAGAGGGAGCTACACTTGCATGCAGATGAGGAGCTGTTAGTTCCTAAGGAGGAGCTTCCGGATGTGGATCAGCCACAAGAGGAGGTTCAGGAGGTGGAAGAAACCACCCGGGTAGCGCCAACCATCAGAGGGCGCATGCGCACTACAGAAGCTGAGCGACTGGCTCGGGATGCAGAGAAGGTTGTAGGACCACCTACAGCACAGCGCAGACAGAGACAGTCACCGGATCGGTACAATGGATACATGGCTCTTGTGAGTCAATGTGTTGTGACAGAGCCATCCTCTTTTGAGGAAGCTGTGGAGGAACCCGCATGGGTTGATGCCATGATCGAAGAATATGATTCGATCATCGGGAACAGTGCATGGGAGATTGTCCCAAGACCGGTTGGGAAATCAGTTGTAGGTTCGCGATGGATCTACAAGGTGAAGCAGGCGGCTGACGGGAGTGTGGAGAAGTACAAGGCGAGATTTGTCGCCCGTGGCTTCTCACATATCGAGGGGATTGACTATGAGGAGACTTTTGCACCTGTCGCAAGGTACTCTTCCATACGGACGATCCTTGCTCTCTCAGCGCAGATGGGGTGGCACATTCATCAGATGGATGTGAAGACTGCGTTCCTCAATGGAGTTATTGAGGAAGAGGTGTACATAGAGCAGCCTGAAGGTTTTGAGATCTTCAGCGGTGAGTCGCATGTGTGCCGACTCAAGAGAGCACTGTATGGGCTGAAGCAAGCACCTCGTGCTTGGTACACTCGGATAGACAGCTACTTCACCGGGCTTGGATTCTCCAAGAGTGAGGCGGATCCAAACCTGTACCAGATTGTGGTGGAGGGAAAGCTGTTGATCATCGTACTGTATGTAGATGATCTGATTTTGACTGGCGATGAGCAGTTGATACTTTCATGCAAGGAGGATCTTGCACGAGAGTTTGAGATGAAGGACTTGGGCATCCTTCATTATTTCCTGGGGTTGGAGATTTGGCAGCGCAGCGAAGGACTGTTTGTTTCTCAGGGCAAGTATGCCCGGGAGATTCTGGAGAGGTTCAACATGCAAGGCTGCAAGCCTGTTGACACTCCTCTTCCTGGTGGTTGGAGGAAGGAGGATGCTACTTCGGTGGAGGTAGTGGATGCCACTGTCTATCGACAGTTGGTGGGGTCGCTTATGTATCTGGTCAATACACGACCCGATATATGCTATGCAGTTAACCAGCTTTCGCAAGCTATGGTTAAGCCTACCAAGCTCTTTTGGAAGGCGGGAAAGCATGTATTGCGCTATATCAGAGGCACATCAGGATATGGTCTATGGTACAGACATGAGGATGGAGCGAAGCTTTTTGGCTTCACTGATGCAGATTGGGCAGGGAGTCCAACGGACCGGAAGAGCACATCTGGAGGAGTTTTCAGCATTGGGTCGACAGCAATTTCCTGGTACAGCAGGAAGCATAGATATGTGGCACTCAGTTCAGCAGAGGCCGAGTACATGGCAGCTAGCTTGGCTGCATGCGAGGCTATTTGGATGAGGAAGATCCTCGCAGGATTGTTCAGGTTGCATTTGGAGCCTACAGTGATCTACTGTGATAAACAGAGTTGCATTAAACTCTCGGCCAATCCAGTATTTCATGATAGGTCCAAACACATCGACATCAGGTACCATCATATCAGAGATTGTGTTCAGCGGAGAATCATGATGCTTTCATATGTTCCCACGGAGGATCAGGATGCCGACATCCTGACGAAGGCGCTCACCAGGAGCAAGTTCGAATTCCACAGAGGCAGGATAAGGGTTGCAGATAATCCATATCTTGCTGAGAGGGAGTGTTGAGAATGCAGCAAGATGATGGAGCTTAGTGAAATGAAGTCGCCTTCACTAAGTGGGCCCGCAGGCAAATTCTGGCGCAAAGTCTATTTTTAGACTATGTCTATTTTTAGACATACGGAGCACAATTTGGGAATTCTACTTGGAGATTCTTGATGGATGCGACATGTCGGTAAAAATAGATGAGACCCTAATTTTTAGGACCCAGGCTATTTTTAGACTGATCTCCTAAAAATATGGAAGTCAAATATTATTTACCCTTAATAATATTTTGACTATAAACAGCAGTTTACTCTCTTGGCGCACTTCATTTTGAGTCATGGAGGTGGCTCATGCAACTGACACAAGGAATCACGTGGTTCCTAGGGTTTGATGGCATCTTGCATGGTTGGCTTCAGTTAGACTTCAGTGGCAGAAGTTTTGGAGGAGTTAACGGGACAGATAGTGGAGTTGTGTTTTGTTTGTTTTAGTTGAACTAGTTGAGATTAGTTAACTAGCTAATCAACTAGATATGAGTGGAGTGAATTAAATAATATTTAATTCACTAATTATTAACTCATTAGTCAACTCAAGAACACTTCAGTTCACTACAGTGCATGATCAGTTCAGTGGAGACCAGTGGAAGAGGTAGATGAAAGGGTGAGTAAAGCTATCAGTTGGAGGATCGGTTTTGCATGGGATTTGCATTACACTTGGAGGAATTGTCCATGAAAATTGCGCAGTCAAGCCAAGGGGATTCGAACCTTGGATCTCTTCATATACAGGCCATGATTGCGCAATAGAGGCAAGGAAATTGGCGGGGAGTTTTGAACCTGAGACTTGTTCAAAACTAAGCTAGATTGTGTGTGACTTTATGAGAAAGTACTGAGTACTTGTGAGGAGTATTGTACTTGTTTGGTTACATGATTTCTCCATTATAATATACACAATAGCTGCGGAGTTTTCAGCTATAGGCTTTCCCCATACATACTGAGTTAATGTGTGATTGATTTGATGTGAGATTGCTTCTGTTATTTCCGCATGTGACAATTAATTGTAGAAGAAGGTTATGTGTTATGTATGCAATTCGAAATTGATATATGACCAGGTTAATCTTCAGTGAATAAGTGATTTATTCGGCTAATTTCTACATGGTATCGGAGCGAGATTAATTGTCGAGATCTATTACGGTGATTGCAAACTTATTTCCTCGGACAGAGTCTGCATGCGGGCCAGGTAGCCTCCGGAATATTCATCCTTCTTTGTAAGGTGAAAGATCTGGTGAATGCCCTTGCAGTCAATCTCTGATTTGGAAATAATTTGTTTTTCAAGTGTAGATCGGAAGCGATAGAGCTTGGAGTTTGGAATTCGAATTTTGCAGAAGGTTGTTCTTCTTGGTGCCGGTGTTGAAAGATGTCTTCTTTCAATGGTTTGCGACTCGAATATGCTCTTGAAGGCAGTTCGAACTATGTTTCATGGAAAGATCGAATGGAAGAAGTGTTGGAAGATAATGGTCTGAAGGAGTTCGTGGATGCGGATGTCCCAAAGCCCACTGATGCAGCTCTGGTCGATGCATGGAAAAAGAAGATCGCGAAATGTCGAAGGATCCTGTTGGAGGGCGTCAAGGATCATATTGTATCCAGCCTGCATGGAAAGGCTACTCCATATTTAATGTGGAAAGCTTTGACGGATATATTCCAGAGTAAGAGCGACCAAAGGAAGCTGGCGCTCAAAGATAAGCTCAGGAACATCAAGATGGAGAAGGGCGACAGTATCGCCAAATACCTCACAAAGTTCACTCAATGCAGAGATGAGATGGGAAGTGTGGGGGTGACTGTCGAAGACAAGGACATGGTCGACCTGGCTCTCCTTGGTCTTTCGAAGGCTTGGCACTCATATCAAGATAGTGTCAATGGTCGGGAGAAGCTGCCGGGATGGGAGCGCCTTTGGGCGGATCTCATGCAGGAGGAGATAAGGAGGACTACTCGAGATGGATCTTCATCAAAGGGAGCTGATGAAGAAAACTGCGCTTTGGTGTCCAAAGCTAAGAAAAGGAAGGGTAAGAAAACCTCTCATTCTGGAGCTAAGGGCAAGAAGCAGGATATGGCGAAAGTGAAGTGTTTTCACTGCCATGATCACGGACATTATGCTACCAATTGTCCAAAGAAGAAGAACAAGCAAGCGGGAAGATCTGCAGATGGAGAAGCTTTGGCTTCACAGTTCGAGCTTGACTTTTCACTGATTGCATGCTTGGTTTCAAGTGTGATGGGATCGGTGTGGTTCTTGGACGGCGGTGCGTCATTTCATATGACGGGAGATCGGGAGTTGTTCTCAGATCTGGAGGACAAGGATTTGGGTATGCACATCGAGATGGGCGATGGCAGGTGTCTTCCTCTGGCTGGTATCGGTGCGTATCCTTTGGGAGAGTCTGGTAAACCCTTTGTCTTAAAGGATGTCATGCATGTACTGGATTGAAGAAGAAACAGGATTTCGGTAGCGATGTTGGAGGATAAGGGGTATGATGTAGTCTTGATGAAGAAAAAGCCTTCCTACGCGGTAAGACTCACGGAGGGCCAGGAGAGAATGAGGTAGAACTCAGTGCTTTATGATTATGTAGTATTAGCAACTGTATATATGAAATTTTACAGGAGATGTGATGGCCGGGATGATAGAGCGAACATGGCCACGGGAGATTGGTGCCATGGGCTTTGAAGGTGCGGCGGGCCTACTCTTTGGACTTCCTAAGGGCACTCTTGCGCAGTCAGATCAGTGCAAGGGTGTACTTTAGGGAAGTATGTGAAAGCCACCTTTCACGAGAAGGATAGTCGCGCCACGACGATCCTTGAGAGAGTTCACACAGACGTGTGTGGTCCTTTCTCAGTTGCTTCGACAGCAAAGCACAGGTATTATGTGATCTTTGTTGATGATTTCCCTCGAAAGTGCTGGATCTTCTTCATGCAGAAGAAGAGCGATACATTCGCGAAGTTCTGTGAGTTTAAAGCACTGGTCGAGAAGGAGTCGGGGAAGAAGGTGATTGCTCTAAGGAGTGATACCGGTGGTGAATTCATCTCGGCTGAATTCAAGGAGTTCTGCAGTGCAGAAGGGATTCGGAGAGAGCTCATCGCACCCCATAACCCACAGCAGAACGGGGTGGCTGAGCGGAAGAACAGAACGATCGTGGGTGCTGCACGGGCGATGTTGCATGATCGGGGCCTACCCCTTCACTTGTGGGCTGAGGCATGCAATACAGCAGTGTATGTGCAGAACCGTTGTCCTCACAAGGTTCTTGGCATGAGTACACGAGAGGAGGCTTATTCTGGCAAGAGGCCTGATATTTCCCATTTGCGGATTTTCGGATCTCCTGTCTACATGCATGTGACGAAGGATGCAAGAAGGAAGCTGGATCCAACTGCTGAAGTTGGAATATTTATGGGGTACACTGATACACCTCACAACTATCGGGTGTATGTGCCAGACAGTCGCAAGACTGTTGTGCGACGGGATATAAAATTCCAGGAGGAGAAAGCCATGCCGTGTTCGCTTGAGAGGGAGCTACACTTGCATGCAGATGAGGAGCTGTTAGTTCCTAAGGAGGAGCTTCCGGATGTGGATCAGCCACAAGAGGAAGTTAAGGAGGTGGAAGAAACCACCCATGCAGCGCCAACCATCAGAGGGCGCATGCGCACTACAGAAGCTGAGCGACTGGCTCGGGATGCAGAGAAGGTTGTAGGACCACCTACGACTCGAGCGCAGAGCCAGAGAGGCAGTCACGGGATCATTTTTTGGATACATGGCTCTTATGAGTCAATGTGTTGTGACAGAGCCATCCTCTTTTGAGGAAGCTGTGGAGGAACCCGCATGGGTTGATGCCATGATCGAAGAATATGATTAGATCATCAGGAACAGTGCATGGGAGATTGTCCCAAGACCGGTTGGGAAATCAGTTGTAGGTTCGCGATGGATCTACAAGGTGAAGCAGGCGGCTGACGGGAGTGTGGAGAAGTACAAGGCGATATTTGTCGCCCGTGGCTTCTCACAGATCGAGGGGATCGACTATGAGGAGACTTTTTCACCTGTCGCAAGGTACTCTTCCATACGGACGATCCTTGCTCTCTCAGCGCAGATGGGGTGGCACATTCATCAGATGGATGTGAAGACTGCGTTCCTCAATAGAGTTATTGAGGAGGAGGTGTACATAGAGCAGCATGAAGGTTTTGAGATCTTCAGCAGTGAGTCGCATGTGTGCCGACTCAAGAGAGCACTGTACGGGCTGAAGCAAGCACCTCGTGCTTGGTACACTCGGATAGACAGCTACTTCACCGGGCTTGGATTCTCCAAGAGTGAGGCGGATCCAAACCTGTACCAGATTGTGGTGGAGGGGAGGCTGTTGATCATCGTACTGTATGTAGATGATCTGATTTTGACTGGCGACGAGCAGTTGATACTTTCATGCAAGGAGGATCTTGCACGAGAGTTTGAGATGAAGGACCTGGGCATCCTTCATTATTTCCTGGGATTGGAGATTTGGCGGCGCAGCGGAGGACTGTTTGTTTCTCAGGGCAAGTATGCCCGGGAGATTCTGGAGAGGTTCAACATGCAAGGCTGCAAGCCTGTTGATACCCCTCTTCCTGGAGGTTGGAGGAAGGGAGATGCTACTTCGGAGGAGGTAGTGGATGCCACGGTCTATCGACAGTTGGTGGGGTCGTTGATGTATCTGGTCAATACTCGACCCGATATATGCTATGCAGTTAACCAGCTTTCGCAAGCTATGGTTAAGCCTACCAAGCTCTTTTGGAAGGCGGGCAAGCATGCATTGCGCTATATCAGAGGCACATCGGGATATGGTCTATGGTACAGACAGGAGGATGGAGTGAAGCTTTCTGGCTTCACTGATGCAGATTGGGCAGGGAGTCCAACGGACCGGAAGAGCACTTCTGGAGGAGTTTTCAGCATTGGGTCGACAGCGGTTTCCTGGTACAGCAGGAAGCAGAGATCCGTGGCACTCAGTTCAGCAGAGGCCGAGTACATGGCAGCAAGCTTGGCTGCATGTGAGGCTATTTGGATGAGGAAGATCCTCGCAGGTTTGTTCAGGATGCATTTGGAGCCTACAGTGATCTACTGTGATAACCAGAGCTGCATCAAGCTCTCGGCTAATCCAGTTTTTCATGATAGGTCCAAACATATCGACATCAGGTACCATCACATCAGAGATTGTGTTCAGCGGAGGATCATGATGCTTTCATATGTTCCCACGGAGGATCAGGATGCCGACATCCTGACGAAGGCGCTCACCAGGAGCAAGTTCGAATTCCACAGAGGCAGGATAGGGATTGCAGATAATCCATATCTTGCTGAGAGGGAGTGTTGAGAATGCGGCAAGATGATGGAGCTTAGTGAAATGAAGTCGCCTTCACTAAGTGGGCCCGCAGGCAAATTCTGGCGCAAAGTCTATTTTTAGACTATGTCTATTTTTAGACATACGGAGCATAATTTGGGAATTCTACTTGGAGATTCTTAAAGTATGCGACATGTCGGTAAAAATAGATGAGACCCTTATTTTTAGGACCCGGGCTATTTTTAGACTGATCTCCTAAAAATATGGAAGTCAAATATTATTTACCTTTAATAATATTTTGACTATAAACAGCAGTTTACTCTCTTGGCGCACTTCAGTTTGAGTCATGGAGGTGACTCATGCAACTGACACAAGGAATCACGTGGTTCCTAGGGTTTGATGGCATCTTGCATGGTTGGCTTCAGTTAGACTTCAGTGGCAGGAGTTTTGGAGGAGTTAACGGGATAGATAGTGGAGTTGTGTTCTGTTTGTTTTAGTTGAACTAGTTGGGATTAGTTAACTAACTAATCAACTAGATATGAGTGGATTAAATTAAATAATATTTAATTTACTAAATATTAACTCATTATTCAACTCAAGAACACTTCAGTTCACTACAGTGCATGATCAGTTCAGTGGAGACCAGTGGAAGAGGTAGATGAAAGGGTGAGTAAAGCTATCAGTTGGAGGATCAGTTTTGCATGGGATTTGCATTACACTTGGAGGAATTGTCCATGACAATTGCATAGTCAAGCCAAGGGGATTCGAACCTTGGATCTCTTCATATACAAGCCATGATTTCGCAATAGAGGCAAGGCAATTGGCGGGGAGTTTTGAACCTGAGACTTGTTCAAAACTAAGCTAGATTGTGTGTGACTTTATGAGAAAGTACTGAGTACTTGTGAGGAGTATTGTACTTGTTTGGTTACATGATTTCTCCATTATAATATACACAATAGCTACGGGGTTTTCAGCTATAGTCTTTCCCCATACATACTGAGTTAATGTGTGATTGATTTGATGTGAGATTGCTTCTATTATTTCCGCATGTGACAATTAATTGTAGATGAGATTATGTGTTATGCATGCAATTCGAAATTGATGTGTAATCGGGTTAATCTTCAGTGAATAAGTAATTTATTCAGCTAATTTCTACACT